>JADRCH010000005.1:14460444-14479957 GCA_019843965.1 Rhynchomys soricoides | reverse complement strand
TCATAGGGTACCCAGACATTTGGTCAGCTACTGTTCAGAGTTTTCTTTATTTTTCTTAAGTTACATTTTATTTATTGTGTGCGCGTATGTGTCTCTGTGTGGAGCACATGTACCACAGTGTGTGCAGAGGTCAGGAGACCTGTAGCTTTCTCTTTCTACTGTGTGGGTTCCAGGCATCAAACCTAAACCATCAAGATTGGCAGAGGTGCCTCTTTACCTCTTGATATCTTGCTGCTTCTGTCCGAGGTCTTCTTGACCACATTTTTGAATAGGTTTTAACAGTTGACTCAAAAATCCAAGGAAAGCAGACTGTCCTCCCCAATGTAGGTGGGTGATCCTTACCCACTGCGTTTAGTCCTGAATACTGCAAAAAGGTTGGCTCTCCCCCGAATAGGGGGGAATGCTTCCTTTTTTTGGCTTCTTTTCAGGCGTGCCTTGGACTTTGCCTTAGACAGGGTTTCTATTGCTTTGATGAAACACTATGACCAAAATTAACTTGTTCACATTTCTACATCACAGTCCAACATATAAGAGTAGAAACTCAAGACAGGAACCCAGAGGGAGGGATTGAAGCACAGGCCATGGAGGAGTGCTGCTTACTGACTTACCCCAAGCACAGGTATGGCACTGCCCCCTGTGGGATGGGCTCACCCACATCAATCACCTATTTAAAAAACTGCACCAGGAGCTTGCTGATAGAACAATCTAGTGGGGGCATTTTCTCAATTGAGATTCGCTTTTCCCAAATGACTATCTAGTGTCAAGTTGCTGTAAAAGTTGCCAGTGCAGACTTGAATGGAAACATCAGCTGTCTTGGGTCTCAAGCCTGTTGGCTTTCAGAATGACACTCTGCCATCAGCTGTCCTGAGCCTCCCATCTTGCACTGGCACACTGTCAGTGTCATGGCCACAGAAGCCAACCTTATAATCTGTCTCACCTCTTGCCCCACATGATGCACTCACATAGGTGATGGGGTCATGTGGAGGAGCTGAGGAATCCCCGGGTTAAGAGCTTGTAATGCTATACCATATGGTTCTGTACTTAACATAAGTAATAACACTTGATAACGACAATAAGTAACTGTGTTAATGGTTTATGTATTTACTATGCTATATCTTTATTGTTACTTACTTATACTTATTTAAAACATTGTTTGAAATCCTACACTTGGAAGCCTAAAGCAGATAGATTGTAAATTCTAGGCCACCCCAGGCTAGGTAACAGTAGCCTGCCTAAGAAAGAAAAAAAAAAAAAATAAAGAGGAAGAGTGGGAAGGAAGGAAAGATAGGCGCACCGACTTCTCTCAGTCTCTGCCTCACTGTGTAGTTTCCTGTTTAGATGTGTTTGGCTGCTCAAATACTCTCTGCGGTGTTTTAACTACAGTGTTCAGGGTGATCACATGATGATATTTTCTGTGTCACCTGGGTTTGTATAAGTACACTCTGTGACATTCAGATAACGTCAAAGTGAACCAACAACAGTTTTTCTTCATTCATTTTTAAGGCAGAGTCTCATAGTATAGACCAGATTGGCCTGGATTCTTTATGTAGTTTAAGCGATCCTCCTGTTCCAGCTTCCCAAGCACAGGGGTTACTTTAAACACATGGCTTTTTGTTGTTTCTGTTTGGTTCTCTCCCTCTCTCTCTCTCTCTCTCTCTCTCTCTCTCTCTCTGTGTGTGCTTTGTGCATGGGAGTGCGTGTGTGTGTGTGTGTGTGTGTGTGTGCGTGCGCATGTATATACCATATATTCTAGGGAACTCTGATACAATAGCAGCACTGGTTCATCATACCTCACTGAATGGGCCACAGTCCCTGGAAATCTTGACTTATAAAATACTTCTTTCTGGGTAACTTCTGGAACTCCATTCTCTCTATTTAAGTCCCAAACTTCTTTGATTACCTTGTCATTTTCTCTACTGTCAGAAGACAGGCAGGAGACAGGGGGAAAGAAAAACAGAGTTGGTCTAGAACAGCCAGTTTCTCAACCAGGTGAAAGACTGGAGAGCATCCAATTGTACCTTGTGCCTGAGGTAGATAGCTTTCTGAGTATAGGCAAGCATGCAGTCCTCTGACTCTGGACTGAACACTCATTGTTGGGCTCTGGGAACTGGTCACTTCTACCTTGCTTCTTCCTCTTCTTAGCTGATGGCCTTGGACTCAGCCACCCTTGACTCATTTCTAAAATGAAGATAATAATAAGATCCATCTCATGAGAGACTAGAATGAGTTCTTGAGACTAGAGAAATAGTTTAGCACCTAGTATGTATTATGTGAGAATTACTATTGTTAACTGCTAATATTAGTAATTCTATGTAGCTTGACCTTTATTTGACATTTTGAATGTCTAGATTTGGTTATTTTATAAATTAATCTTTCCTTTAGACTTGGGGCAGCTGCAGATTTGATAGCCACCATGTATATGTGTCATGAGGTCTTTTTAAGACTATTTATTTATTTATTTATTGTATACAAGTACACTGTAGTTGTCTATAGACACACCAGAAGAGGCATCAGATTCCATTACAGATGGCTATGAGCCACCATGTGGTTGCTGGGAATTGAACTCAGGACCTCTGAAAGAGCAGTCAGTGCTCTTAACCACTGAGCCATCTCTCCAGCACATGTCATAAGGTCTTAAAACTCAAAATCTAGTAGGAACCAGCAGCTTCCTGGAGTTTATCAAAATGATAGGGTTCAGGATGCATGTAAACCATGGGCACATTAATGTCTGTCTCATGATATGACTCAAGATGACAAAGTGACTCCATTGTAATTTAACACTGATCCAATTCAGCCCTGGATAACTGTGTCAGTCATGTTCATGTTGCTATGATCATAACGTCTGTCTGGATGACTGAAGGAAACAAGATTTATTTTGTGTCACAGTTTCAGGTGATTTCAGCCCCATCCTGGGAAGGAAAGACATGGCTGAATGGCTCTACCCTTAGTGGTGGGAACATGAAGCAGAGGCTCCTCCCACCACAGTGGATGAGGAAACATAGATTGTGGACCAGAACAAGGGTCCAAATATCATCTTCAAAGCCAGGATTCTAGTGACTTTCTTCCAACAGAGAGCCTCCATCTCCTAAAGATTCCATAACTGTCACCAACTGGGGACCAAGTGTTCAAAATATGTGCAGATGGGGAGATAGTGTAGGTTCAAAGCATAACACCCACATAGTAAAAATCAGAATTTTGGAAGGATTCTGAATGGCAGAACTGGGATTGGAGAGGACATGGGGCAGCAATAGGAGCTCTTGGACATCCTGTGACCCTGGCCTTTGACACTTCAACTTTACCTGCCTTCTACCCGGGTTCTCTCAATATGTGTCAGTGTCTTCTACTCCAGTCAGTGGGCCCTGGTTAGGCTGGAATACCAGGGAAGATGCTTGGTCAGGAGCTAACCATCTGTGCTACTAAAAAGACTGAGTTCCAGAAAAATACGAGTTCAGAGCTTTGCTCCCAAGAGCCTTTCTCAAGTGGCCACTTACAAGAATCATACTACCTGACTATGCTGGGTCCTAAGTCAACACAGCATGAGGCATCTCAAACGTGCCTCATGGAAGACATGGACAAGGAAGTCTGACTCAGAAAGGGGGGGGCATATTATTTTTAGACAAGAATGGTACATTTACCAGATTAAATCACTATACAAGATTGCTAACACATTTGAGAGTGCTCAGTGGTGGTTCATTTGGAAAGTCTAAGCATAGAGGATCTCCTGGGAATTTGAGTATCCTTAAAAAATATGTTCCCTGGAGAACAGAAAGCTGCCGGATCTGAAAAATAAAGCCTGTATTTCCCGGAAGGCCATATCTGGGAACCAATTTAGAATTTGGACTACAGTCATTTGAGGGCAAAGAACTATTTTTAATCTGATCCACTGTTTAGTCTTTGACAAAAAGAATGCATGTTGGTACAGTCTTAACCACCCACAGTTTAGGAAAAAGAGTCACATTCCAGTTTAAGGTATCATTGGGAACCAGAGCCATATCTTTCAAAGTAGTGGTGGGTGGGTTGGTTGATTGGTAGGTGGGTGAATTGTTTGATTGGTTGGTTGATTGTTTTGGTGGATGGGTGGGTGAGTTGTTTGATTGGTTGGTTGGTGGGTGGGTGATTTGATTGGTTGGTTGGTGGGTGGGTGATTTGGTTGGTTGGTTGGTGGTAGGTGATTTGGTGGGTTGGTTGGCTGGTTGGTGGGTGGGTTGGTTGGTGGGTGGGTTGTTTGTTTGTTGCCTAGAATGTGTTCAGGTCTGTACAATGCAGCCTAAGAAGAACATCGAACATTAAAGGGATTCCTGGTAAGAAGTAACAGAAGCAAGAACAGTTCTGGAGACCATGTTCTACAGAGACCACCTCATATAGAACTGAGAGCTAGAGACCGTGGAGGTTCCCTAAAAGGTCTTTAGCAAGGATGACCATGCGGAAAAGACCACTAGGCTCTCCTCCACTCCTCAGGGCCAAGTGGAAATTATGGAGAAGGGCACTTCAGATAAGTATAAACTAAAGTCATTAAAAAAATAATCTTTGACCCAGAATTTCTCCCGTGAAGAAAATACTCATGACAGGGCAAGTGCCTTGATAAGTTCAGCTTGTGTTGGAGAGATTGTTGCAGTAGGAACATGGGCAGAATTTATAGTGAGAGGTGGTGTGAGGCATCTCAAAAGGCAAGAGGGGGACAGTATATATATATATATATATATATATAAACCACACTATATATATATATAGTGTGGTTTTGTTCAAGAACAATAAAAAAGTGGGGGGAAGAGTGTAACTATGGGCTCTTCTACCCCCGCCCCAGTTCCCAAATAATGACTCAGAGGCTATCTATTTATGAATAAATGCCTAGGCAATAAGCTTTGGCTTGTTCCCTGACTAACTCTCAACTTACTATCTCATTTATTTTAACCTGAATTCAGGCACATGGATGGCTTCTTCTCCTCAGTTTTATGTGTCTGACCTTCTCACAGTCCTGATGGTAAATCTCCCTCCTCTGAGTATCTCCCAGAGTTCCTCTCTCTCTGTCAGACATTCCACCTTCTAATCCTACTTCAGTTTACTGGCTGTCAACTTTTTATTGACAGGCGATTCTTCCACATAGTGCACAGGAGATTATCCCTGCAGAAGGGAGGGAGAAAAAACATTAAAAAGTGGGGAGCAGGAAGGGAAGTCATGGTGGCCTGTCTGTGGCAGAAGAGACAGATCTGAATGGACAGAACACCTCTCCGTGCACTCCTTTATCAGTGTATATTTTTGAGTTCTAGGCTGAGCTAGATAGAAAGGACAGTACAATGAGCAAAGGAGATGCAGTGATGGCTACTCTGGTCAGTACACACTGCAGCAGAATGAGTAGATGGACGCACCAATACATAGGTGTAGTCTGCAGGAAACTTGTAGTAAAACAGAGACAAGTGGGACGATTGCTTGGTTGGGACCTCCCAGGTCTACTTTCAATTGGGAAACAGAATAAGTTGAGTGGCTTTCACCGCCCGTGTCTGTGGCTGGCTAAGAAGGTAAAGCCTTGTGAGCAGAGGTAAAGACTCACCACTCTTTGGAATTTCTAGGATTAGAACCAACCTCATCAAAGGAACTCTACCTACATCTGGTCAATAACATGTGGTGTTGAGATGGCATACAGCTCAGTGATAGAGTGCTTACCTAGCATGTGAGGCCTCAGGTTTATCCTCAGGACTCCTCCCCAATCACCCCACCCACCCACCCACCCACCAACCAACCAACCAACCAATGAGCTAACCAACCCACCAACCAACCAACAAACCAGCCAACTAACTTATCCACTCACCAACCAACCAAACAACCTACCCACCAAACAAACAAGCAAACCACCCACCCAACAACCAACCAATCAATCAAACAATGGATTTTTCTCTCGAGAAGGTTCTCAAGGTGCTCCCCTCACCTGTTGCTGATGGGAGATTAGATAAACTGCATGGTTTCTATGGCTTACTGTAAGATTTATTTGGAGACTTTTTTTTTAAAATGTAAATTTCCATCTTAGCTAGGCTGTCAGGCCAGTAAGCTCCAGGATCTGCTAGTTCCACCCTAGAGGGCTGGGGTTTCAGACAGCATGGCTTTTACACACAAACTCCTGTCCTTAGTCATGTGCAGCAGGCACTTTGCCAACTGAGCCACCACTCCAGTGTGGAATAAAGACCCTTCTATGTCATTATTAGAGAATCACCTGGTGATTGTAACTGGTCATAAGATTGATGACATTTGTTTCTGCTGTTACAATCACTACTGCAATTAAATATCATTACAATCTACTTACTGGTATTCATTCTAAGTGTGTATTTGGCATATGTTCCTAGATTTGGAATTTTGTAGATGTTTTAAACACTACCAATATATATTTATGTCATTAATCATATACAAAACTTCCTAGTCAGGCATAATGTTCATGTCTAAAATCCTAGCATTTGGGAGGATGAATGACCATAAGTTCAAGGCCACCCTTGGCAACATAGTGAAACCCTATCTTAAAAAGTTCCTATTCTCACCAGGGTTCTGGGGACTGAAATGAGGTTGCAGCCCCGTTCAGGCCCCCAGTGCATGTGCTTACTACTTATACACACCCCTTTAGAGTCTGTGTAGATGTCTTAGTCTAGCCTTCTTGAATACTTGAGCTTTTTCTGCAGCACAAACGAAAAAAGGGTGTGTGTGTGTGTGTGTGTGTGTGTGTGTGTGTGTGTGTTGGAGGATGTTTTGTGCACTGTGTATTCAAATGCTGATTTCTGTACCCAGAGATCTGGTTGCAGTCCAAACTTCAGTGTTGCTATTATTATGAATCATCTCCTGACTCAGCATTTTGTAAAACATTGATCTCCATCATCATCTGATTGGCTGAACATCGGATAGCTGAGCAGGAGAGGGAAAGGTGGGACTTCCAGGCCCAGAGAGAGGGGGAAGGTCTCAATTGGGGACCTGGGGAGTTGCCGTCAGGACATGGATGAAGAAGGAGGTGGTAGATACTAGGATGGCAGGTGATGGGACACCTGGCTGGGAAGTAGATCAAGTCAGCATAGTCAGGTTCAAACAGCTCAAAATCTGCCCAGCCATAGTGCCTGAAGCTTTTAATAAATATAAAGGTCTCCATGTCATTATTCAGAGCAAGGGAGGGTATAGAAAAGTTCGTACTTTTAAGTGTGTGTGTCTAGTGTGTATGTGTCTGTGTGTGTTTGTGTGTATGTGTCTGTGTGCGTGCGTGCGTGTATGTCTGCATGTGTGCACATGTGCATGTGTGCCTATCACTGTTTGTTCTTAGTTTTGGAGTCTTTTAACCAAAACTGAGACGACAGCCATTTGGTTTTAGATAGGAAAAGTGTGATCATAAAAGGCAGTTGTTTCTATGAAAGCCTAAGTTAAATATTTCAGAAATGTACAAAGCTACCCAAAGGACACTGCAGAATTTGTTGTGGACAGCTGTAGTTTGGGGAGGCAGTTTACAGATGTGTAGGAATAGGTCCTCATGATTCTGTCCCTATCAAAGAACACAGATGGGTGACTTACAGAAGTGGGAATAATGAAAACATTTTTAAAACCTTGTTAATTCTTAACCCACCGGCTAGAGTAGTTTCCAGAATGGAGGATGAGCTATGGTGCGGAAAATAAGACTGGGTTGCTTGCAGGCCATCAGCGGCCTTCCTGGAGAAGGCAAGGCAAGGTCACTTGAAGGGTATCGGTGGCCTTACCACAGAAGGCGCGCTTGGGAGTCTTAGCAGATAGGGGAGGGAAGTCTGCCTATTAGGGACAAACACTAAGAACAAAATCATTAGTTGCCAGTTCCAACCGGTCAGACCTGTAAAACATCATTGGTCGATGTAAGGCCAATGGCGTCTTGCAAGGACTCAGCACCAGTGGCTGGTTATCACATTTGGCAGATTGGAAAATGGTTACCAAACCCACCTGAAGGGCTACTGTGACTCTCAATTGAGAAGCGTCTCCCTGTTGTGGGTCCTCGTGAGATTTGATTTCTAGTTCTCTGGGTGCTAAGAGGTTTTCAACATGGAGGGGAAGTGAATGGTCTGCCTGTCAGCCTTCCTGTCTGACCTCCCATTTCATTGATTGGCCTGAGTGCTTAGTGCCATTTCCCCGCCGAGGAAACGGTAATTGTGCTTACCCGGACTCTCTCTCTACTGCTCTGTCAGACACTGCGAACTGTTTCACTCCTAATTGGAAATGCGCTCCGGGAGGCACAGCGATCATCTGATTTATTGCTTTTGCTTTTCCGGTTGCCTTTCTGAGAAGATCCATCACAGAGAGGCAGAATGGAAGCTGCTGATGAGAAGGGAACAGAGGTGGGATTAAGATTCCAGGCCAGGCTGGGCTGTGAACCATATGAGGGGCGTCTCCCTGTCCCGATCCCATTGGTGGGACTTTAGCTGCTGCTACATATGGCTGTGGTGAAGAAGCTATGACTCTGGAAGGGCTATGGTGAGGGGTGGATGGAATTGGAGGATTTTCCTCGAGCATACGTAGCCTCATTTAGCGTCTCCCACAGTTGTCTGGAAAGCCTTCGGCCCAATAAAGTATTATTTCCTGCTATACAAATGCAGATTCAGGTCCCTTATCCTTCCTTCTACAGGTTACAGTCCATCACGGAGGGAAGCCGGGGCAGGATGCAGGCAGGAGCCACGAGGAATACTGCTTGCCAGCTTGTTCAGACTCATGCTTAGTCAGTTTTTTTATATGTTGTAGGGACATCTGGCCATGGAAGGGCGCTGCCCACAGTGGACTGGATCCTCCCACATTAATTAAGAATCAAAACCTTCCCCTTGGCATTTCCACAGGCCAATCTGATCCGGGAAACCCTTCAATGGAAACTCCCTTCTCACATGACACTAGACTTGTGTCAAGATAATTAAAGCTAACTAGGTCAGTGGTCATAGGTAAGATAGAGAGCCAGGTGACTTTGTTCTGGTGGCTAATATAATGACACATTTTCAGCTTAAGACAGTGTGACTGTCCAGAGTATTTTCCCCCAGCCTCAGGAATCACAGAGAAGGCCTCATGCTGAGTGATACGACTCCCAAGGCAGAGGCATCCTGGACACCTCAGCCTCCCCAGGGCAACTGCCTTGGAATGCTACCTTTTCTGTAGATTCGCTCCGCTGTATTAGCACCTGAGATTCAGAGGCTGTGCTTAGTGGGCAAGATCACTCAGCCAGTCCTTGCTCAGACAAGAAGAAACGCTCAGTGGAACAGTTTTCCTCTGGACTTGTCCTGTGGGAGCTACATGTTACACTTGAGTTCTTAGGAAGAGTAGCCAATGTTCTTAACCACTGAGCTATCTTCTTTTTTGAGAACCTTTGTTGAACCACCTTTACTTAAGTAGGCAGTTTTTTGGAGGATGGATCTCCTACTGTTTGCCATGATGAGAGACTGGGTGTTAGTCCTTGGTAGGCGAACAGATATGGAGAGGGGTCCTAGCTAGGTAATAAGGGTGGCAAACCTTCAAGATGGCTTCTTCCTCTCTTCCTAATCTGAGACAGAAGCCTGGCAGCTTAAAACAAAAGCTCTGTGGTCTGATGAACCAGCTCACCCGAGTTCAAGGCTGGGTCAGGACACGTTACACAACAGTTATGGGCCAACCAGACATTCCGTCTTTCTTCAAACTGATCAACCATTACACTCGTCATAGACTTTAAGAACTCCTAGCCCTTGACAGAAACCAGATTTTATGATTCCAGCCTCTGCCCCCTGCTCTGTGGACGGTCTGGTCTTTTTCTGTGTCTGCTGCATGTGTGAGCATTTCCTCATCACTAATAAACCCCTTTCCTCTGTGGCTGCTCCTGTCAGTTCCTGGATTTCTCCACTGCTACACTCTGTGCTTGGGATTTTCCTGCCTTTTATTGTCTAACTGGCAGAGAAAACAAACCCAATCAAACAGTTACAATGGGACAAAAGTGTCACAGTCCTGTTGAGAAGTGGTTTGAATATCTAGGGAGCATTTGACTCTCCTCACTTAGTGCATCTTTGAGAGACAGGCCAAGCTTGTCTTTATTAACTTTTATTTATTTTATTTTAATATTTATATGCACATACAAATAAACAACAAACAAACATAGGAAATATGTGTACATGGGTCAGAGGGAGGACAACTGGTGGGGGTTGGGTTGGCTCTCCCCTTCTGTGGGTTCCGGAGACCACACTTGCTGTCAGGCTTGGCAGCCAGCACCTTGTCTTAGGGTTTTACTGCTGTGAACGACAACTGGTGGGGGTTGGGCTGGCTCTCCCCTTCTGTGGGTTCTGGAGACCACACTTGCTGTCAGGCTTGGCAGCAAGCACCTTGTCTTAGGGTTGTACTGCTGTGAGCAGACACCATGACCAAGGCAACTCTTATGAAGGACAACATTTAATTGGGGTTGGCTTACAGGTTCAGAGGCTCAGTCCACTATCCTCATGGGGGAACATGGCAGCATACAGGGAGACATGGTGCTGGAGCAGGAGCCCAGAGTTCTACAGCAGGATTACCAGGCAGCAGGAAGAGAGAAAACCACTGGGCATGGCTTGAGGTTCTGAAACCTCAAAGCCCACCCCCAGTGACACATTTCCTTCAATAAGGTTACACCCACTCCAACAAGGCCACACCTCCTAATCCTTTGAAAATATCAAGCACTTTCTAGAAAGGTGCTCCTCTCCCCAGCCACAGAAAGTGTTTGCTTTGTCTAGAAGTCAAGAGAGCAACCCTGGAAGGTCCCATCCACTTGCCTGAAACCTCTTCATGGGAGACCTTAGCAACAAAGAGGATCTACAGATTACCATAGCAACAAGTGGGGTCTTCAAGTTACCTTAGCAACAAATGGGGGGTCTTTAGGTTACCTTAGCAACAAATGGGGGTCTTCAAGTTGCCTTAACAACAAATGGATTCTTCAAGTTAACAGCAACAAACAGGATCTCCAAGTTATGTTAGCAACAAATGGGGAGGGGGGTGTCTTCAGGTTACCTTAGCAACAAACAGGGTCTTCAAGTTAACAGCATCAAACAGGATTTCCAAGTTACCCATCACCTCTGAGAGGACTGAGCAGAATAAATACAGTGATGGTTTCTTAGCTGTGCTCCTTATTTTAAAATTTTATTTATTTATATGCTTTTAGAGAGAGAGAGAGAGAGAGAGAGAGAGAGAGAGAGAGAGGTTGTCAGGTAACAGTTAGGGAGGTGGTGAGGAGCTGGGAGGAGCTGGGAGAGGGGAAAGTCTGATCACAATAGATTGTATGAAACCATTTTTAATAAAAAAACAAAAGAGAAATCTACTGAGGCAAATTTGGAGGAGTAGATTTCCTCTAGCTGGTGTCCACTGAGCAGTTTAATCTTACTTAGAAGCCAGGTACTCCACATAGAGGTCTTACTGGTTTGAAGTCCAACATATCTAACTTCAGCGATTCTTTTTGTCAACACACTGCAGATTTTTTTCATATCTTTCTGTTCTTCTCTCTGCTTTGCCTTCTCATGAACCTCACAGACCTGTGAGCAGCAGTCGCATCACAACTGAAAGCCATGCTGCTGTGAGAGTTCTTCTACCAAAAGAGTCAGTTCATTGTTTTTTAATTTAGTCTCGCTCAGATTTCCAGGAAGAACAGATGCTGTCAGACTCTGCAGTCTTTATTCTGTCCTGAAACATCACGAGCAGTGTTCACTGTGCACATTGTCTGTCTTCCATACGCCTGCCCGAATGGCATGGTTAGCTTTGCTTACAGCATCCTAGGTCACATCAGGAGCACAACATTCACTGTGCATATTGTCTGTCTTCCATGCTCCCACCAGAATAGCATGGTTAACTTTGCTTTCAGCATCCTACGTCTTCTCTACGGAATTCCCGCCAACCTGTCTTGAAAGTCCATGACTTGCATGATCAAGTTTACCAAAGCAATGGTCCCATTTCTTGGTACCAATTTTTTATATTAGCTACTGTTCTTCTTGCTGTGACCAGATACATGACAAGCAGCAGCTTTATGGAGGAAATACTTATTTAGGCTCCTGGTTTAAGGGGAGACAGTCATCGTGGTGGGGAAGGCATGGCAGCAGGAGAAGCTCATGGTTGGTGCAGTAGAAATCTGTTCCTGTCTAGGCAAATCAGGAAGCAGAAGAGGGGGCAGGAAGTAAGGATGAGTTATAAGCCTCGAGCCCTGTCTAGTGACCTATTCTCTCCAGCTAGGTCCTTTTTCTAAAGGCTCTACAATGTCCTCAAATACCACCACCAGACAGGGAAAAAGAATGTTCACGCATACAAGGTTCACGGATATTTTATATTCAAATCATAATAGAGGTTTTTCAAGAGAAAGATTGATATTCCAGTCTCTTCATTGAGTTCTGTTTTTAGTCAAAATGAGATAAGAGATAGTTTTTTTTTTTTTTAAAGTGAACATAAGATGATAAAACACAGGAAATGATCATTTAAAAAAAGACACCAAGACATCAAATAGTGAACAACAGTGATGCCAAAGGAGCTGTGAGGGGAAGGGTGAGCCTCATGCTCCCCCTGTGTGACTGCCTGATAGCTCCCAAGCTATGAGAAAAAGGGATCCACACCCTTTTCCCCTTCCTCTGGGAAGTCAGAGCCCCCAGGACTTCCTGCAGTTCTGTATCAGAGACCAGGAGTTTAAAGAGATAGGAGCAAGGACAGTTTTCAGGACAGAGTAAGCCCCAGCGAAGGGGCTGTTCCATGGAAAAAATAGCAGAAAGCCGTGTGTGGACGACTCTCCTTGGGTTTCAACCAACTAGCAAGCATGTTTGCAGAGCACCAGAGGCCAGGAAGACAGTCTTCCAGATGGATCAGTGTGCTGTTTGATTAAAGCAGAATTAAAATAGAAATTAATAACCGAAAACTCTGGAAAGTCCCTTCAAATATGGGGGAACTAAATACTCACTCATAATAAAATAATTTTCAAAGAAACATTTAAATAATCTAAACAACACACCGAGAGAATACAATAAAAACACATTGAATACTATTGTTATATCACTTAAACATTACCTGTAAGAAAATCACAGCACTAAATGTATATTTAAGTAAACGTCTCAGCTTCTGATTGGGCTCAAGGTACACTAGCCCAAAAGTATGATAATGGGGGGTGTAGATATACCAGCCCCAGATACTCTCCTCTGATAAATTGCGAGCAAATTATTTTGAGAAACTGAAGCAACCAGTATCTCTGAAAAGCAATGTCCCTTCCATTGGCTCATGCATTTGAACAACTGGCAGTAGTGGTGGTGTTTGGGGGGACATTCACGCTGTGGAGCTTGCTGGAGGAAGTATGTCACCTGGGGTGGACTTTGAGGGTTATAACCTCCTCCACTCCTCTCTCTCTTTCTCTCTCTCTCTCTCTCTCTCTCTCTCTCTATCTTTGTGTGTCTCTCTCTCTCTCTTACTCTGTTTCTGGATTGCAGATGATGATGTAACCTCTCAGCTTCCTGCTCTGTGGGCCTGGTAACCACCATGACATCCTTGTCACTGTGGACTCCCTTCTGGAGCCATTACCCAGAATAAACTCTTTTGTAAGTTGCCTTTGGCCTTGGTGTTTTATCACAGTAAGAGAGAGGTAACTGATATGCTTCCGGGAGAGCATTTAGAGTGTCCAGATATGGTAGAAGTCCACACACAGATGTAGAGGTTTTCTCCTATTCAGGATCCAGGAGGATCCAGGAGTAGGCTGACCAGACCGCACAGCTCCTCTGAACTGTTTCTGCCATTTACATTCCACCGGCAAGCAGTTGCTTTAGAGTTCCCGTCCCTCGAACTAGCCAGTGCTTTCTCACGGGCCTTTCTAAAGCTGCGGAGCCATCTCACCCACTCCCTTTGAAAGAAGACTCCATTTCCACAGATAAATGGAAACCCAGAGAAGTGGAGTACATCACCCCAAAGCCATATAAGTGTCCCGACTCCCAAAGCTGCACACGCTCCACTGTGTCTCCCAGAGGCATGCTTTATTATCAGTTTTTAATTTCTAACTTTTATTTCTTTCAGAAAGAAGAGAGAACACTTGCAGAGTGGAATTTAATGCTTACGAGTAGAATTACCTACAGGGACTCTTGTATGTTTTATAAATGAGACAGCAGAGCCAGAGGGTAGATAGAAGAAGATTTTCTCTCAGAGTCACAAAGCCAACGTTAAACATTGATCTCTTGGACCAGAGAAAAAAATGTCCCTATTTGCTGTAAACAATTCTCAGATATATGAGTTATTTAATATCTATCCTTTAAAGTCAATCACTGGCCCTCCACATGTGTGCATACCTGGAATATCAACCTTACTGTTTTCCTAAAGCCTGCTAAAAATGGAGTGCAAAATTTCCGTCATTTTGTGTTAACTGTCATTTTTTAAAAAATAACATGGCTTTTTTTTTTTATATAGCTGAAAATTGAATTTGCTTTAGGTTAGGCTTACTCACGAGGGACTGAAAGGTTCTTTTTATTTCTGTAATTTTCCCATCTTTGAGCAACAGCCGATGAAAATTCTAGCCGAGGCACAGAACAAAAGTTACTGAGTCAAGGTAATGGACACCTTCCCAGCTCCACAAGCTATTAATAGCCTATGCGTCAAACAAAGGTTAAAGAGTCTTAAAGGAAAACCATGTTACTGATGCTGCCAAAGCATGGGCAGGAAGATGGGATTTGGGATCATCACGACAGGTGTGGACAGTTACAAAGCATCTTGCGTCTTGCGTCTTGTAGAGGAAAAGAGAGGTTGAGTTCAACATGAACCAATAGCAGTTGTGACCAAGGAACATGATGGGTGTCGGCTAATGGAGGAAGAAATGTGAGGGATAGGTGGAGGGACTCTAGCGAGACTCACTTGACAGATTCTTGGTGAAGACAGACATTTCCTGCGGGAGATGGAAGATCAGGCAGCTGATCCACTATGGAGCATGTGCGGATGTCAAACGCGAGAGATTTTGTTACTCATCTACTTGGCTCTTTGAAAACCCAGGATTTTGTCCAAGAAGTGCTCAGATTGGTCAAGAATTTCATAAGCTTGATGAAAATTTGACAAAGATTCTGTCAGAACTTATCTCTTAGCGAGGATCTGTAAGTGATATTCTTAAACTTTTCACATCAGGCAGTGAACCGGGATCCCACAGGGAGCAGGACATACAAATCAGGGCTTTGTTTTGAATGTCAAATCCACCTGAAGGCCAGTCCGTGGAAGAGGAACAGCTTCATGGTTTTTGTTTGCTTGTTTGTTTTTTTCTGAGAGTTCATCAAGATTACATTACAAAGTCTTTTCCTTCTGTCCACACTGGAGGCCAGAGGAATTTTGTTCCAGCCACTGATTGTCCTCCTCTCTGTCCTATTTACTACCACCAAGAATGTCCTACAGTCCTCCGCTTCTGCATTCTGAATCTGTGTCAATCACCAACCCTTTCTTAGAATTTCCGACGTTGCATGGCTTCTATGCACTTGAGGACATTAATACACAGCTAAGTGTTCTTCTCCTCGATCTTCCTGTTGTCTCTCTTGGTAGTCCCCTGCCCATACTTTAATTTTTGCATTATGTTAACATCAGTGTCCCCAAGGCCATCCATGTGGTAGGAACAGGCTGTCATATTCTGTCACTGTGCCATTGTCCTTCCTGCGTCCTCAGAGTGCTTGATGTTGGTCCTAGTGGGAGCATTGGGCAAAGGTCCCATGTCAGGGTAGTATGGTTTTATATATCTGTTTTTTATTTTTTATTTTGAGATTAGGTATTAACATACATGCTGGTCAGAATGTCAGGCAGCACCAAGAAGTAAAATTCTATGCTTTAAATATAGCTGGGTTGATGACAGGGATCCATCAGCAGTATAAAATGAAGATACATTTCCTCTTCACTCATTGGCTAGCTGTGAAGATTTAAACACTGATGAACATTAATTACATTCACCATCTTGAAGGCTCCAACTCTGTGCTGATGTCTAATTATATGGCAGCTGGTGGCAGATTTACTTGACTTTCTTCTTTTTTTTAAATGTCTAATTGTCTTTTCTTTCTATTTTAATTTTTTTTTTAAATTTATTTTATGTATATGAGTGCACTGTCTCTGTCTTCAGACACACCAGAAGACAACATCAGATCCTATTACAAGTGATTGTGAGTGCCTCTGAGTGCAGTGGTTGGTGGCTGGCCCAGCAGCATCTGTCAGTCATGGCGGCCCACAGTGGCCCAGGCCGGGGAAACTGCCCTGGGTTGAGAAGTACTGGCCACAGACCCTGGCCGATCTCATTTCTCACCAGGACATTCTGATTACCATTCAGAAGTTCATCAGTGAAGTCCGCCTGCCACATCTACTTCTCTATGGCCCTCCAGGGAGTATATCTTGTGCCAGCCCCTTGGCCTCCATAAAGTAAATGACTCTGTTCTACCACACGTTTATGCTGTGGTTCTCTGTCTCACCACAGGCCTAGACATCATGGAGCCAATTGGCCATGGAATGAAACTTCTAAAAACACGGGTTAAAACTGAACTTTCTCTTGGGTATTTTTCACAGCAGGGTCTATTTGCTCTTAGTAAACATTGGTGTAGCTGTTGTAGTTTGGGAGCTAGTTATTTGAACTACTTGTTTGTTTTGGGAGTGGGGCGGGGAGCAGTCCAGAGAGGTGACCATGCTGCCCTGAGTCACCAGGATACAGACGGGCAGAACACAGGCTAGTAGAAGCAGGTGCTCTCTTTCCTGGGTGGGTCTCGCTCTACCTCTCTGCTAGTAGCTCTTTAGTGTGATGTTCACGGCTACAATGACCAGCATCCTTGCCTTTTGTTCAGAGTTACGAGTAAAGAGCCTAAGGTAGGACCACAGAGAGTGGCCCATGGTGGGCATTCTCTCAGATACTCAGAAGCCTATAATGTATTTCTAATGAGAAGACAATGCATTACATATTTTATTTTCTGGTTAAAACAATATAGTATGTTAGCTCTCACTGTGGTTTTATGGGAGAACAAAATGTACTGAATATTGATAAGTTTGGGCAGATTTTCTTTCAAAAAACTGGCCCATTTCATTTGGATTATCAAATGCGTGAGCCTAGCTCACAGTATTTCTTCATATCTTGTGGTGTGCGTGGCACTTGCGGTGAAGTCCTGTGTCTCACCTTGCGTGTTGGTGATTTGTGTCCTCTCATATCTGTGAGTGGCCTCACCCGATAGCTTCTTCTCGATTACTTTCTTGTCTTTAATTTTCCTCGTTTTTACTTTAATTCTTATTCCTTGTCTCCTTGCTTTGGGTCTAATTTGCTCTTCATTTTCTAGTTTCCTAAGATGCCTGATCTAGTCTAACATGTGCATTTAGTGTCAGGTTCTAACCACTTCTTCTGCCACAAATTTTAGCAAATCATGTCTTCATTTAGTCCAAAGTATTTAACAATTTCTTTGGATCATGATTCTTTGATGCATGAGTTATTAAGATGTATGGCTTTAAATCTTCATTTATTTGGGATATTTTACTCTTATCATCTTGTTATAGAATTGAGTTACCTCCTCTGTGGTTGTCTTAGGGTTTCTATTGCTGTGAAGAGACATTCTGACCAAGGCCACTCTTATAAAGGAAAACATTTAATTGGGGCTGGCTTAGAGTTTCAGAGGTTTAGTCCACTATCATCATGGTGGGAAGCATGACGGCATGTAGACAGAAATGGTGCTGGAGGAGCTGAGTGTTCTACATTTGGATCCTCAGGCAGCAGGAAGAGATCATGAGACACGCTGGTGTGTCCTGAGCATCTGAGAGCTCAAAGCCCACCCCCAGTGACACACTTCCTCCAGCAAGGCCACACCTTCTCCAAAGCCACACCTCCTAATAGTGCTACTTCCTGAGCCTATGGGTGTCAATTTTCAAACCACCATAGTGATATAAGACTAGAAACTGAGTTGTTTTTATCATTTATTTTTCTATTTCTGGGCCTCAAGACTAGTACTTTGTATATGCTACATAACCGCCCTACCACTGAGCAGCACTCCCAAATTCTGGGAGAGGAAGAATTAGTTTTCCTTAAGGGTGTGACCTCTGGTAGGCTGTTCACACTCCAGTGGATAGCCCCATGCCCATTAGTATATGAATAGCATAAACTGGACTTGGTGGATAATTTTAAAAACAGAAAGGACCAGAGTTGAGAAGGTGTGGAAGGGTGGGAAGTGAATCTGGAAGGAGTTAGGAGGAAGAATGAGAAAATAAATATGACCAAAATAGATTGCATGTATGAATGAAATTCTCAAAGAATTAATAAAAATATTATATTCAAAAATTCAACAGAAGCTCTCAAAGGTACAAGAATAAAAATTTTAAGTAGTTGAACAAAAAAAGACAAAACGAGGAAGAAAAATAAAATCATTATAGGTTTTGATTAAGAGAATACAAATTTTCAATTAGAATTGTCTCTGGAAAAAAGAATAGGAAAAAATAGAACATAAGATATCATGCAAAAAGGGACTGGAGAGATGGCTCAGTGGTTAAGGGCTCTGGCTGTTCTTCTAGAGGTCCTGAGTTCAATTCCCAGCAACCACATGATGAATCAAAAGTATCTACACTGGGATCTGATGCCTTCTTCTGTCATGTGAACACACACACACACAAACACACACACACACACACACACACACACACACAAGCCTTTAAAATGATGTCATGTAAAAGGAAATAAAATTTACTTATGAGCCTATAGAATTGGAAGGATCCCAGACTGTTCAGTTCTAGAAATTGAAAGGAAGAAAATCCATGAAGGTTATCACGACAAAATTCGAGAATGGCTGGATAAAGACTAAGACTTCAAAAATGATGAAAACAGCAGGAAGGGGCCAGGGTTGATGGCTCAGCTGCTCAGCACTGGCTGCTCTTACAGAGGACTAGGATTCTGCTTCCACAACCCACATGGTGGCTCACATCTGCTCCAGTTCCAGTTCTTGGGGATCCAACGCCCTCTTCCGGCTTCCACAGACACCAGGCACACACGTGGTCTACAAACATGCATGCAGGCAAAGCACACATAAAATAAAATTTAAAACCAGGAATTGTCACAGCAACATAGGAAACCATAGGACAACACCAAATGCCTACAACTCCTGAGGGAACATAGTTTTCACTAAGAACTGTGAACCCAGAAAAGCTATCAACCAAATGGGAGGGTCTGGTGGAGTCAACATCAGATGCTCAAAGTAACAGCAGCTCTACCTTCCATCAGTTCTTTCTTATGAAAGAGAACATGCTCTACAAATCAGAGAAAATTCCAGTAGGAAACACAGAGCCTGGAAGACCTCAAGAAATCTCAAGCAAGAGGTTGTTCGGAAGACCCAGCAATGTCAGACGGTGCCTGTTGGGCTATAGCTAAGCCCAAGGTGTCAGCAAGCACACAACAATCAGATTCCAGGTGCATCTTCCAGAGGGGATCAAAGGAACTGCATTGGCCTGTTGTATCTACCGTTTCTTTCTTCCAGGATTCAGCCAGCCACAGTTTAAAACTACGTTCTAAAATGGTGCTGGCCACATATGCAGCAGAGGAGGGTCTTGTTAGACATCAGGGGGAGGAGAGGCC
>JADRCH010000005.1:14410444-14455444 GCA_019843965.1 Rhynchomys soricoides | reverse complement strand
GTGCTTTTACAATTCTTATTTATTTATTTTGTGTGCACATGTATGTATGTGTGTGGAGGTCAGAGAACAGCTTTCAGGAGTTGGTTTTATCTCTCCACCATGTGGACATTGGGGATCACTTTCTGGTCATTAGGCTTATCAGCAATTGCCTTTACCCACAAGCCAGCTGTATCTCAGGCACATCACTTTAAATCATTACCTTCCTCCCCAGTCCCCAGCCTTACATTCATCTTATAAAGTAAAACACAATTAAACCTTGAAGGTGTCCAGGATAGTGTTTAACAACTTCACAGTTTGAAAGGCCCAAATCCATGCCTCATCTTAGGTCAAGGCAATCTCTTGACTGTAAGCTCCTGTAAAATAAGTTGCATGCTTCCAATACTCAATGGCACAGAATAATCATGACTATTCCATAACAGAATAATTAAGGCATAGCAAGGATGATCAGACCAAATGACTCATCTATTTTTCTATTGCTGTGATAAAACACCATAACCAAGGCAACTTAAAAAAGACAGTGTTTAATTAGTTTATGGTGTCATGACAATGTTTTGTGAGGCAATGCCACAACCTAGACCATAAAGACATATCTGGATTTATAGAACAGTTTTCATTACTATGCATAAAAATAAAATGTAAATATTTTTATTTGTAATATTCATAAAAACCCATTACTGTATTTCAGAGAGTTATACTACCTAGCTCTCAGGAGTTACATTCACAGGCCTGCTTGTTACTAAAAATGTCTTTGTATTAGTGTTTTGATGTAAAAATATGTAGCTGTGTAGGGAGTCACTGAGTGAAACCAGGAAGAGACCTAAATATCACAGCAAGTGGGCACGGGTCATGTGAAATGGTATATAAGGTCCACGTGCCAATGCCAGAAAAGGAGGTGGGTCATGGGAGGCTGAGAGGATGAAGAGAATTCAAGGAGCCCCAGGCAGATGAGATATTATCCATGCTGTGTTGAGGCCATCACACAGACTGAGAGGCAGGCAGATGCAGGAAAGCACAAGCCAGAACACTTGAGCTGCGTGGATACAGACACACAAGCCTACAGAAAGAAGTACATACATAGGCAGGCTGGCAAAGGTAAAGGCCAAGGGCCCTAGGCCTCAGAAAAGTATTCATTACTTACAGCATGTATATATATATATTCCAGTGTCAGCCATTTTGTACTGACACATAGTCCCCTGGATGTTCAGAGTCAGCCATCTTGGTCCATGCTGGATGATCATACCAGCACCATATTGTCTAAACATAAGCTGGCCTTTACTTCCCTCTGTCCTGTACGAGATGACACTTCTTGCTTGGCTCTGTTGACAATTCTTCCTCTATTTTGAATTTAGGGTTCTATATATTACATTGCTTTATTTTCCACTGTTTCCATGGCATGATGATATCACATACTCACGTGTGCTCAGGGCTGCTGGCTGGTAGGGACAGGCGCAGTTGGCTACTGTTCATTCAAAAACAAGACCTTTGACGAGGTCAGACGGGATCTGAGATGAAGCAAGCTACAGCAACCAGCAGAAGGGCAGTTTGCAGTGTCCGCATCAGCCTGCAGTGTCCGAATGGGCCACCAGGACCACTACTGTTCTCATTTACGTAAATGCCACGTTGCATATGTGGATGCAGAGATAAGATTTTGTTCTGATGATTTTTTTCTTTTCACCCAGAGAAGATTTTCTGTCTGGAATTCAGACAGAAAGTTTGGTGCCTTATCCCAGGACCCCCTTGTTCAATGTGGCTGTTGCTACCAACCCCAGTAGGCATGGGACCCTGTTTCAAAAACCTTCCTGGTTTCTGATAGATGATCAGCGCTTTGCCACAGCTTTCAATAAAAGGCCCCAAATATGTTGGCTGTGAATGTTGGCTTTAGAGGAGAGCCAGCTTCCCGGGTTAAGATATTCTTCACAAGACATCTGGAAGGTGTTTTGTTTGTTTTTTGTTTTCTACCACCGACACAGAAAGGATGTCAAAGGACAATCTGCAGCCAAATCTTAGACACTCAGTCACTCTAGCTATTTGCATTGCCTTTTGTCCACCCAGGCTGGCTAAGCTGCAAACTATGGCTGCCAAAATCAAGTCTCTCCAACAGGCCTTTGCTCCCGAGCCCCGCCCCCACGTGCTGTTTGGTGGTCTACAGATTTGCAGAGACGTGGATTCTCCATACCAATCCTTTTCCTGTTCATGTTCTACTTCCCCCATTTTGACACTGACAAAGGACAGCTCATTAAAGGCGAATGGCAACATAACTCTCAAATGTTTTATTGTGCCCTGATGAGAGTTGGCAGCAGAAGTTATCAGTAGAAATAATGGAGGATTTTAAAATTTGATTATTGTTGTGCTAAGTATGCCAGATTATGATATGGCTTAGCTTTGAAAAAAAAAATCTCATAACTGGGGCTGGAGATACAGCTTAGCCATAGAGTGCTTGTCTAACATGTGCAAGGCTTAGGTTCATTCCCTGGAGCCATCCTCTTTCTCCAAAGACTGGGAGAGGGAGCTTAGAACTTAACATGCATTTCAAATTGAATATATATATTCCATCTGTCTAATTTTTACATCTTTCCCATTGTGTGAATTCATTGTGGGTCTGAGGAACAATATGGTGACAAGATAGCTGGGACCTAAGTGTGACACACTTTGCCAGCAATGCCTGATTAAAAGTTCAGGGTATGTGCATTTCCATCAGGTAAAAGGACTACTTGACTTTAATTACAATTTTGGAATTTAAAGAGGTTGAAGTCTTGAATAATTCCACTGTTATCTTTTCACTCTGTCCTGCCATGAAACTTCCATGTTCACAGTTTTTATTTTTTGCCTTTTGTTGTTGTTGAGACAGGGTCTCATGTAGCCCAGGCTAGCCTTGAACTTGCTCCTTACCTGGGAGAACCTTGGACTCCTTATCCTCCTGCTTCCATCTTGTTAATTCTGGGATTCCAGGCAGGTTTTCCGACGAGTATCCATGTTCATGGTTTTTAATAACTAATGAGATTCCAGCTAATGCAAACGTTTGGGCATTGAGAGAAATTCGGGGGAGGGGGGGTTGGAGAGCTATGGGAACTACCTTCTAAACACTTTTTATTTTTTTTAATTAGCACAAGCTAACAAGAAGTCAGCAGTGCTACACAAGTGTTTAAATTTGGTTCTTTTGTTTCAGATTAGACAGAAGTTTGCTAATGTTTGTTCAGATTGGAACACAAGCATAGTCTGGCATAAAGAACAAATACAGTGGTTCTTCCTTGGGGCCTGCTCCCACTTGGCTGCTTAGGTGAGGACCCAACAGAGCAAGGGCAGGCCGCTCTGACTACCTTCGGCTGGGACACTCCATGTAACACACCAGGCCTGCTCAGTTCAGATCCTGGCACAGCCGCTGTCCTTGAAGTTTATGACTTGCTTTCTTCTTTCTTCTGGGGAACTGTTTCCCACATTGGCTCCTTGATGTGCTCTGGCAACTGCTGTATCTGTGTCTTTGTTACTTCCATGGCCACCCCTTCAGGTAAGTTTTGTGGCTATATTCCAGGTAGACATAGGCTGTGCATCCAGTCGAATGTTTTAGCTCCAAACAATTTGTAGAGCGTCTTCACCTTATACTGGACTCTGTGCTTCTTGGAGATGTGCACTGACTTGAGAAGAGTGAAGTGCTCTGTTTTCCTTGGCGGATCATGTACTTTAATAGAAATGCCAAGTTCTTTAGCAGAGAGCATGGCAAAACACTCATAACTGTCTAATACAGCCTGTCATAGACCTTCACTAAAATGGACAGGCGTTTGTACAATGTGTCTGGCTCATCAGAAGTGGTTATTGAAGGCCTGGTCAGATCCTTTGGGACATCCACGTGCAGGTTTGACAATGGTATCCGCTTCATACTGGCACTGAGTGGGAGGCCACCAGGTCTGGTTGTATTGCTCTTAGAACCATTTATAGATGAATTCCCCAACTCCTGCTGCAGGTGCCTGCACAGCCACACACACTGCGTGTCATGCCTCCATCTTGGTGCCCTGATCTCCCAGGATCACCTCCTTCTAAACCCTCTTAGATGCCCAGTGACTTCTGCTCAAACCAGTGGTTCTCAACCTGTGGGTCACCACTCCTATGACAGTCAAATGACCCTTTCTCAGGGAATTACCTAAGACTATCAGACAACACAGATATTTACATTACGATTCATAACAATAGCAAAATTATAGTTATGAAGTAGCAACTAAAATAATTTTATGATTGTGGGTCACCATAGCATGGGGAACCATGTTCACGTGTCTCAGCATTAGGAAGGCTGAGAACCACTGGCTTCAACACATTTGCCACCCCTAGTAAAAAGGGAGGCCAGGACTTACATGTTGGTGACACTGTTATTTAGACTAAGACTAGGAAGTCAGGGAGAATGGAACTAGTGGCCTCAAGAATATTGTCTTTTACCACTGACATATGATCTTGTCATTTTTGAACATGTGAGGTCAGTTTGGATACATTGCTAGGTCCTTTTTAGGAAGGAGTCAATTATCAACATTAAACCTTTAAGAGCATTATTTCAAAACAGCTCTTTATTAACCATGCATTAATATACTGTCTTTGGGTTTTCAGATGGAATCTACATCTCTACTTTAGACAAATGTCTTTGATTATTTTGAGAAACAAAATACCTACTTATCAGAATAAATAAACTGACACTCTATTTCACAGGTCAGAGACTCTGGTTGACATGCATTGATCAAGCGTACGATGCAGCTCCCAGACATGGTGATTTGTAATATATGAAGAGCAACCAATTAAAAAAATCCATTCTTTTCCAGGATTGTACTTTGACTCTCAGAAATTAATAATCAGGAAGTAGTGATTAAAAGGGGGAAGCTATATTTGCAGATCTATTCACATTACTGTTATCTACAACAGCAAAAAGAGGGTGGTTTACAGTCTACATAACCCACGAGAACAGAGGACCTGATGGATTATGTTATAACCATTATTTAGCCGCAAAGACCATGAAGCCATGTGGCAAAGTGCTGTCAATATCTGGGCAGCTGGAAGAGACATCAAAAGTGCTTATGTGCAAGTGTCAGATTAGAATGTTCAGAGAACTACCTTGATTTTACCAGCATGTTAGAATTATGGTCATAAGCTGTGTTTAAGTTACGCACACACACACACACACACACACACACACACACACACGGTTGCTATGGCAACAGCACACATTTACTCAGGTCTACTCCTCTGCTTCCTTTTTTCACCACCCATTCTGAGGCTCTCTCAGAAAGGCACCTTCACTGGTGTGGGAATGCTGCAGGGCCAAGGTTGACAGAGCAGCCTGAGGTTCCCAAGTGTCAACCTGGGTCACCATTTTGTTCACATCTCTAAAGATCAAGTATTATGTGGAGCATAAGAATATCTTCTAGCCATGTGGGAATTTACAGTTATCCTCTATTCTCCTGTACCAGGGTTTTCTCATAGCTGGAGTCAGGAAACTATAATTTTCTAAATGGATATGGATTTATGGGCAGCAAAGAGAACAAAAATGTCTGGAGCCTCCCATAGGAGTCCAATCTATAGTGCTTTTTCTTTATGTATTTGAGATGAAGTCTCACCATACAGTGGCCAGGCTGGCCATGGAAACGTGCAATCCTCCTGCCTCTACCTTCTGAGTGCTGAGAATACAGATGTGCATCAGCATTCTGAGTTTAGAGCTGTCAAATGATCCTGTACCCACCCATGACCAAACATATCCAAGGTTGTTGATGGCTGTCATGGCATGATTTGGCAAGAGCTAGATACACTCTTAAAGTACAGCAAAATGCTAATTTATATTATGCTAATGATTCCTAAAATGGTCTTACTTGTTGCAAAGGTTCCTGATCTATGTACAGGATATACGTACGTATCTGCAGATAAGGTAGGCGTGTTACTACTATTGCATTAGACAAGGTATTTTCCTGTCATCAAAGCGGGGGAATTACTAGTAGGTGTCCAGCCCTACTTCTGTATGACCTTTCAACAAAGAACTCTTCCAAAAGAAAAAAAAAAATCAACATTTTCCAAGGATAAAGGGATAAAATAAAATGCAGAGAACTCTCTTGGGAACTTCCAGAAAGTTATCGAGCAAACAAGATAATCTTAGAAACCCAGGTATTAATCTTGGAAGAGAGATCAAGGTGAAAACTGGTGACAGGCCAGTCCCAGAGGATTCTGAGACTTCATCAGATAAAGGAAACTTGAGTTCCATTCTATTCCTGTGTCTATACTCTGAGAGTGAGGCACTGTGATTCCTTCACTCGCTAGGCCACTGTACAAACAAAAAGAACTTTGGTGAAGACTAGCATGTCCAGAGACAGGAAAGATTCCAAGAAGTTTGATTTCAGGAGCACATTTTATTTTGCAATGCCAGAGAACTAACAAAATTTAAACAATAAATCACTATTTAAAATCCACACATGGGAACTTTGTTATGAAAATGGTAAGGGACAAGGACAACACAATAAAGGAGCCTTAGAGAGTGACAAGGAAAAACCGAAAACATTATACCATGGACAGAAACAATCTGAATACACTTAATACATTCACTTTAAATACTTATGACAGTATATAGTCACATTCTGGAGGCCAGGAGACAGCTTTAACTTTCAACTTACCTTGTATGTATGAGTGTTTTGCCTGCATGTGTGTCCATCTACCATGTGTGTGCCTGTGCCTGCCAAGGCCAGAAGAGGAAGGACATCAGATCTCCTCAAACTGGACTTACAGATGGTTGTGAGCTGCCACGAGGATTCTGGGAATTAAACTTGAATTCTCCAGAAGAGTGGCCAGTATTCTTAACTGTTAAGGCATCTTTCTAGCCCTAAAATCTTTTAACTTTCAATGAGTTTTTTTAATTTAAAATAAGAAAAAATAGCAATACTGGCTTTCGAAACACACAGTGTCTATGATACAGTAGATTGCTCACATACTTTGACAGCTTTCATTTTTCTTCTAATATTCACATATAATTCATTAACTCTCACTTTCAAGTAAATTAGAGTCTAAATTCAATAAATACTACACAAAGAACAATTGTAAAACAGTGTTGTACATTCTGAGACTGGGGAAGGGCTCATAGCAAACGGTTTTTGCCAGAATCAATTCTAAAGACTAGCAGGCTCCCTGCAGGATCCCCAAGGCAAGAGCCAGCGCTTTGGTGAGCTCCCTGAAATACAAGCAGCTGACTTTTCTGAGTCCAGAGAAATGTGTCCACGGGGGAAGGAAGGCAATGCCACTTGGTCTGCCCATTGTCCACTTGAAAACAGCAGGACAGCATGCAGCAACTTAAGACAATTCCTAACAGAGAACAGGGTCCTTTCTCTGTAGAAAGACAGGACCAGGGAGATGCTACCTGCATGCTGCCCTTACATTCTACTTGATGACTGAAGTCATAAAGACACTTTTTTTTTTTTTTTAAATTCAAGACCTTGTGAGTTTGACCCTGTTTGGTTATCAAAGTTTCTCTAATCCTTATCTCCAATCTAAACCATTCAACCAGCATGCCAGTACGCTTGGCTGAGGGAGAATCTCCAAATTTCCTGCCGGCTTTTTCTCAGACCATGACTGTGACTGTGGCCTCTTGTCGTGTTTCAAAGGCTCATCTTTAAGTCTCACAATGGACTTGGGACCCGTGCTTATCTTAAACTCTCACCAAACTGATAGTTCAAAATTTGTTTCTCCTTCATGGGACATTTCCCTTGAATCTCATAAATGTTTCTGAGGAAACCATGACATGTACCCACGTGCTCAGCGCACAGAGAACAGAAGCCCAGGGAGACCATGATATGATGGTTTCTTTAGGTCTCACCCGCTGACAGACCTGGGCAGCTTTGCTGTAAGACTCAACTCCTTAAAAACTTGTAATACATCTATGCGCAGGTGTGCATGTGCAAAGCCTGTGTGTTGTGTGTGTGTGTCACAGATGGGTGTAGGTGCCATTGGAGGCCAGAAGGTGGCACTGGATTCCCTACAGCTAGAGTTACTGGCAGTTGGGAGCCATCTGGTCTGAGTGCTGGGAACAGAACTTGGGTCTTCTTCTGCAGAGCAGCACATGTTTTAACTGCCGAGCCACCCTCCAGTCCCTCTATAACTTACCGTCTCTAAGGATAGAGACTTGGGAACAGCTGTTTCCCAGGTAACCAAAGCATTCAAAGGGTATGAGAAGAGGTGCAAGGTGGGGTAAAGAAATGCAGCAAAAATGGGGCCACAGGGCAGTCAGTGCTATGAACCATGAGATATGCCAGGGCACAGAAATGTAAAATACTATGTACCGCAGTCATTCACATAATCTGATTTTGGCTTCGATTACTACATAATTAAGTAGTTGTTGGGGCTCATGTCAAAAAACCAAGGAATTTTTGCACGTGTCCCACTCTCCACAGAGACTGGTGTAATGTTGCTTCCTGTCCTCAGGGCTCTGGCTCAGCAGCACAGTGCATGATACAGTCAGTCTTAGCCTGCCGCCCCCCACCCCTTTCACCCCTCCCCCCCTCGTGTGTTATGTGAAATGATTCAGAGTGTGGGCATTTGTAAAATAAGTAAGGGTAAAAATATTCCCTCTGGCGCTCAGCTGAGAAAAATGCTGCACTAACTCAAAGTGTTAATGATTTTGAATTTGGACTCCATTTTGTTTAAAAAAGGAAAATGAGCAAGTGAGCACAATAAGTGAGAAAGCTGTAATATTTCACCAAATCCTTCTAAGAAAGCTTTTGACTTGGTGGTTACACAGAACAGAACTATGAACCCTGTCAGAAGTATCTGGCTGCGGCAAGGATACAATCATATCTATAATGTTACCTTCTGCCTAGGCCTGGGGTTCTGGTCTACGACATTTTGAACTGTTTTATCTTTATCAGTACCTGGGTTTTAAAGAAACAAGTGAATTAAAGAAAGCCGCTCATTGACACCACTGTCTAACAAGTGCAAAGCTGAATGGCCAGGTGTTCCTCTCCCGGCACTCCCTGCCCCAGTCCACCCGCCCCTCTGCCTTCTCAGACATACCCTACAAAGACCACACTAGAAGCACTCCCTCTGCCCTGAAGCAGAAGATCGAGGCACCGAAAGGTAACGATACTTTGGCAAGCAGGCGATCAGAGGATTCTTTGAGCGTCTCTGAGGTAGTGGAATCCCTCCCGCAGAATATTCTAACAATCCAAAAAAAAAAAGTGTCAGTTGCTGAATGAGAAAAGGGGAGGGCAGGCTTCATTCTGCCACACTTTCCAGGGGAGTGGCTTCTATGATTAGCACACACCCCAAAGTCCTCTTCAGGAGCACCCTTGTTACAGGGAAATAAGAAACATGACTGTTGCCACATTAGGAGGGTAAACGATGCTTCCCAAGGGCACAAGCCATTACAACTTAGATTCAACTCCTGTGTGTAACTTTTCGATAAGGTGCCTGGTGCACTGTTAGGTGTTCAATAATTGTGATTATCACTGAACACCATTTAACATCTCTAACTTAGTAAGACATCAAGTGAATCCGGCACTTAAACACCAGTCAACTGTGGGCTCGAAGCCCAGGCATGGAAATCTGTATAAGTTTCAACCTTGGGAACTATTAAGTTCAGATGCTGTTGGGCTTGGCATGGGGGTGTGATTCCATCTCACTTAACTCTGTGTATCAGACACCTTCAGGCCCTTAGGGATCTTATGACGTGTGGCTTTGGGGTTTCCCTCTGAAGACAAAGCAATCAACTTTCTCTGTTGCTCTTCAAGCTTTTCTGCTAGACATTTAATCAAAACGGGGTCGACTTTAGAATCAAACTTATTAGCAAACCAATGCCCTTCCTTTATGAGCCACCGTAATTCTGCAGCTCCATATATACACACACTTCGAAGGTGAGAGCCAGTGCAGTTGGGGTAGAAAAAGCCTTCATAGTAATTCCACTTGACCAGGCGGGTCTTACTCTGCAAGTCAGACACATCCTGGGAGGATCTGGAAATTCCTCCTGGTATCCCTGGTACCCGGGTTAAGGTGGCCCAAAAGTGCTCATCGGGAGAGTATGTATCTTTAGACCAGGCAAAAAAGTCTTCAACAAGGGAGCTGTTGAAAATATATTTAACAAATGCTTGACTTAAAACAAAATAGGCACTGCCCACAAATACCTCAATGTTATGAGGGGGTGCCTCCTTGGAGATGTTTGTCTTTACTGGCAGTTTCATATATTCATAAGGCACCTGTCTGAGCTCATGATGGTAGGTGAACCTCTCCATCTTACCACTGGGAGGTCTTACAGTCTCTAACATATTCCTTCCTTGGAGGTTTTTCAGCTCTGTCACTAATTCAAAATTTGACTTTAGGGGAAAGTCTTGCCCACATAAGTTGATGACATATTTCCATTGAATGGAAGACTTGAGAAGGTCTGATAAGCAATTCCAATCTGCCTGGAGCCTGGAGATGTGGGCGTATTCCACAGCCTCTAATTTGGAAGCGATGAAGATATTGGAGAAGCACTTAGCTAGGTTGTTCATGGCAGCTTTGAACGCATCTGGTGACTTCAGGTCATAATGGATACAGTAAAGGTTGTGCTGGCTGTAAATAGCACGGATTAACCGTTCAACCATAATGGCATCTTTGTGGACCACCAGTGAATAGGCTATGGGGAAGTCCTCCTCCTCTCTGGAAACGAGCTTTTCGTGGTACTGTCTCAGGGACTGATAAATGTCACAGTCACTTGTCATCACCACTACATCACTGTCCTCCAAGTCGATGATGTTCCGTCTTCTGATTTCCAGACTCTTACCGATTTCCAAAGGCTCGTGCTCATAGACCCCTGAGCAGTTAACTTCATCCCTGGCTGCATCCCCGGTCTCGGGGAACCTGTTCCTTACAAACGGTGAGGTACTTAGAGCATATTCAACCAAGTAAATGTCTCTTTGAGGGAAGAGGAGCCTGCCCACATTTAGAAACTTTAACAAGGAGAACAGCCATAGGGTTAAGAAGAGGACAAAGAGTTTCTGCTCGAGAGTGTATTTAAAGCAACATCTGAATATCTTCATTCTGCAGAGAAGAAAGGCATAGTAATTGTTAATTATCTGATAGGAAGAGGAAAACCAATTCAGTTTATCCAAAGTTTACTGGGTACCACCTACTGCACATCCTACAGAATACTGAATGCAAACATAAAGGAAGCAAAATCCTTGAACAAATCCTGAAATAATGAAATAAAAACACAGTAAGCCATGGGACCTTGTGATAGTCAGTGTCAACTAATTATTAGCTCATTTTGAGAGATGTTGGCTATTAAGCACAGTGGATGATAATAATCACAGTTGTTTCCTAGAATGGTTGAGGGCTGGTCCTGGGACCTCCAGTCGATGACCAAGATCCACAGATGCCCAAGTTCCTGATATAAAATGGCTTAATATTTGCTAATAACCTATATATCACATCCTATCAACCCCTTCTGTTTCTGGGTAATTTATAATTCTACTGTAATTCTGACACACCACTTGTTTGCATGGATTTATTAAAGTATCTGTGTCAGGGAAAATTCAAGTTTTATTTCTAGGAACTTTCTAGAATTTTCCTTTTTAAGTTTTTAAAATGAGAGTTTTGCTGAATTTGCAGACAAGTTACCCACAGACGCAGGAGGCTGGCTTCACAATGTGTCACTTGCAGTCACATTAGTCTTAGTGTATGTGAGGGGCAAATACCGTGGTTTGAGCAGAAGAGAACTTAAGGTGATCAGAAATGCACCGACTCACTTGAGGCCCCCCCAAATCATCTAACTTGATTCAGCTTCAGATGCTTATTGGATGGAGGCATGAAGTCTGTTAGGAACAGTCCAGAGAACCCCATCTCAGAAATAGCAGCATAGAGAGGGTAAGATGCACAGAGTGTGAAAATTGCAAAAGCCTCATTTCTTTCTTTGTTGGTCTCCATTTTCTCACAGGGCTTAGCATAATGGCCTTCAGACTGGGAAAAGTCCAGCACTCAGAGTAGAGTTACAAAATTGTCCTTGGGCTTACAGTGTATCCCTTGCCTGTGGAAGAGTCAGTGTTCCACAGCTTTGAAACAAGAGGCAGAAACCTTGGCCTTGAGCTTCAGTGGCCAAGATTCACTCTGGGTTTGGAAGAGCAAAAGCTAAGACCCAACAGTGTACCAAGACTGCTGAGCTGGGGCTGCCATTCAACAAAGGTGGGGTCTGGACCTGGCAGTAGAGCAGAGAAGGTGGGACAGAGGGAAGACATGTTTATGTATGATCTGACCTGTTAATTTTTGTGTGGGATGAATGAACCGTTAGAGAACTCTCACTGCTTTCTAAGTGGGTGGAGTCTCCACCATCTGTGGAGACTGAAAGCAGATGACAGGAGAGAAGAGCAGCCTAGTTCTGACCACACTGAGCTTGAGTACCTTTAGGATTTCCAAATGGAAATGTCTGCCAGGGAACTAGAGAGGCCACCATTCAAGCTTGGGTGAGAGGCAATGGCTGCAGAGAAATGTGTCAGCAACACAAATGTGGAATTGCAGATCCTATGGCCTGGGTGAGCATGGAGGAGATGGCAGTGAGCTGAGAAAGGGACCCCAGGCAACCACAGAGAGTAGGTTGACATGTGGTCGCAGGGAATGGGATTTGAGAGCATGGGCCACGGGCGCCAAACTGCAGGCCTGAGCATACATGTACAGAGGCACTGTGATAAAACAAGGAAGAATAGTCCACTTCAAGCATACTTTATAGTGTGGGATCTTAAGTTAAGATCAGGGATCTTAACTGACATCAGTTAATCTGTCTTTCTTATAGTGGGAAAATGTTTAAGGAGACCAACAAAGGCTCCTGGAGTCATCGGCCATAACTACCATCTTTACATTCACATAAAGAGATAAGAGCCAGCTCCACCCCTTGCCAGGGCCTCAGCATCCTGTTCCTTCCCTTTGTGGGTCCAGCCCTGGGCTTGGAGAGTCTAAGCTGCCAGGAAGACAGGGCTAGCTGCCCTAAACTGGACAGTCCCAAAGGACTGGACTAGAGTAGGGGAAGTGCTGAGAGAAGCCCCCTCTGGAACCTGTGGTGACTCCCTGCTCTGGCCTACTCTGGGGAGGGACAAAGGTGAGTTTCAAAAGACAAAGGGGAGGTGCTGGGACAGCCCAGGCCTGTCTTGGCTCTCTGAATGTCTGTCCTGCTCCCCAAAGACCTTTTAGGAAGAAAGGTTGTCTGGCTGGGGGCAGCCTTTGATTTGAAAGAAGTACCTTCCAGTATTTTTACCCTGTCTCAAGTCAAAATTAAAACACCCCTATCCCAACTACAGTCCTTTAGATAAAAGCATCTCAATGTTAGGAAAGGCACAAAGTTGGGTGGCTAGGAAAGGGGGACAGAAGGTGAATATAATCAAAGCATGTTGTATAAAATTCACAAAGAACAAGGAAAGGGGGTTTGTGAAAGTCAAATTAAAAAAAAAAAAAAAAGGAACAGAAAGGAGGCAGGGCGGCATGCCCTCAGATTTTAATGAGTTCCTGCCAATTCCTAAACAGGGATTTTGGCCTTCTTCCAAGCTGCTGGCCATGCTGAGAAATCAGTTCTGTATCCTGGATACTACAGAGGGAAAGCTCTCCTAGGAGGCTCCAGACTAAAACCTCCAGCCTCAGTTGACTTTACATGATGCCTTTGTGCCTACTCACTGGGTTCTGCAGAGACCAGCATGGCCCCAAGGACCACAAGCTTCAGGGGTGAAGGTGGCAAGGCCAACATCTACAAATTATAGCCCCTTCTATCTTCCTGCCACCTGCACCCTAGACCTGAGGAAACCCATGACACCTCAGGCATAGAGGATTTAAAGGAGCCTTGAGGCCCTACACAAGTCAGAAGGGTAGGGTAGGCTAAGCTGGCCCTCAAGCTGGCCACATTGTTCCTAGTAGGCCAGTCTATACTACCTCCTTCTATGAACACTCCGGTGGCTACTTTCCTCTCTAGGCTTATGGGCAGGCAAGCAGTTTGCTGGCTGGGAGTACATAATAGTTACATTACCAGTGACTTCCAATCAAAGAAAGAATCTCCCCTCTCACCTGGGTAGACAAGGAAGTTGCCTTGTGGAGTCTAGACCACATAGACACAGGTTCCTAGCTATGACAATCAAACTGGAAGATAATAATGGCAAGGTTTGACAGCTATAGCTCATGTAAATAAGGTCTATAATGATTCAAGGGAAGGGGTCATTAAAGCCCCAACAGGGAAGGCAGGAAGCATTTCCCTGATCCACGTTCTCCCCAGTTCTCCCAGGCATCCTAGAGCTCAGAGGCAGCAACAGTGAGTGCCGATACCTGCATACACAGCCAACGGCAGCAGTCACCAGCAGCAGTGCAACCATCTTTTAAGCTAACAGTCTTGGGAGCTCAGAGCCATCAGAGCAAGAGGGTACCCCCTCTTCCAGAGAAGGAAAGGGATGAGTAAATCAGGAACAAAAGTATGAAGACTGGGGAGAAAATGACTGAGTTTCAACTTTTACCAAAAATTGAAGGTTGACCAGATGGCTCAGTGGCTAAGAGCACTAGTTACTCTTCCAGGGGATGCAGGGTAGATCCCTACCAACCACTTGGAAGCTCACAACAATCTGTAACTCCATGTCCAGAGGCTCCAATGTCCTCTTTGGGCCTCAGAGGGCACTTCACACATGTGGTGCACAGACATACATGTAGAGGAAATACCCATACACATAAAATAAAAATAAAATCTCAAAAAAAGAAAAAATAATCTCATGCTTATAGTATACTCTGGGAACTTACAGAGCTTGTGAGACACTAGAGAGAAAGAGACGGAAGTAGTGGGCTTTAGGATGTCACAGAGCTGGGCTTGAGGACCCTGGAAGAACACTCGGTAGCTGTGACTAGTTAACTTCTCTGAAGGTCAGTGTTTTTGCTCATTATAGGATTTATTAAGCCAGTCCTCCCCTCACCCCCCAGCGCCCAGTATCTTAAATTGTATGCTGCATATGAGGTCACATAGCTGATTATGGAGTTCATGAAAAATTTAGTTACAATAAAAGATTTACGAAAACTTCTCTTAGTTATAAGGCCTTTTCTTACCCATGGCTAGTGGACTCACTGAGTTTGTCTATCTTAAGAGACTGACTTCTATTTTTTAGTTTTATATACACACATGTGTATCTGTATGTATGTGCACAGTAATGCCAAGTGCCCACAGAGGCCAGAAGAAGCCTTGGAGCCCCTGGAGCTGGAGTTGTGAACTGCCTGACATGGGTTCTGGGAACTGAACTCAGGTCCTCTGCAAGGGCAGTATATGCCCTTAACTACTGAGCCATCTTACTTCAAACCAGCTTTCAAAAAGAGAATCTGTAAGATCGTCTTAGGTAGACAATGTTAAGAACATGGCTGCCCTATCCCTCTTCTGATCAAGGTAGAAGGTGGCAATGTTCTAAAGACGGATGGCAAACGCTCCTTTAAGCCCAGACTTACGCTTATTGCCTATGCTTTTCAGCACTGGAGACGGAACCCAGGACCTCAGGTAAGCTAGGCCACTCTACTACATCCAGCTCGACTATCTTTCCAGTTTACCCCTAAAGCCACAGTACAAATCCGCATCTGACAGCCTCCATCCCAAACTCTGTGTTAATAGCATTGTTGTTGAGATGGACTTACCCAGTCCCTTCAATAGACTAATGAGTTGGTAACCGCCAACGTCTCTTATGAGAAAAGAGACTGTGGCACATGAGACAGATAAACTCCTACCCAAGAACAAGGGTAGAAATCTCTCTGTAGGGAGACTTCTCCATGATGGTGAAAAGGGTCTCTGGGTGGGACCCTACCAGCACCTTCCTAGGTGCTTTTCCTTTAGTGCATTCAGGTCATGGCCGGTGAGCAGGGAAGCCCATTCCTTAGAGTAATGGTCTTTCTTCTTATTCCAAGTCTTCCTAACTTTAATTTCATTTTTTACCAGGTCTCAAATTAAAAAGAAAACCTGCAAAAACCTCAAACTGTTCAAGGTCATAACGTGGAAAGTGCTGAAGCTTGACACCAGCAAGTCTTGCTCTCAGACCTACTCAGTCTTCTTTGTTACCCCATCACTTAGATATACAAAGAAAAATTCTCTGTATTTTCCATAATGGTTTAGCTCTTGACTAATGCTCCCATTGGAAGTCTTACATAACTGTATTGAAACAGAGACAGATGAATTCTACTCATGACAAACTATGCCTGTCTGAGAATAAATCTGCATGGAGAATTAACCTATGGGGACCTAGGTGATAAGTCACATCTCTCTCTGAGGCCCTAGGCCCAGCCAATTGATGGGCTGATGGAGAGATTAATCAATTTTCAGTCAGTAGGATCCTTTAGAGGAGGAGGAACAAGCTTATTTTAGGGATCCAGTCACCAGTGATGCCTGGCTCACATCTTGTTGCTATGCAGTTGGGGCTGTCTGAGAATTCCTAAATATTTTTGAAAACTTTCTGGATGTTCCCTTGAGCCAGAGAACATTCCCTCAATGCACCCACCCTTGTTTTATTATATGTCAACTTGAAAAATAGGATACGAAAAGCTTATTAACTTGGGAATGTCTGAATATTTTTCTAAAGCCTTACAAAGGAGAGTCATTATTTACTACATAAGGACAGAAGTATAAAGATGAATATACTAAAACGAAACAGAAATAAATAGAAATCCAAATCTTCTCCTAGACAGAGGGACCCTGATGGGCAAGAGCTGTTTGAGATAATGCATTACCACAGAACCTGAGCTCAGTGAGGCCACCAATTCTCCATGATGACTTGCTCGTCTCTGACAACAGAAAATTCTGGACTGGGACCAGTAGGTAGGAGGGTGACTCAGCTCTGGTGTATTTTCGTACCACCTCCACAGTACCTCAAGAGATGTGCTAAAGACAAGGTTCTCTATGAGCTTACACTCTTTGTTCTAGTCTAGAAGGAATGTTGCCAAGGCGGTCACAGCATGAAGCAGGTAAATGCAGCACCTACGTAAAATACAAGAGCCTCATGCAAGGCGTAAAGAACAACACAGCCCTGGAAAGGCAAGTAATTACAATCTTTACAAGGAAAAGACAGGGGGGTTTTCATTCTCATTTCATAAAACAAATGAATAACAAAACATCCAAACTCTCAGGAAGTCAGAGAAGCCAGGAGTGAAAAACAGAGCTTGCATTGCACTGGTCCATAACTTGGCAAGACATTCCATGGACAGCATGTCCTTTGTGCCCCGCCCCAACCCTTAACAGCAGCCTCACTGTGCAGGCCCTGTGCTACTCATTTCTGTCATTCACAACATCTATATGTCCAGTCCCATTCTCACCTGACTCTGTAGAGGTTAAAGGCCCTCTATTTAACCCGCTAACAGCAGCAAACGTGCTTTCCAATGTGAGGCTACTTAAATAACAGAGGTCCTTCTTCTAGGCCCTTTCCATTGATACTTAGCTAAATCTACAATTCCCAAAGAAACTGAATGTAAAGTCTTCAAACTGAAAGGGCTTTAAAGGTGACTAGGTCTGAAGTCCTCCCTGAAAGAAGCTTGCCTATCACAGAGCCTCACTTCAGTCCTGGGATGCTGGGAATGCATTTTTCTCCATTACTTATGTGTCTTAGTCTGCTCCTGTTGTTATGACAAAACACCATAAAATGAGGAGTTTATCTATAACAGAATCATTATTTCTCACGGTCCAGGAAGGTGGGAAGCCATGATCAAAGTTCAGATTCACATCTAGTGATGGCACAGCCCAACTTCCAAGATGGTTGTCTTAGTCAGGGTTTCTACTCCTGTACAAACACCATGACCAAGAAGCAAGTTGGGGAGGAAAGCGTTTATTCAGCTTACACTTCCACGTTGATGTTCATCACCAAAGGAAGTCAGGACTGGAACTCAAGCAGCTCAGGAATCAGAAACTGATGCAGAGGCCATGGAGGGATGTTCCTTACTGGCTTGCTTGCTTCTCCTGGCTTGCTTAGCTTGCTCTCTTATAGAGCCTAAGACTATCAGCCCACAGATGGTACCACCCACAAGGGGCCCTCCTACCTTGATCACTAATTGAGAAAACGCCTTACACCTGGATCTCATGGAGACATTTTCTCAACTGAAATTCCTTTCTCTGTTGCAACTCCAGCTTGTGCCAAGTTGACACAAAACCAGCCAGTACAATGGTACTTTACTGTTGTGCTCTCCCATGACAGAAGTCAGAAGGGCACACATGTGGGAGTCATGAACAGCTCCCTCACATCTCTCTCTCTTTTTTTTTTTTTTGGTTTTTTGAAACAGGGTTTCTCTGTATAGCCCTGGAACTCACTCTGTAGACCAGGCTGGCCTCAAACTCAGAAATCCACCTGCCTCTGCCTCCCAAGTGCTGGGATTAAAGGCTTGCACCACCACTGCCCAGCCCCCTCACACCTCTTACAAGGTCACTAATTCCATTTGTGACACTGCACTAAGGCATTACAAACCTCCTATCTAATCCTATCACATTGGCAGTTAAGTTTCAACATAACTTTAGGAAGGACACATTCAGATTGTAGTGATATGCATCCAGCCAATTGTTGTCCATCAAGGGAATCCACACAGGGTAGGATCCCCAATCCCTTTTAAGGGTTCCTCATGGTGGCATCCAGCACAACCTGGGTCCCTATTCCTCACCACTAAGATAGTTTTGATCAAAGTCAACAAAGTTCTTCATGTTGTCAGTGTTGCAGGATATTTGGTCACACTGCAAACCCCAAGACTGTGAACTGAAAAAACCTTGTTGTGGTGTGGCTCTGTCTCTTCTTAATGGTCTATGCCGAATGTCAGTATTATTTGTCTTTTCTTAAAGTTCAGAAAATCATTATTCCTGCTTTCAAAATGAGAAAATGAGTCACAGAAAATATGTAATTTACTTTAGCTCATAATATATAGAAGAGCCAGGAATTTCAACTATAGCTCAATTATCACCAGCCACAACTCAGCCCTGCCCTTCCAGTCTCTCAGTGGTCTAAAGGAACCTAGAATCATGAATGATGTTATAAGGGTCTACTAAGCCTGCTCAGGAAATACTAAGTTACACAAAGTAGAACTTAGCTAATGGAACATCCCTGGCTTTCTTATCAGGAAAAGCTAATTCTGCCTTGGCTAACAGCTGTGTGGGAAAAGCATCCCTGTCCGTGTCAGAATAACTATAACAAAATTTTACATTTTAAATTTCTCCATTTGCCCAAATAACCAAACTTTCGGATTTCTGTCTTTGCAAACATGTTTAATTGCCCCAAGTGTAACTTGGACAGCGCAACTGTATAAGGGGACAGGGATTTCTGTTCAGGGCTAGCTCCCTTCTGTGCCAGAGCCAGACGTGTGTGCTATTATTAAAGAGTCTTTTATTGATCTCTAGATGGTGGAGAGATTTCATACAGGGAAGGCATATTAGCCCTATACTGTAGGAATATAGTTCTACACACAAATGTAATTCTGAGCCACTTCCCATTTCCTGCTCTGTCAGGGCCACACTAATCCAAGCCACATTAACTTTGGCTGCATGAGGAAGAGCCTCCCACTCAGCTCCCTTGCTTCTTTTAGTTCATTCTTCAGGAGCAAATAAGCCACACCTCCATACTTGCCCCCTATTGGACAAACCCTTCCCTGAGAACGAATCAGCAGCCTTTCCTGTGCAAGACCGGTTTATTCTCAAACTCTCTCATGAGCTCTGGGTGACTCTGGTCTTCTGAAGCCTTCTAGAGAACTCCGATCTCTTCTTGACCTCAAGACCTGTGTTCTTTTCCTTAACCTAAACTACTTTTCCCTAGACCCTGGCCTGCTAGGGTTCTCAAGGCGTAGAAAAACAAACATATCATCTCCTTGGGTTCTCTCTGACTACCTTTCTCAGATCTTTCCAGCCTACCCCTCCTCCCTGCCTCCTCCAGCCATTGTCTCAGCCCATTTGTGCTAGTTTATAATCTGTCTTCAGACAGGAACACGAGGTCCTCGACGGATTACTTCTCCATCTCTAGCACCAAGCACATTCATTCCTGGTACACTGTAGTTGTTTGGCAGTACAAAGCCAAAAGGCCCACATTCTAGTCTGGGCTCTGCTATCTAAAGCTTCCCCAAGAGACCTAGCATAGTATTAATCATGGGCAAGTCTTTGTGCACCAAGCATTAAGCAGGATAATAGTCTTTCTAGCCTACAATGGTATTGTGAAGGCCCTATGACACAATGCCTGTGAAAGAGCTATAGGAGAAAGATGCTGGTCTGCAAACGTCAGGTTTTTGGACCTCTGTAAGAAGAATGGTTTCCTGGGGAAACCCAGAGCCAATTCTGTGTTCATTTTATTTGCCTGAAGCAGTGTATCTGTTATCCCCTGTACCCGACACTCTAAACCATTACTCAGTCTTTACTCTTTGGCAACCTTGTTTTTGTTGACAGGAATCTTCAACTGAAGGTTCAGAATTCTCCCTGGGGGCTTCAGAGTTATGTAGAAGCAGACCTTCCCTGATTGTGAGAGGCAGGAAGATAGTTGCTTTAGGTAATCTTTAGAGGTGGCTCCTCATTTCTTTCGAAAGACTGTGTGCCAAAGAATTTCTTCCAAAGGTGCCTAGGAGTACACTCAACCTCTCACCAGCAGAGCCCCAGAACACCAGTGCCCTATGTGGCAGTGCTAGCTAGCGATGCTCTGTTGTAGCAGAAGCTACAGATCTCTTCTCTCAGCCCCCACTCTTTTAGGGGTGACTCTCTGTGGTGGCTCTGTATTGACCTCAGTTTGGAAACATCACTCCAAAGGAGCACAGAACCAGCAAAGCCATCTGGTGGTTTTTACAGCAATGTGAACACACAGAACATCCTCAGACAGGGCCTTTGCAGACCCTGTCACAAAGATCCTATGTCCAGTGACACTGCCTCAAGCATGGTTAACTAGGCTCCATTGGAGGCAAGGGTGTGTTACTACTGACAGGTTTCTTGCTCAGTGGTTTGCTTCAGCATGACTATATAAAGAGGCCGATGGTTCTCTTTTAAAAATAGTTACTTTACCTGCAAGAACAGCAAGGACAGAGACCTCAATGGAAATGCAGGACACGAAAGTCATTCTCCATATTGCTTCTTTAGATCTCTATTCTGCCTGCAGTGCCTTTTCCGGAGTCTTTCAGGTCTAGTGAAAATCACAAGGTAAGGTTACGTGGGTAATGTTTAACTCCTATCAAGATGCTTTGACCAGACTGAGATTGGTCCCTCAAGATCTTGGGAAATTGGGGTCATAGCAGAGTAACAAATATTCACAGAAATCAGCTGCTCTTCTGCAGTTATAGCAATCTGAGAGGTCAGCTTGATTCTTGTTTTTTTCTTATGTCTCAAGGTAAAAAGCAGAGCTGCTCATCATCCAGTTGGCAAGATCACCTTGACACCAGGAAGCTCTAGCAGGTGCTAAAATGCCAGAGACCACATAGCCAATGAAATTTCCAGTTCTTAATACTCATGACCCTTATCATGGAGTAAAATGTTGAGTTTGTCTCTAGAAAGTGGTCTCTAAATTTTTTAAAAAGGATTCCCCAAATACCTATGCCCTCAAATGTGAATTGGATGGGAAGTCTGCATGCCATGCCATGCCTGGGCACAAAAGACCGCAGAAGAGGGACTGCCTGACACCAGGACCTTCGCCCAGAATTTCTTTCTTTCCCCATCTTCTGTCCTCACAGAACTTAGGTACAATGAAAACTAAGCTGCCTCTGAAGTTCCTGTTCTAACCTTAAAATGTGGGTCAAAAATAGTTTAGATTCTTTTTTTCTATAAAATAGAAAACTTAAATTAAAACATTTGTTGTTGTTGTTATTGTGTGTATGTATTCTTACATGTGCATGCACAGAGCAAGATAACAGGCATTTTCCATGGCTCTGCTTTTTACTGAAGCAGATGTAGGATCTCTCACAGAAATGGAAGCCTGTTATTTTAACTAGATGAGTGGTCACTGAGCACTTGGGGTCCAGCTCTCTGTGCCTCCCAGTGCTGGTTACAGGTGCACACAGTCATGTCTGGCTTATGTGGTTTTCATGTGAGTAGTCAGGTTTTCATGTCAGGTCCTCAGATCTGCCTGGCTATGCAGAACCTGCTCTTACCCACTGAGCAACCCAACCTAAGACCTTGTCTATTTTTTTAAAAAATGAACTTTACTATGTTAGGAAGAAAAGACCTTCCCTCATCCAAGGTGTGTAGATGTGAGCCTCTCTCTCCCCTAGATCTCTGGAAACACTTATTTTGGTATCAAAGAGTCAACTCCATATTTTATTTCCCCAAATTAACTTCTCAAAAGCACTGCAGCTAGCTGAAGATGTGTGAGTAACTCATTTTCACATGTGCATTTAAGCCCATAAATAATGGCATGGTGGAGGAAGCTCTGTATGTGCACGTATGTGCATGTGTGTGTGCACATGCAGGGGAGTATGTGTGTTAGTATGTACATGTGCACATGTGTGTATATGCACATGCATTGCTACACATGTGAAAAGGAATATTGTAAAAGTGCATGGGAGTGTCTGTGCACGTTGTATGTGTATGTGCCTGTGCACACACATGAGTAGGCACATGTGCACACACACATGCATAAACATGAGCACCAGGGGATTGCTCCCAGAAATGGCAGAGGCCCAAGCTTTGCTGCTAATGAATGGATTGGATACCTTCTATTTCAAGGTAGAAGAGCTTGCTCATTTGTTTTCTAGGCTCAACCAAAACAGTGGGAGTTCAACAGATACCAACATTGGTTTCTGTGGTAATCAAGTCAAGATTATGTAGGCATGGCTGCCCACATCTGTAATCCTAGCATTCAGAAGTATGAGGGAGGAGGATCATGGGTGAGAGGCCAGCCTGGGCTATACTATGAGATTTTCAACATACATAAACACACACACACACACACACACACACACACACACACACGAGCACCCACAGACACATACACACATGTGCATACTCTCATGTACACACACATGCTTGAGACAGACATGTGAGTGTACACACATACCCCCCCTATGTGATACAATGCACATGTGGCAGCAAGGCTTGGCTCTCTGCCATTTCTGACAATGATACCCTGATTCACATCTTTTTGTTCCCAGACTTCTTCACAATGCAGTTATTTAAAGGCATAAATGCCCATGTGAAAATCTGTATGTGTGTCATGTGCATAGACATCCACACAAACACACATACTCCCAGGCATTTTTGCACATATGCATATGCACAGAGACAGACACGTGTGTGTGCACACGCATACCTCCCCACCTCACATGTTTGCTAAGGTGGGCACCTCTGTCATGACTGCACGTTTCAGTCAAAGATTTGATGGCTTAAAATACTCAAACTGCCCTGAAATCTTGTACATAAGTTCATAAATACTAAATTCAAAACTAAGTGGGGAGGGCCAGAAGAAAATCCATGGTGCACGGGTCAATATGGCTAAGACAGGAAGTTCCAATCCAGAAAATCCCATGGCAACTGTGCAGCAGACATCCCTGGCAAGGCTACATTTGAACCATAGTTCCCACAGGTTACAGCTGTAACACAGATGACATGACAGAGAAACACAAGGCTGGCTTAGCTTAGTAAATGTTTAAGCATGTAGTTGTACACAAAGCAGAAGTCAACATCCAGAGCAGATTTTCTGATGGACAGTCACGTGGTCAGTGCCAGAACAGAGACTCGATAAAATTCAGAAACAGAGCCATAGGGAAGCCTCTGGCCGGCCGCCAGTAGCCCTCAGCAGTCAACCTCTTTCTTCTCTCAGAGAGTCCCTCTACTGCTGGCGACAGAAATGGGCAGCTCTGAAAACTTTCTTCCTACCTCCCACATAGAAGAGCTAGCGTTGGGGAGCATGGTTCTCAGCAGGAAGAATGCCTTGCTGCTCTCCTTTTCTCTCTTCTACTTTTCTGCCTGACGCTCTAGCAAGATGGCTAGAGCCATTCTGAAGGAGATCGTATAGACCAAGGGACGATTGGTTTCTCAGCCTGCAGCTCCTCAAGCCACTGAGCTGACAGTAGCAGATACACCCCTGAGCTTTGGTTGGATGAGAAAAACAAGCCCTCACACATTTAGGAAACTTGCACTTTGAAAGATGAACAGGGAAAGGGTAACGAGGCTCCTCTCTCAAATGAACTTTAAATCAGGTCGTCGTGAGGACTTGCTCAACAGCAATCTTGTACATAGTCAAGTGCAAAAATATGTCTCAAATATGCTCAACTTCTCATCCATCTAAATTTGGAGGTAGATGGAGGCTTTAGGTAAACATCTGAAGGAAGACAGCCTGCAAGATTTACCAAATTAACTCCAGTGCTGGCGAGAACTGCAGTTGGCTGACAAAGCTTCCCTTAAACACCCTCCAGCACATGGCGAGCCTGCTCTGTATGGCTGTTAGTCACAGGCAATCATCCACACAGTGTCCAGCATGACTCTGTACGTGGGCTCCCTTCTTGAGAGTTTCTTATCCCATAGGGACTTTCGAGGCAGGTTTTCAATAAAATGTCAGAACCATGTGGCTCAAGAATACTGAGCAGCTCAAAGCCAGGAGCGTACGCCTCACCCCATCTTTCTGGCCCTATCTCCTAACTTGTCACATATTTGGCCCCTCCATCCAACTTCTAGGCATACCCTACAAGTTTGGAATTGGGAACCCGTGGTTCTAATCTGAGTCCCAAGTCTGACACCAATGAGATGTACTGACAAGTTGGCCTCTACCTCCTAGTTTAGGGGGAGCAATTCTACTCTGACTCCCACGGTGGTGAGACACTAGTTGAATTAATGCCCTGAGCATTCTGTGGCAGGACAATTGGATAGCTGGTTGTCAGCCTCAGAGGCATTTAAAACAGCTGGTCTAGTAACCAACCACTGCCCTGCAGACCAAGGCAGTGAGTTCTGCTCAAAGCACCTTGCCCACTCCACACCCAGAAACTGTCACTGAGAGGTGACCGTTATGGGTTCCACAGGCAAAGGCGTTTTGTTCTACTTCTTAGAGTCGAAGGTTGTCAGGTGGGCCCACAGCTGTATTTACAACTATCTCCAAGTCTGACATTCTGAAAATACATTTTTAAAAAAGAGGGACTCAGAGGATCATGAGACAGGCGAGGTGAGAGGATTCAAGCTGGCGAGAGTTCCTGCCCCGAACTGCGGTGATTCTGGTGGCTATAATTCCTACGGCAATTCCATCTTAAACCCTAAAACTTCTACTATCCTGTATTTATAAACTAATTGAGGACCATAAAGATATATTTTCTGAACTGCACTTGCCTAACACACACACACACACAAACACACACCACTAAATGTAATATTTTTTAAAAGATCTTTTTTCTAACTATGGTGGTAAAATATAGGGAACACAAGATGTAATCACTTTAACCATTTAAAAACACAATTTACATGTATTAACTGTGTATGTCAATGGGGCTAAGTACTCGGCTTCCACACATACACTGAGCACACAAGGGTTACTTTAGCCATCCCTAAGAGTCTGTCTCTGCAGCATTAAAGACTCTCATGTCACTGTGCAGTGATCAGCACAATCCATTCTCTGAACTGTGTCTTTTCCCAGCTGGACGCTGTGCCTACTGATATCAGCTCCCAGTTCTCCTGTATACCCAGCCCATGGCAACTACCATACCACTGTTTCTATGACTTTGACCACTCAAGAATCCACACAGCAGGAGTCACACAGTATTTGCCCAGTGTTTGGCCTACTGTAACATCTTCATGATTCATCAATGTTGTAGCACATGTCAGAACTTTACTTTTGAAGGCTGAATAATGTCCCGCTGTAGGATATGCCATATTTTGCTAGCTCGTTCCTTTGTCAGTAAATATTTGGGCATGCTCTCACGTTGCTGTGAACATAACTTGATGGGAGCATACATAAGTTGAGTTACTGGCTCACTTCTTTAGAATATATAGTTTATTCTCTGCTTCTTCTAAGGGAATTTTTAATCAATCAGAATTTTATGCCATGCATTTTGATTTATTTACCTCTACCTCGACCTCTTCCAGATCCATCCTCACTTACCTACTTGTCCAGCTTTGTGTTTTTTTAAAAAAACCATCAAGTCTTTTATGTGCTGCCCATATATTCCTGGATCAGTGGTTTTCCCACTGCAGGGTGGTAGGATTACCAGGGGCCACACTCTTAAAACTAACTTTCCCTCACCTAGCAGCAATCAACTGCCAATTGCTACCCTAGCTCTTCAAGAAACAAGACATTTCACTGCCCATTCATCCAAGAAACATATACTGTGTGTCTGCCACATGGTTGAAAGCACTATGTAGACACACTGAGGACTGTGCCACCTTGTGGAAACAGAAATGGAATTGAGGTCCTCAGTGATTAATGGGCAGGGTTCTCTGAAAGAACAGAACACACACATGCACATGTGCACACACACAAGCACGCACACACACATACACTCACATACACTATATAAAAAGTGTCGAAAATTGGCATACACAGTGGGGGTATTTACACGTCGGAGAGGCAGACAGCCTAGAAGCTTCCCAGTCCTGGAGGCTGGGCCCTTTAACAGTCTAGGTCTGGCACTGAAGCTGGATGCTCCCTGGAGAGCCACTGGTATTGCATTCACATTAGAAAGCCCAAGAAGCTGGAGTCTGGCAACAACAGATGCAGCACAAGAGCTGTACTTGCTTGGAAATAGAACAGACAGAGGGATCCCTTCTCTGGGAGGCTTGATAGAAAAGTGTTGTCCATCCTGAAATATGTCATTGTCCCACAGGTCAGTCCTCTCTGGAGACACCCCCATTTCACCAGTTCAGACAACCTCCTTAATTCAGTCAAGTGGCTAATGAGGGCCAATTGTCACAGTGTGTAGAGAGACAATGTGGGTAGCTAGCATTTGGAAATGCCTCTTTCGTGGTTTGGTGGTTTGAATATGCTTGTCCTAGGGAGGGGCACTATTAGGAGGTGTGGCCTTGTTGGAGTAGGTGTGGAGGAAGTTGTCACTGTGGTGGTGGGCTTTGAGACCCTCCTCTTAGCTGCCTGGGGGACTGTCCTTTCCTAGCAGCAGTTAGATCAAGATGCAGAACTCTCAGCTCCTCCAGCGCCGTGTCTGTCTGGATGCTGCCATGCTTCCTGCCTTGATGATAATGGACTAAGCCTCTGAGAACCTGTAAGCCAACCCCAATTAAATGTTGACCTGTATAAGAGTTGCCTTGGTCATGGGGTCTGTTCACAGCAATGGAAACCTTAAGACACATGGGTTTCTTTTCTTGCTATGGTGATGGCTTTCTTCCGATCCTTCCTTAGGCTCACTTGTCCCCTCCCACACTCCTTCCTTTAGCTGTGCAAACTCCTTATCATTCCAGCCACGTTCCTTGTGCAGCCTAACTCATGGCCATTCTGTGTATCATCCCACATCTTTCTCCCGACCCATCTGCTGCAAGTCTCTGAATCTGGCAGCTGAGGGAGGGGAGGGAGATGACTGGGAAGTCTACTGCAGAAGGAACCTGGTGGACCATGTTGGCTATGCAGTCATATCCTTACTCTGCTGAGGTGGAGCGTGGGGGTGGATGTACCCGGCCTGGTCTTTCAGATATTGGGAGAAGAGCCCGGTGCTCTTTTTGTGCCATTGCTATGGGCCTGCCAGAGTGCCTCTCCACTGCCACTGCCAGGTGCTGCCCAGTCCTGGGTCCTCTCCATCTTGTAGACCACCAGGAGAAGTGGAAAGGCTTACTGACCCTTGGAGACAGACCTAAGCTGTGTAGATATTTCTGGGATGGACAGCTATACCATTCTTCTAGCCTCTGAACAAGGCTGTTTTCTCAATACAGGCTGGGGCTCAGGGCAATAATCCCTGCTGCCTCTGTGCAGGACCAGAAAGAGTTAACTTTCCCCACTACATTAGCTGCAATCCATTTTAGAGCTTCACAACTCAGGGCAGAGAATTCCAGGCTTTAATGAGCAGCTCAGCCCATCAGGAGTTTGACCCTCAGTGACTCATGCTGCATTGCACAGACAGCCAATCCCGTGGAGACTCAACTCACACTAGAAAACTTATTCCTCAGCAAAATAAGGACACCTCTGCCTAACCAGATAAGAGCCCCACACAGATATCAATCTGATAAGCCCTAAATAACTAGGGCACAGTAACACTGACATGCTGCCTGAGTAGAACCCCTACAACTGCAGCCCCCACAATGCTTTTGGGCAGGTGGTTTAGCCCGCTGTAGCTCTACTAGAGTATCGGCTAAACTCTAGCTCTGCCTTTTTGTTTTATCTTGAATTCTTTTACCACTCACACGCCATCGGCTGTCACCACAGTTCCCAAACAGCATAACCCATCCAAGATGAGATGGGTTGATAGGCCTAAGCACAATTAGATCTTGGTCGAAAGGATGATCACATTTAGTTTTCCTTTAACTAGATTAGAAGGGGAAAAAAAACTGGATAGCAGAGAAAAGTGAAAAGTAAAGTCGGAGTGGAGTGTAGTAGCCATGTTCAGGACACAATATGCTGTCACTCTCTTTCTGACCTAATACACTTGGCGATCAGAGGAGCAAGATTGCTCCAGCCTCACACCCTTGAAAGCAGGAGACAGGGGCTGAAGAGACAGCTCAGGGATTAAAAGCACCGGCTGCTCTTGCAGAGGATCTGGGGTAAGTTCCTGGCACCTACATGGTGGTATATAAGCAGCCGTAACTACAGTTGCAGGATCTGGACTCCTCTTCTGGCCTCTGTGTGCATCAGGCATGCATGTGGTACATATACATGTGTGTAGGCATTCATAACACCAAATAAAAATCCTTTCTTTTTTTAAATTAAGAGACAGAGTTCTCTCATACACACAAAAATGAGCAAGTGCTCTGCTTATCATAGAAACTGCAGGAAGCTCGCAGTGCTCGCCTTTTTCTTCCTGGTTGTTTTTCTTCTCCACCCACCACCTGAGGCCAAGTCTCTTGCCTTTGTCCCATTTTCATAGTTGGTAACAGTTTGTCAGGTGTCCATCGAGTGCATCTCTAGTCTTTTTTCTTATGAGAGCTCTCTTGTCCAGTAAGACTCATTGCATCCACCCATATGCTGTTGATCATTTTTAGATAGATGCTATCATCTTTAGGCCTTGCAAGTAACCCTCAGAGAATAAAGGTGACAAAACCAATTCTCCCACCTCTACCCCCTCACAGGGGACTCCAGCAGGAAATGGAATTGAAGCAGAAAGGAATTCTAATGTGCAAATTTTACTTCTTGAATTCACTTTTGTGTCACCTACACCCACCCACCACCCACCCCCAGGCCTCAAGCCAATGATACAAACACCCACAAGAGAAGCAAGCCACTCTCTTTGGCAGTTGTTGACCACTGTGACCAGGGGCTGTGTGCTGGGATAGGGCTACATAAGCAGAGACTTTCAGAATAGCAGAGACTCAAAGGTGACCACTGCCAGGAACCCCGGACCAGGGTCATTCTTCTCACGCTGGCTCCACAGGACTACAAAAGAGGTCCCAGTTTTGTGCCTCATTAGCTGTGAGAAGGGCCACTAACAAAGAAACTCACATGTCATTAATTCATTGGCCTGGACCTTAATGACCCAACTGGCCAGATAGTTTTGTCACACTTGGATCTGGAATGATGACATCTAAATGCAGAGTGAATGTATTGGCCCCAAACATCAACTGCACGCCCACCACTGACCAAAGCTCACTGCAGGGGCATCCTTGGAGAAAGGTTCTTCGTTTTGGCTGACTGCACTTGACATGAGTCACTGTTCAGAAGGAAGTTGCCAAAGGAGAAAAAGAAAAGGCAACAGTACAAAGCTACCACTGCCCTGGGTGGCTGAGAACCACAGGACTGCAGAAGGCTGTAGCCCTAAGCAACCTGAGCGAGAATTTATCCTGAGGTTAGATATAGCCACCAGGAAGGGCTGGCTGACAACCTAAGGAGTGGCTCTGTGTCTCTTAGTTCACCCCCCCCCAGAGGATGGTAAGGGAGGGATCTTGGAAGCCTGCTGTGAAGATGGTGACCCTCAGGAGGGAAACTGGAAGGGGAGGGGTCAATGAGCAAACCGATCAAGAGGAACAAAAGCGAGGATCCAGAGAAGTAGGAGAGCTGGTGCCTGGGCCCGCTTTTCCAGAGGCTCTCACACAGCCCCCTGGGCGTGCTTCTAAGTTCCCAGGTGACACTGAAGCAGCTGGCCTAGGGACCCAGAGGAACACTGTTCCAACCAATAAAACTATCATTTGTTTCTCAGACTGCTTATTTGCTTTATCATTCTAATTAAATATCTAGTTAATGAATTAACTTATTTATACCGGTTCTACTCAAGGCTAGCCTTGAACTGGTCATCTTCCATCTTGCAACTTTAATATGCTGGGATTGCATGCGTGCACTACGTAGGCTGCCTGGTTTTTGATACTGACATACTAGGGAGAACAGCCCTTACTCAGAAGTTCTCCAAAGGGATGGTGGCTTTAACTTGCCTTTTGTTGGTTCTATGACCTTCGCCATCTCAACATTCCCCAGGTCTCAGATTATGTATTTGGAAACAATAGGTATTGACACCACAGAAATTATATCATATTCATATCAACAGCATAGGGCTTAGGGTTTGCTGTATGCCAGGCAACAGCAGCAGCAGCAACAACAGCAACACCACACACACAGCACAGTCTCTGCACATGGAAACATGAAATCCTTGCAAACAGTCCATGAGGAAGAAAAGCCCTTAGCTGTAGGGTCACTTCAGAGACCAGGACAAGTCACAAAGGACAGGCAACGTGAGCTGGGATGCAAGCATTGGAAGTAGCAGAGCCAAGAAACAAGCTGTCAGAGCATCCCTCCAGGGGCCTTGTGCCTAATCAAAGTGCAACTGTGGCCTGAGATCACCCTCTGTTTTCCTGCCATCATCGAACTTGTGTTGTCTACAAAGTACAACTCAAACTGCAGCCATACTGGATCTGTAAGGCATTGACATCAAATTACCGCCAGCGCCAGCGCCAGCGCCGAACTTTTTTTTTTTTTTTTTTAATTTGCTCTCCCAAGGGGGAATTCCTGCTCTTCTGGATGTCTTCTCCTCCCACTGGCTCCATGTCATTCACATTTAAATAGCCATAAAAGAACATTCCTCAGGCTTCCTCTCACCTGGAAGTGGCCCCCAGGCCTGGCCACCACCTCTAGAAGCTCTGCCCTCCATCAATCGATCCACTTTCCCATCTCCTAATCTCCATCCACCCCCTCCTCTTCACAACTCACCCCTATTGCAGATGGCAGTCAGCTTTGGAAAAGCACCCAGAGCTGCTCTATCGGCCACAGGGGACACATTTCTCCCTGGGAGCCTCAAGAGCTGCTTAGACTCCATGGAACCTGTGTCCTTCTTCCTGCTCCGTCTCTACTGCTCCAACTCCAATGCTCCCTGCTTCTGGAAATCGCAGCACCCAAACTTTCAGAACCTTTCTGCACTCATGTCCTCTGCAAATGATTTCCATGGCATGCCTCTAGTCTACACATCAAATCATCTCTGCTCGGACCCAGCCTTGCACACTCTATGCCACTCTCCGGGCAGCCGCCAATGAGTGCTTATTGTTTGGGCTCAAGAGATTCTCCTACATCAGCCTCCCAAGTAGCTAGGGCTGGGAGCCGAGTGCACCTGCACCTGGCTACTTTTGTTCTTAATAACAACCATAAGAGGATACTCACAGGCATGAAGCTGTTTCAAAGACCCACCCATGCCAGGTCAGTGGCCCCACCCCCCACCGTTCCTCAGTAACACCTCTGTTGTCCTCTCAGGCAGACTCTTCTGGCCCTAACTGCTCCTGTTCTCCTCTGTTCTTACCACACGCTGGTCTCTTTACTCCCCAAATCCCTCAGTTTAAACCGTCCCTACTAATCCTTAGCCTACCTTCTGTTTTCTAGTAAGGGGCTTGCAGCCCAAAAGGGTGAACTTCAGCCCATCTGTGCCCCGCAGCAAGGGCCCAGCTCACTGTAATCACAGAACACATCGGTTTGGCCTGCTGACTTTTGGACCCCGGGTTGCTCAATTTTATTGTCTCCAGGTGGTGTTCCTGCTGCACAAATCTAAGGAAAATCTCTGAAGTTTATTCAGCTGACCTCACACTATGTAGCGCTAACGATAAGCCCCAGCGAATCAGGTCATTTCCATCACTTGTGTCTCCTCAGGTCAGGGCAGAAAAGGCAGTGTCACATACAGCTTATCCAGTCCCTTCTGATAGGAGTTTATTTGGTGACTATTTTCAGCTGGCCTCACCCGCATATGCATATGCAGCGCATATGCGTGTTTAGCAAATGACTCTAAACCTGGCCTCTCAAAGGAAAGAGTATACACACCTTCCCAAGAGAGTTCTCCTTCCGGTCTTCCCGGTGCTACACATCTCTGTCCATCTCTCTAATACCAGTAGAAGATAATTCAGTAACACTCAAGCCCAGCATTTCTCATAGATCTGGATATTTATTATGTGCAATCCAGACAGTTCCCCTCAATAACTCACTTTTAAAGACCTTAACTTCTTCCAGGCACTATTAACGAAAGCTGCCAAAATTCGATTCTGGATTCAGGCTTAATAAATAACAAGGACATGTTTTATAGGTATAACGTTTTAAAAGGCGATTTCTCCGCCTCTCAGTCATACAAGAGACTCAATCAATATTATTCCAGCTCTTTTACTCTACTTGTTTATTGCTCTTAAATTTTAAAAGTTAAAAAGGGGTGTGGGGTATAGGCCCCCAAATTGGTATCACCGCCTCCACTTGCCCAGCACTGGAACACTCAGGATTTTCAACCCCTACCTGGAAGCTTGGCGCGTTCATGCTCACATCAAGCTCACCTTGGAGGCACGCCCACGTTCACGTCTGTAAGGGGTTTCTGCCGTCCCTTCCTTTGGGTTGAGATTCCCCTGAGGTTCCCAGCCTTCAGGGGAGATGCGGCCACTTCACAGCTGGGTACGGTTTCTGGAGGGCTCTGCGGCAGGAAATCTTGACCTCAAAACGCAAGAAGCTTGTCCCTGCAGAGGCCACGGGCTGGGACAAGCGACCTGAAGCTTGACTCTCCCAGGACCTCTGTCCCCGCCCCTCTCTGGAGAAATCCCGAGTGGAGCCGAAGCCTGGGAGGGCTCTCACGCGGGCCCCAGGAACTTCGCGGGGTCTCACTCACGGCTGCGGCTACTGCGTGGGGCTGAGAAGCGGCGGCATCTGCTGGCTGCTCACTGCGGTCGCCCCGCCGTCCTCTCCACCTCCCAGGGACCCGTGGGCTCCGCCGCCAAGAAGCCTAGATCCAGTTCCGGATCCCGCCGCCCCCGCCCCATAACTACAGGGATGCGGCGTGCAAGTTTCCCCGGAGGGAAAGCGAAAGTGGCGGAAGGGATAGAGGTCGCGCGCGGCCACCCAGCGCCCCTCGCTTGCCTATGTGGCCAAGCCGACCTACCGAGGAACTAGGAGCTCCGGGCGCGAGGTCCCCGCCGCTGTGCCACCCCAGTGCTCCCGGGCTCCACGGCCACACGCGCTGTCCCGAAGTCGCTTTCCCTCGGCCTGGAGTGGGACAGCGCAGAGGCCTCCGGTGATGCCGGAGAGTGGAGAGGCGCGCCACCGTGCTCCCGCAGAGGGTCCCTGCACCGCGCTGGAGACCGAAGTTTCTTGGCGCGCACGCCGGCAGGTCGCTCGGCTCTCTGGCCAGGCTACCGGCTTCTCAGCAGCTGCGGGGCCCGCAAGACACAACCAGGCATCGGAGGAAAAGGTTGTAAGGGATTTGCCCAAAGTCCTCGAGAGGGCGGTGACAAAGCAACTCAAGTCTGCTATTCCAGGCTGTCCTCCCGCACGCCCGGCTCGCGGGCAGCAGGATTTGCTGTTGGTCGAATGCAGCGGGCTCTCCTGGCGAGGCGTTATCAGCGGCAAAGGAAGGTGGAGTGTTGCAGACTAATTAGGGTACAAAGTTGTGTTTTAATCAGTGCCTACATATGGAAAGCGCTTCCTCTTTCCTCTCCGGCGGGGGTGAGGGTAGCAGGAGGTGATGATGTATCCGGCCTACCTGGAGTTCTCAGAAAGACTGCTGGAAAAAGGGTACACGCCCATTAAACCAGCTGGGCAGCATCTGACTCCTGGGGTCCTTGTTAAGGGGCCTTGTGTGTTTGCTCACTTAGTAAAGCAGGCATCGTAGGTGTTTAAGTGCTTTATCCCAAAGGGTCTTCCGAGTGGGATGGGACTGGGAGACTGTTCATGGAATCTGCCTGCAGGACAAGAGTAGAACTAAGCAAGTCAGTCGCAATTGGCTTGTTCTTTACTCTGTTCCATCTTTTAAAATGGACTGAAAGGCTGCAGCATGCTTGGTGGGCTGGTGAGGAGCTAGGTAAGACCCAGAATCCAGATTCAGTCAATTCCGAAGTGTCTGACCATCTCAGCAGGGAGCCTCAGTTTCCCTACATTGGTTTTAAAAACTGTCCTGTGTCCAGTGTGTAAGTGTCTTCATGCCCATTTTACAAACTTACTGAGAGGCAAGTAGGAACTGGCTTTGCCCACATCTCCTTCCTAGTGGGACCTCTACTCTCTGGAAATGTCATTAAATTAGCTCCATAATTCACCTTTCCAAGTTGGCATCATCTACCCATGAGATCGAGAAAACCAATGCTTCTAATCATCCTCCATCCTGTGCACTGTTCTAAGGATTAATGGAGTTTAAATAGATCCCCACAGCCTTATGAAGGGGGAGGACTATTTTTATTCTGATTTTTTGAATGAGAAGTGGGAATCAGTAACTGGGGCTGGGGGACAGGTATCAGGGAGGGGAGAGCCAGAATGTAGACTTTGTGATCTGTTGTGTGTGTACCCTTCACCACAGAAGAACCTAGGCCAACAGGTCTGTAATTCATAGGAACCAGCAGCCATCATGAGCCCCAGCTCAAGCCAAGGGAGCCTCCAGTTATCTCGAGCAAGGTGGGCTAGGAAACACCCACACTTTCCCTCCCACATGTCTATTTTATTATTTTGAGCATATCAAAATGGATCTCCACTTACTCCATTTCCTCAGTTGAGGCTCCTTCTTTGTAGCTGTGTCAAGCTGATAATCAAAATTAGCCATCACACCTTTAGAAAACATCTTCTACCTCCTGTTCTTGGATCATCATTATTTCTACCCAGATTATGCATGCCCATTGTTACTTTTCTCTCCATCAATGGCCGTCAGTGACTGTCTTTGTTTTCTTAAAGCCATGCAGTTTCTCCAGATCTGAAAGTAAATTGCTCAAGGCTAAATTGTGATCCTCCAAGGAGCATCCCTTCAGTATGGTTCTCATACGCAGCATTCCTACAGATGAGGTGTCCACATTAACAATCCACAAGTGTTTTATAGGCAGGGTTGTGACTCCTCTGCTCCACCTGGTGGCCAGCAACCCTTGCTGGCACTTGGATTCGAGGTATATCACTCCTACCGTGTCTCCACTGTACCCTGGCCTTCTTTCCTGTTTCTTCTGTTTCCAAATCCCTCTTTGCTTTAAGGGTAGCAGGCACTGGATTTAGAACCCAATCTAATCCAATATGACCCCATGTTAACTGGATTCTATCTGTGCAGGTTCTGTTTCCAAGTGATGATGATCCACTTACAGGGTTCAAGTGGCCTTGAAGTTGGGAAAAATACTAACCTGGTACAATTCCCAAAAGCCAGCTAATGATATACTGTGTGAGCTGAGGATGCATAGAGGTATAAATTGAGGTGTCTGCCGCCTTCAAAGAAACTCTGGCTACAAATGTAGGCCTTGCACTAAACATAAATAACCAAGAAAGGAATATTAAGAGCCAAGGAACTGGGGCCAAATGACAGCTGTGGGACGGTGACTAGGGGTACCACTAGGGGATCTCATCCTAAAGCAGTAGTGGTCCAAGCATATTCTTGAAGGAAAGAAGCAGAACAGTCAAGGGAGGCAAGGGTATTGGTGTGTTTTGTGACACTTGGTGTGACGTGGCAGGAGGGCTGCGCGAGTGGCATGACCCCCAACTACCAGCCACATGATGGTTCTAGTATAAAATGAAGTTTATCTGGGCCATGAGAAGGGGGTTGAGAAAGGAGTAGAGGCAGAGAAAGAGAGGTGAGAGAGAGAGAGAGAGAGAGAGAAAGGAAGGAAGAGGGGTCAGAGAGCAAGTGAGAGGGGCCAAAGAGTCTTTTTATAGCAAGCCAGGCTCTTGTACTTGGCTGTTGCTAGGTAACTGTTGGGCAGAGCCTAGAAGAACCACTAACATGCTACCATATATGCCTGTCATCATCCCACACCTGAAGTGTCCCCAGAAGGCAGAGGCTGATGGAATGCAAGTGTTTTCCATATCACATGTCAGAACACCATGAATTACTCACTGCCACAATAGCATAGCATAGCATTTAGTGTCAGGTCCAAAGGAACCTCCAGTTCCCCACACTCCAGAAGGCAGTTGAAATACCCCAAAATGAGCTCAACCTGGACTATAGATTTCTGGTGGTTGTGAAGCTCGTTCCTGACTACCAAAGGGTGTCATTTCCTTTACCTCTAGCAAAGGGGACATGTGGCTCTCCAATTATCATATAGCTGAGGTGCCTACCAGCACATCAAGGCCCATGCTAGCCTCTAGGCTTCCAGTCTTTATGCACAAGTACTTGTTCTACTTTTCTTTCTTGTTTTAATTTATTCCTCTCGCATACAATACATTTGGACCACAGTTTCCTCTCTCTCTCTCCCCACCCCAACCTCTTCTGTCCCCCAGATCAACTCCTCTAATTCCCTTCAGAAAAAAGCAGGCCTCCCAGGGATACCAACCGAACATGGCATACTTGTTATGCATCTGAATCCCCTTCCAGCTCAGAGGTGTCTCTCCTACCAGCTACTCACCCCACACATAACCCTTCTTCTCCTCAGCATGCTGTTCTCAGCTCCTGATATTCCCACTCTGCTCTCTATTCTCTATCTCTGGCGATTCTTCCTTCTCTCACACACAGCCCTGGCCTTGCCCTATCTACCTTGTTCTCTCTCTGCTTTGGACTCTTCCAGATGTCTCCAGCTGCTCTCTCTCTCTTATTTATAATAAAACCCTTAGCCATATCAAGGAGTGGTCATGTCAGCAGCTTTTTTACTGCACCCCCTTGCATACATTAAGCACACACTTTACCCTTTGGGCTGAGAGTGCAGCTCAGTGGTAGAGTGTTTGCTAGACTCACAAGGCCCTGGGTTCAATCCCCAGGATGGGGGGAAAAGTACCCTTACTACTTTGATCTTTCAGAATGTCCTGAGTATTACCAGAGAGGGGAATGCCATGCCTTATGATTGAGCACCCTGAAGCTTAAAGGAGTTTCATAACTTGGTTAAATCACAGATTGGTCATAGCGTCAGTATGTGACACCATTCTGGAGATTGCTTGTTCAGGAGCCCTGCCACGCCTCCCTGCCCACACAGAATGATGTTGCCTTTTCACCACTGCACTGCTCTGCCTCTGAAGAAAGCACCTGAGGAAAACAGCCTCCTTAAAGCAGTACTAGTTCTTGCTGAGAAATGAATGGGCCTTCCTAGATACCTGAATAGGCTTCATCTGAGTGCACTGGAGAGTCTCCATTGGCCTTCCGAGACTTGATAGGATCTTTTTGCAGAATTAAGCTAGTTTCCTGAAGAAATAGGGCCAAAGGCACACAGAGACATACGTTAGCATGTGAGCACGAAGGATAAGAAATAAGTATCTTTCAGTAGTTCCATGCGATCTTTCTGAATCTCCAGGCACTGTCAGAGGATCACCATGTCTTGTAATCAAGGGTCCCAAGGCTCAAAGGAGTCAGCTGACTACTCTACTTGAATACCAGGTCAGTCAGCTCAGAGCTGGTATGTAACATATGGTCTGGACAATCCTTGTTTAGGACCCTCTACCGGTCAGGATAGTAAGCCCACCCCCCACTCAGTGTTCATATCTCAGTGTTTAACCTAACCAAGGTGAAACAGCACTTATGCAGCCAGATCTTGGCAAATTTTGAAGATTTTGAGGGGTGAGAATCTGCAACTATGACAAGCAGCTGTAGATAAGCAGAAAGTCTAGCCTTGGGCTGAGAGTCTCATATATGTTTTTATGTTTTCCTGGGTTTTTCTTTATTTAGTGAGCTGAGCAGCAAGCTGGTGAAACATTTTATCAAAGAAACAGACTCAGCAGGGGCATCTAAGACCCTTCTGGGGAAGTGTAGGAAAATAATCGTTCAGGGCTGGTAGGCCTTGCCCTGTATATGGATGGAGGGGCTTTATTCAAACCATTCTACTTGGCTTCTAAAGGGCAAGGACTCCATGTGGCTAGGGGTTCCCTAGGTTTGCATTGTTGAGACTGTATCTTTTTTGGCAAATTTGGCCAATATTTTCTTCAACTATTTCATTTTATCACCAGTATATTTCTTTCGGGGACACACACACACACACACACACACACACACACACACACTTCACAGCAGTTATTGTGTCGGTTGGAGTGCACAGGGAAGCTCTGCTGTGCAATGACAGGTAACTGGCTAGCCTCAGCTACTAGCCTTACCACTGAACTTGCCTTATCACCTCCTTGCCTTCAGCTTTGAAGGACAAGACCCAACTTCATATCTTAGACAAACCGTCAAGACATCATGGAACTTTAAGGTGTCCTGTGCTGAAAACACAAAGATCAACTGCTTTTGCCACTTACAAATACTTTATTGACATTAAAGCATTATAAGTGTGCACCTGCTGGCCTTCCCTTAAAATTCCTAGAAAAGGAGGGCTAGGCTTACAGCTTAGTTGAAAAGAGTGTTTACTGGCACGCACCCCAGCACCACATAAATGGGGGTGCTCATGTGTAATGTCAACATTTGGGAGGTACAGGAAGGAGGATCAGATAGTCGAGGTCATGGTGATTTCAAGGTCAGCCTATCTCAAAAGAAAAACAAAAAACTCCCTGTAAAGTAGTAATAAATGAAAATAATACACTTACAGATATGTCTAAGGAATTTAGTAGTTAACCACAATCCCTGGACTCGGGGATTGAATGAAGTCAGGCAAGTTGAACTGGCATGGCCTCCAGCTCTGACCCTCTTAGACTTGAGAATACTATGGTTTCAGCTGGATGAGATCACAGTTCTTGGCTTTTACATGCTTAAGAGTAAGTTTCCTCCTGTAAAACAGGCTTTAACAAGCACTATATAAATAGGAAAAACAAAGCAACAATGACAGAAACCAGGACCAGAATCCCAAAATACATATGCTGTTAGCTAAGTGCTGTTAGCTCAAAATAGGTAAGAATTCCAAAGTCCCTTGCAAGCCAGGGTCTATTGGCTCATGCAGCATTCAAAGCAGCAAGATAGTTCTCCTATGTAAAATTAGGTTGGTCGTATTTAGAGCCTTCCAAGACAGGAAAATAAAGAACCTCAATAGTAGATCCCAATGTGTTTATATTAGAACTGGTCACCTGGACTGCAGCATTCCCTTGGTTACCCTACCACAGTGAGCAAACTGACTTCTTTAAAATGTCAGGTAGCAGGAGCCTGAGTCACCATCATGAGGATGACACTGTTCCAATATCTTAATATACATTTTGAAGTAGGTAACCAGCTGAGAGAGAAAAAAAAAATACACAGCACCTAATGTGAGCTCCAAAGCCAGACACCCAGTTTTGATTTCTATCTCTACCACTTGGTAGCTGCTCTGTAACTCTGGGCCAAGCTACCTCATCATTCCCTCAGATCACTCACCTTAAAATGAATGATAGCCTTTCCTAGTACATCTGGTGGGGTGAGGGTTACATGTGTCAACACATCAGAAGTGCTTGCGATAATAACTGGAATGCATTATTAAAGACGTTAGTTCGTATTCTAGCACCTACACATGCCACCTACTGCACTTCCTTTCCTTTTCTTCTTCCCTCCCCCTTCCTTGTCCTTGCCTGTTTCCTGACTGGCCCTGTGGGTGATTTGTGCAGCTGATTGCTCTCCTACACACGGGCATGTTTCTTTAAGCAAATCAAGATAATGCCACTTCTCCAGAGTGACCTACTAAGGAATGGCTGGTGATTCACCATGGCCAAGGAAAAACCAACTTTCTCTAATTAATTAAAAAAAAAATTATTTAAGCCAGGCAGTGGTGGTGCATGCCTTTAATCCCAGCACTTGGGAGGCAGAGGCAGGTGGATTTCTGAGTTCGAGGCCAGCCTGGTCTACAGGGTGAGTTCCAGGACAGCCAGGGCTATACAGAGAAACTCTGTCTCAAAAAACCAAAAACCTAAAAAAAAAAAAAAAAGTGTAATAGGAATGCCCACCCCCATGCAGGGGCAGGTGCCTGTTGAAGAAATCCAGAGACACTCCAGGGGCAGGCAGAAGATACCCAGAGGCACCATGTGCCTCTGAGAGAGGCCCGCCTGCCAGGGAGCCACTACCATGGACATGTATGTGTTGGAGAGCTGGGAGACAAGTGGATTGGTTTGAGCACTATGAAGAGAGACATGAAGGTGGAAAGGAATAGCCTGAGTCGAGTAGCCTGGGTTGCCCGAGGCCATCATGAGGTGCCCACCTGTGCCCATGTTACCACCAAAGGCCATGCAGATATCCCGATCTGGGCCATGTTGATGTCTGAGGGCTATGGAGAGCTGACCCCAAGGGTGTAAGAGTAGAGGGGCTTGCCCACTCCTCACTGGCTCCAGAATATAGGGGAGAGGTCCTCATAACTCACCTGGCAGGCTAGTAGAGCTGGCCCTGGAGCTATGGGCATGGGAAAGCTGGCCCAGAGAGTGTGAGAATGGGAAAGCTGTCCCCACCTGTATTCAGATCAGTGCTGGTGAGCTGGCCCTGGAGGCATGGGTGCTTGCCTGCTGCCACAAAAAGCTGTCCCCACCCCTCATCTGGGCAAAGAGGCCCTGCTGGTTTGGGCAAAGGAGAGCTGGTGGGCTGAAAACCACAGCCATCACCCACGCTCAGATCTAGGGCCTTGAGTTGGGCTACTCCAACATCTATGCCATCTATGAACTGCTGGAGCACACAAAGGAGCCAGTCCTGTAGAACCAAAGCTGCAGGATCTCCATGACACGGAGCAACAACAGGACATCTCAGAAGAGTCCCAGTGAGGATCCAGGATTGATAGTGTAGCAGAAGCCAGAAGCCTTGAACAAGACTGATGACTCATTGTCATCAACATTTGCAAGTAAGACTGGGCAAAAGTGACATAGACACTACAACTTCCACAATGAGATTTTTTAAATATATTTTTTTCTTTTTAGTTTTTGTTTTCTTTTGGGGGCAGGGTTGCAATGGCAGGGAGTGGATATGGAGAGAGGAAGGTGAGTGGGACTGGGGTACATGATGTGAAATTCACTAAGAATGTGTTTGTGTGGGCTGGAGAGATGGCTCAGCGGTTAAGAGCACTGACTGCTCTTCCAGAGGTCCTGAGTTCAATTCCCAGCAACCACATGATGGCTCACAACCATCTGTAATGGGATCTGATGCCCTCTTCTGGTGTGTGTGAAGACAGTTACAGTGTACTCATCATATACATAAATCTTAAAAAAAAAAATGTGTTTTGTGTGTATGTGTGTGTTTGTGTGTGTGTGTTTGTGTGTTTGTGTGAGTGTGTGTGTGTGTGTGTGAACATGTCATAAGAGGATGACTTGTCATACTCCGTTCTCTCCATCCTGAGTCTAGCTCAGGTTGCCAGGCTTGTTGACAAGCACGTTTCCCTGCTGAGCCATCTTGCTAGACTGTAACACAACTTTCTTGTGAATGTAAGTGTTCAGGAAAGCTACTTCCCAAAAGAAGTGAAGAAGTGCATTGGAAGAAAATCATCTCATTTCTAATGATATTCTTCAGACTATACAGCAAAATCCCTGTGGAGCATGGAGAAGAAACTGGTAGCATTGCCATTCCTATGTTCCTACATCTTGGCTTATCAAAGTGATGCTTAAACTATTCTTTAGTGAGATTTTCTGTTACTGACCTCAAAGCACAGTATGTAATTGACAGGAAATTCTTAAGCATCTACTGTACTTGAGAAACTTTATAGGAAATACTAACTATGCAGCCATGAACTGGACTCTTAACAAGGTTTTTAAAATGCTTCAGGGAGACAAACTATGGAAACTAAAATTAGGAATTGCAGGCACCAAAAATTAAGGGCTTGAATTGAGAGGACCCGTTGAGGCATATATGTAGGAGGTCATATATGAGGGTGGCCTCATATATAACTATATGATAAACTGTATGAGAACTATAAATGGGCAGGGGAGAGAGGTATAGGGAGCGAAGCTTTGAGAAAATGTGTTCTATTGACATGGCATGGCTGTGTTGAGGACCCCAGAGACTACGAACCATGGAAAAATGACAAAGCCTCCCTGCCACCTGGGGGCATGGGTCAAAAGGAAATGGCAGAGACCATGTACTATGTTGGGCATAACTTGAGCATGTATACCTCAAAGTCCCTCCCCCACAGTGACATGTTTCTTCCAACAGGGTCCTACCTCCTAGTAGTGGGCTGGGCATTCAAATACATGACTCTATGGGGGCCATACTTACCCAAACCACTACAGTACCAAGAAACCCCACCTCCTCACCTGGCTCTGCAATAACCCTGCCTCTCTGTTCAACTCTGTACAATAAATATGCTGAGCTTCTTAGGTGCGGAAACTTTCCCAGCTGAGAGCCCAGATCACCTGATCCCAGCTTTTCTGTATTTCTTCATTCACTCATCACCCTCAGTTAGATCCATGTCCCAGGAGCCATGCTGGATGAAGCAGAGAGGGAATGTTATAGGTGGGGTAAATGGTATAAAGAAGGGAGAGGAGTGTTGTCAGGTTGCATTCATTTCCTAGGGTCACCATAATGAAAACCTCACATACTAGGTGGCTTTAAACAAGACTTAAATCATTTCTCAAGATTCTGGTCTACAACTAATATCACTGTGGTTTACTCCCTGCTGTGGCCACTTGTTTGTGGATGGACGTCTATTACTGTATTCTTACATCTCTTGTGTCCCTATGTGTCCAAGCCCCCTCTTTTCTGATTCAGGAAGACTGAATCATATAGAGCCTGATGCTTTAATGATGTTATCTTGACTTGACCAAAGCCTTTATCTTCCTTTAAAGGCCCTATCTTCCAAATATACTCACAAATGAGGAATTGGACATTAGAAATTTAACACATGAATTTTGAGGGATACAATTCAGTTCATAATGGGGACCAAGAAATACGTTTAAGAGTTATGAGATTATTGGGAGATGCAACTGGAAGATTATATTAAGATGAGGCAGGTAATTAAAATGTTTGTTCTAGATTTTGTTGTGAGATATCCACCAGAGAAGACCAATTGGACATGAGTTCAAGCCAACAGAAGGCCTTTATTAGCCAGCCTGTGACCACACTGGATGCTCTGGACCTGAGTGCAGTCCCAAGCCTTTCTCACAGTGGGTTTTTAAGCACAAATCCACATCCTGCCTTGATATATCTCAGTAAGCAAGAACAGTTAGCCAGAAGTGAAACTGCAGAAGCCATAAAGCAAGGTTAGTACAATTAGGGACTTTTTGTGAGCTATGGACTTCGAATGGATTAGGTCTTTGTTTTCATTTTGGCAAATGTTGCTACCTATTCACTGGGTTCCAAGGCCTGATGGGACTTCCACCACACTGTCAGTCCTGCTATGGTCTGGGGACCTGTTACAGTTTCACTCCTGTAGTCGCAGAGGGGACAGTGTAGATATTTAAGAATGATTAGGCAGTAGTCTGCCACAGTGCTCAATCAATAAGTAAGCTACAGTAAGAAAAATGGGCTAGAACTGCTGTTGCATAACCAGTCTACACTGGTCCTGTCCTAATGCAGCTGAGCTGAGGAGATGAAGGACTCAGGCCAATGGACCATAAAAATACATGCACATCAGTGCTTGTTGTACAGCACTGTTCACAAAGGCATGTGCCCAGCAACAGACGGATGGTAAAGAAATGTGGCAAACAGATATAATGGAACTGTTCTCAGGTATAAAGTTATGCCACTCGCTGGTAAGTGGATTTAAGTAAAAATAATAATGCTAAGGAAATTACGCCAGTCTCAGGAAGACCAACACCATGTTTTCTCTCATGAATAGTTCCTATATAATAATAAACAGGTAAAATCCTGTATGTATACATAAAACCAGAGGCAAGATTGTCTAGAAAAAGGAGGACTAATGAGAGAGGGAGAGGAAGAGGGGAAAGAGGCACAGGAGAGGGAACATGCTCAATGTGCAATACGTGTATGACAATAGCCTCACGTAACGCAGCACCACATATTACAGGGGACACATGCAGTGAAGTTTTAAAAACCAGTTTCACAAAGGACACAAAGGTCAAGTAGATGGATCAATGGGCATTCTTCAAGGTCCCGTGTGTGTGGCTGAGGGTCAAAAGCAGAAAAGGTTCACCGAGACCCAGAACAGACATACATCTTATAAACAACCTCCAAACTGCCCAGGGATCTTAGGGAAGAGCCACAGCAGAGCAGCTCTCTCCAGCTTTGGTTGGAACAGCCTTATCAGTTGCCCAGATCTGTAACCCCAACCCCCAGAGTCAGCTCTCAGATGTATATTCTAAAGTTATGTTCTAAATATTTTATACATTTGAAGACACCCAAATACTCAAAGCCAATACCATATTCCCTCCACAAAAATGCTCTACTGATTAAAAATGCTAAATTATTACTTTATGTGTACTGGTGTTTTGTCTGCATGCATGCTTGTGCACATACATACCCAGTGCCCACAGAGGCCAGAAGAGGGCATTGGGCTTCCCAGAACTGGAGTTATATAGAGAGGGCTGCGAGCTGAACATGGATACCAGGACTCTGCTGAACCATCTCTCCTGCCTCCTAGTGATTTTTATTGCCATTTTCACTTTTCTACACAGTGACAGACAAGTGACAGAATAAGAATGTGAGGCTACAGCTTACTTGGGAGGCAGAGATAATGAAGGATAAGAATAATTCAGTTATCAAAACATAAAGGGGTTTGAGAAAACTGATAATGCTCATGACCGTAGAAGGAAGAGGTTCAACTTTTAAAAACAGTCATCCCCAATCAAGACTTGGTTAGCCCTCTGTTCTAAAGCAGTGACCCCC
>JADRCH010000005.1:14318535-14410434 GCA_019843965.1 Rhynchomys soricoides | reverse complement strand
GTCAGAGTAAATGAGGGCAAACATTCCAGAGACTCTCCAGGGAAACTCACCTGTAAGTTAATTGTTTACGTGTGTCTTCACTTCCTTAACAGGAACTGTCACTCATACACAGGTAGAAATGCTGAATGCAAGATTAGTTTTAAGTTTATGATGATAGAAGTGAAGCAGGAGACTCAATATGGTTTTATTCAGAAATGCCTTGATTTCAGAGGCAAAAAACACTAAATTGACCGTAACAGTTTTCTTATCATAGTAAGTTTGTGCAGGTTAAGATATGCCCACCATACAAGATGAAGACTTAGGGCTGGTGATTATAAGAAGAAATGCTAACTAAGCAAGGCTTCAGAACGCTAGCTTCTTACAGTCCACATAGAACTTCCAATGCTGCTCCATTACATGGCATGGCAGAAGCTCTTGATCGCTGATTAGAAGTATTTCTTTTATCTGTAGATAATGAGGGATGATTTGCATCGACTCTCTGGAAGTGCCTGCTAAAATATGCATCAAAATTAAAACAAGCCTTTTTTAATGTAAGATTTAAACACAGTCATTTCATATCCTAGGATTCAGTCAGTCCATATCAGAGCATACTTGATAGGTTTTCTGACTAGGACATTCATCATGCCACTTTCTGTGCCTGAGACAAACCTATAGAACGAGAACTGGCTGACTTTTGAGAGAGAGAGACACACACACAGAGCATGGGGGGGGATGGGAGAGAAGGGAGGTACGAAGGAGAGAACTGTCTGTAGTCTAAAATAATAGCAGAAAAACATGAAGAAAGCTTCTAAAGGTAGCTGAATACGGCTTCCTATCCGTCAGTCCCAGTAAGCTGAGAATAACAGAGGTGTGAAGACGAATGAGATTTTGCATGTGTACACTTAACATATTACTTGCCATGTGGCAAACAATGACTTGCTATTATTATGAGCACTGTTCATTGCTGACTTTGAGATGTTTTAGAATAGAAGACAGATGACCAATTTTCTAGTCCTTTCTCTACCATACATGTAGCATGTGGTCTCACAGAAATGATACCACTTTTCTAGTTCTTTTATAAGTCAGAGGGTTCTTTTGCCTGTGTCAGTTGAAATGGTCCATGATGCTTGAGTTAAGGCATACCCTACAGGCCATTAATGTTATCCATATCCTATGGATATAAACGTTTCATGAAATCAGGTATTTTAAGGGCAGTGGTGGTTTCGATGACCGGTACTTATCTATATTTCCCACAATAACTTGCGTCTTTATGACTATTCCTTTTACATTACTTGGATTATGTTCTTTGGGCTACTTATTCTCAACTTCTTGATTCATTTATATCAGTGCCAATTAGCAGGCACTGACCCAATGATAGTAACATATCCATTCAGAGGGAGGTAAGAGATAATGAGATCTCAGCTGAATCTTTGGGGAAAGTCACATCTAAATCTTTCATTTCTAGCCTTGAATCAATAAGCAAACAGCCTTGGGTAATGGAGAGGCTATTAGGAAGGAACTAAAATGTGGAAGTGGATCTTAGAAATGCAGTGGCTTTTTTCTTTTCTTTAAAGATGGAGTCTCATGCATCTCAGGCTAGCCCCAAATTCACTATGAAACAGAGGATGACCCTCCACTTCTGAATTCCCTGTCTTAACCTCTTCAGTGGTAGGATTACAAACATGGATCACTATACCAGGTTTATGGGATTAGAATGTAGAAGCTGAAGAGGAGAAACCTCATGTTGAGTTAAGCTGTTTGAATCTTAGATAAATCCTTAGATCCCTCCCTGGCCTTTGTTGACATGCAGATATCAATAAAATGCCACTTTCAGTGGTTTAAGTCAGCCTGAGTGGATTTTAAACTGTCACTTACAGAATGAGGTAATAGCTCATTTAAAAGTCAGTAAAGCTCACTTGCCTTGCAACCATGAAGACCTAAGTTCAATTCCCCAGAACTCAGGAAAAAAAGAAAGGAAGGAAGGAAGAAGGAAGAAGAGAAAAGCAGGAATGGAGGGTAGTGGTGAATCTTTGTAGCCCAGCAAAGAGGAGGCACTGATGCTAAGTGGATCCCTGGGGCTCACTGGCCACCCAACCTAGCTTTTTTGACAAGTTCTGGGCCAATAAGACCTTACTGCAAAAAACCAAAATAAAAAACAAGGTAGATTGCAATAGAAGAACAATAGTCAAGGTTGTTGTCTCCCATCACATGTGCATGCACATCTACATATACACATACCTAAGCACACACAAACCTGTTAATATAATCGAATACTTTTTACATTTTAAAATATATATTTTAAATATATTTTTATTTAAAATATTTATTTCCACATATAAACATATCCCCATATTAATTGTAGAGGGCAAAAAGTGCTTGTACACACAGACAAGCACTGGGAAAGCCAGGAAAGTGACACTGGCAAGCATCCTTCAAAGGAAAGAGCGATTTAACCTGTCCTCCTCCTAGAATGCTGGAAATGGTCGTAGTTTCAAATTGGTGATTCTTTACTGTCTGATGAGCCAGGCTCTGCCTCTATCTCTCAGAATTTATGTTTTACGTATCCCAGACCTGTTCCCCCTAAACCTTGAGTACTACTACTGGGCCATAAAATTCATCTTTGTGAGAGATGTCACTTGTACTTTACAACAGCCTAAGTGACATGTATCCAGACACATAAACACAGGGATTATGTTTACCTTGGCCATTCTCCCTCGGCCCTATTTCTAAGACAATAAGACCCATCTCCCGGATGAAGCTGTATGCACGTCATATAGACAAAAGAGCTTCAACATGAACATATCTTAAGCTTTGTAGTACTCACGGGGCTGAATTAACTGTTAACCAAAACTTCTTTCTAAAATTTTGCTATACTTAAATTTGGCAAAAATACATAAGCTGATGTGAGACTCTCGAAGTCTTGACCCAGCATGGGCGATCTGAGTTCTAATCTTTCCTCATCCAGACTGTTTCTCTACAGCTAACAGCTGTGTTTTTCATAGATCTCAAACTAAACTGATGGGCTTTGGTAATCCTCCTGTATCACCACACCCTGTTTTAAAAAACGAGGTGTTCCACAAAAGTTGGGGATAGGAAAGATTGCTCTGGCAAAACTCACAACAATAAGGCTTGCACTACCTGTCTTTCTTTACCTCCATAAGACACTGCACTTACTTTGGTTATGTTCTGAGTGATTAACTCCTCTGTGACAGTTTCTCATTTATACCTTATTTCAGCCATGTGCAAATACTTCTGTAGGACTGCTCCTTATAAGTGCCGAGGCTGAGGACTTGTGCATACTGCACATCTCTGACACTTCTGCCAGTGTCCATCTAAAGCCTTTCTTTACACTAGCAGCATATGAAGACCTATGATGACACCTAGTTTTCCCTCCACATTCTTACTAATACTGCATGGTATACATTTTTAAAAGCACTCCCACCTTGGCTATACAAAATAAAGCTATTGTTTTCATTGATACCTTTCTGATTACTGTCTAGTATGAGCATCTTACATACAGACTTACTGCCCTTTACAATACCTAGACCTAAGAGTTACCTATTAAAAATTCTGTTGGCAATGATGCATCAGTTAGCAACCCAGAGTATGGTGTTGATTAGGTCAGGAATTTAACCTGTATATGGATCAAAGTTCTGCTTTCAAACTGTATTCTTCAGTTCACTGGGTACGAGAGTACAATGCTTAGTTAACTCTGATGCTCCAAGAGGGGGAAGTTTGCTGTATGTCCTGATAACCAGAGACTCACAGCAGCTTCATGCAAGAACAGTTTCAGAGAATCTCTGTCTATAGTTCCTATTCTATGGAAACTAAAATAAAGGGGATTTTTATTTGTCTATTTTGAGATGAGATCCTATTATATTGCTCAGGCTGATCTTGAACTTAGGGTTCAATTGAGACTCCTGCCGTATTCTCCCAAGTAGCTGGGACTATGGACATGAACCGCTCCACCAGTTTGTAATAGGTTTTGAGATGGTTCATTGCTATTACTATTTACTTGTGAATGTTTTGATAATAGTACATACATAATTATTTAGCAGTGCACTGAAATAAATGTTAGAAACAGATTTTTCATTATTGATTCTCACAATATTATATAAAACTGAAAACAAAACCCACAAGTTCACAATGCTTAATTCAAACAACTGATATGATTCTTGGGGAAACTGTTAAGAAGAAGGGATACCTGGGGAAATCAGGGATCTCTTGATACACCAAACTCTGGGACTCCCACTCTGGCTATCCATGTGGTTGCGAAGGTGTAGAGTAGGAAGGCCCCAGCTGAGAGGGTCCATACCAATGCTGACACACAATGCCCTACCACTCCTGTAAAGGAGTCAGGCCCAGACTCACTTATAGACTCAAGTTCTTCACACTTGGTCCAACTTGTAACACACTTGGCTTGTTTGTTTTTTATTTTATTTTATTTTAAATTCAGGTCTCAGAAAGGCCTATTGCTTCCATTTTCAGTGTAAAGCTCCTTGTACTTGTGAACCTATCCAACATAACTTACTGTGTCTAAATTTTTCTTTTCTCTGTATAGAGTGTATGGATTGAATATGAAGTGCTCTCCACAGGCTCATAGTGTGAATGGTCGGCTGACAGCTGGTAGTGATAGTCTGGGGTGCTGTAGAAACTTCAGTGCGTGAACGTGATGAGGAAGTAGTCACTGGGGGCAGGTCCTTGGGCATGTATTATCCCTGGCCACCTCCTCTCCTGCTTGTTGTTTCCTGCTCACCATAAAGTCAACATTTCTGGCAACATGGTGTCTTGCTAAAACAAGGGAATCAAATAACTACAGACTTTGAAACTGAATCGAAAGAAAACTTTCTGACGCACATCTTTAATCCCAGCACTTGGGAGGCAGAGGCAGGTGGATTTCTGAGTTCGAGGCCAGCCTGGTCTACAGAGTGAGTTCCAGGAGAGAAAACTTTCCTTCCCTAGGTTGTTTCCTTCAGGCATTTTACTTGATGACATTAAAAGCCACTGACACATTTTGCTACGTAAAAAGGACGTTTGCCAGAAACTAATGGTTACCTTTTGGCTTTTTCTTCTGCCAGCTGACCAAACACTTGCTGCATCTTTCGGTCAGCTCATGACTCACATCATAATGAGTACCTAGCCATCACACCTGAACTCTAGTGTTGGGAGCCGCCTGAGCACCCACATCCGCCATTACAAGATGGCGCCTACATTCGGCCGAGGACAAGTTGTAAACAGGCTAGTGCGCATGCACCTGGTAATTTTCCACCTCAGTCTCAGCCTCTCTCGTGGCGGCATCTGGCCTGGTGTGCGGGAGCCAATGGGGAAGCTCCATGTCCCAGGCAAGCGCTGTGACCCATATAAAGGGCGGGTATTCAATTGTTCTGGGTCTCCACTTGTGGCAAGCTTATGCTCTCCCTCTCAAGATGCATTAAAGCTTTTACTGCAGAAGGATCCTATGTGTGCCGCGTCGTTCTTGCTGGCGAGACCGTAGCGCGGGACATCTGGTGCCGAAACCCGGGAAACTTTGTCATCATCAAGCACCTTTGGAGACCCCCTGGAAACAGGGAGGATTCAGAACTGCAGGGAGGTAGGTTCGGATAGGCATGTTGACCCTGGGTCTTGATTTGGGGTTGCCCCCTTTTTGGTCTAACGCTGTTGAAGTTTTGCTGATTGTGTTAAGTGCCCTCATTTTGGTTTTACTGTCTTTGTATTGCGGCGAACAAGGTAGGGCCTATATAGATGCTGTAAGGGAGGGGCAAATCACCCCTGATAGGGTCCAGGACACCATGTCAGAAACCGGACGGAGTGAGAGGAGGGGTACCCAAAATGAAAGAGATCTCAGCAAGGGAAATGGACCTCCTGGTAAGTCGAAAGACGAGGGAGAGATTAAAGATAAAATAGGAAACTGTCCCCCTGACAGGAATGTGGGCAGAAAAACAATTCTCATACCCAAGAAAAAAGCAAAAAGAAAGGGGGAGAGCCTCTACCCAGTTCAAGACCTTGAGGCTCTTCCATTGGAAACTTCAGACACTGACCCCCTTAGCTCTAGTGAGGAGTCAGAGCTAGAAGAGGAAGCGGCGCGGTATGAGGAAGATTGGCCGCCTTGTAATGGGCAGATGAAGCGGCCGCCGCCTTTGGCCCCTACGCGGACCATGCCTTCCGCCCCTCCCCCCTATGAGATGTGTCCCAACTCCTTTTCTTTTCTCTCTGACAAGGTTAAGAGAAAGGTACAAGCCACTTTTCCAGTTTTCGAGGCAGATGGTGGAGTACGAGTTCATGCCCCTGTAGAGTACAGCCAAATTAAAGACCTGGCTGAAGCGGTCCGAAAGTATGGGGTAAATGCTAATTTTACTATAGTAATGTTAGAGAGATTTGCCGGGGCGTCCATGACTCCCGCCGATTGGCAGATGCTGGCCAAGGCTGCACTCCCTACAATGGGCCAATATATGGAGTGGAAGGCTTTATGGCATGAAGCTGCACAAGCTCAAGCCAGAGCCAATGCACCGACCCCTGGACAGAGAGATTGGACCTTTGATATGTTAACTGGCCAAGGTCCTTTTGCGGTAGATCAGACCGTATTCAGGCAGATAAGAGACTTTGGTATCTCTGCCATTATCATAGGTGTGGTGGCAGCGGCTGCAGTTACAGGGGCTGTCACTGCTTCGGCCCTTGCGCTCTCTGGAACGATGCAGACTGCCAATACCATTAATGAGTTGTCTGCAGCTGCCACCTTAGCTCTAGACAGACAGGTATCCGCCAGTACTCAAGTCCAGAGGGACCTAATGCTGGTTAACCAGCACATTGATCTTATTCAAGAACAACTGGATGTCCTTTGACAGCTAGCGCAATTGGGCTGTGAACAAAAGTTGCCAGGACTCTGTGTTACTTCCATACAATATGATAGATTTACAAAAGCAGCTAACCTGTCTAAAAGTCTTTCACAGTATATGTTACAGAATTGGACCCTTAAATTTGATGACACCCTGCGGGAACTGCCGACAGCAATTATTCAGATCAACTCCACCCGTCTTGACCTGTCCTTGACCCGAGGGCCTCTCTTCTCGGATTTCCTCGGCAATTTCTTATTTCAAGGAATGGGTGGGGGTGGGATTGTTTGGAGCAGTGCTTTGCTGTGGGTTGGTGTTCCTCCTATGGCTCATCTGCAAACTCAGGGCCCAGACTAAAAGAGACAAGGTGGTCATTGTGCAGGCGTTTGTTGCCTTAGAACAAAGAGCCCCGGCCGGTGTTTGGCTGTCCATGCTTAAACAATAGCAGTAGGTCGCCAGCCAGACAGTTCTTGCACACCCGCGAGTCTAGTCTCATTGCACTGGGTAGAATGTTTGGTCTGAGCAGCTCTTGAGGGATGTCGAGCAAAGCATCGCACAAGGCGGTCATCATTGTGGGCCACCTTGGGAGATATGTCATCTGCACGAGGGTTGAGTGCCCTAGTTTCCCTCCCTCTAAAAAACGGCACTGGGCGGGTCAGGAAAACCTCGGGCGCGCATGAGCTTAGGGGTCTTCTCCTGTATAAGGCCCAACCTTTTGGTCAGGGGATTTGACCTCTGTCTCCGCCCTCTTAAGAGTGTCCTACTTTGCTTACAGAAATAAAAAGGGGGAGATGTTGGGAGCCGCCTGAGCACCCACATCCGCCATTACAAGATGGCGCCTACATTCGGCCGAGGACAAGTTGTAAACAGGCTAGTGCGCATGCACCTGGTAATTTTCCACCTCAGAGTCTCAGCCTCTCTCGTGGCGGCATCTGGCCTGGTGTGCGGGAGCCAATGGGGAAGCTCCATGTCCCAGGCAAGCGCTGTGACCCATATAAAGGGCGAGTATTCTATTGTTCTGGGTCTCCACTCGTGGCAAGCTTATGCTCTCCCTCTCAAGATGCATTAAAGCTTTTACTGCAGAAGGATCCTATGTGTGCCGCGTCGTTCTTGCTGGCGAGACCGTAAGACCGTAGCGCGGGACACTCTAGGCATTAGGATGGAAATCGGCAGCAACAGTAAGGTCTTGTGCCTAAGGTCTCACCCAGAACTGAGGCATACGTTTTATTGGCCAGAATTTAGTCACATGCCACACACAGCTGCAGGAAAAGTTTTCCATATAGCATATTAGCAAGTGTTACAGTGATGTTCTAAAATGGCTCAGACAATATTCATCTTCTTATACATGATTAGCTTAATGTTCATGTACTTTGAATATTGTGGTACTATACTGGCAGGAAACATTAATATATATATAAAAATCTCCACTGTTTTGAGACAGGATCTCACTGTGTAGTTCAGTCTGGTTTTGAGTTTGTGATCCTCCTGCCTTAGCCTCCTGAGTGCTGGAATTATAGGTATGCACCATTACATCTGGCTTGAAGAAGTCTTAAAATGGCCAGAGTAAAAAATTTAAATGATATTATCTTCATGATTTAAGATTCTCTTGATACCATGAGTCAAATATGATACAGACATACATACACACATACATATATACATACATACACACACACACATACACACATACATACATACATATACACACACATACACACATACATACATACACACACATACATACACACACATACATACACACACATACATACACATACATACATACACACATACATACACACATACATATACACATACATATATACATACATACATACACACATACACACACATACATACATACATACACACATACATACACACATACATATATACATATATACATACACACATACACACACATACATACACACATACATACACACATACATATATACATACATACACACATACATACACACACATATATATACACACATACATACGTATATACATACATATATACACACATACATATATACACACATATATACATACATACACACATACATACGTGCATGCACGTGATATTAAGGAAGCTGCTGTTTATTGTTTAAAATGTTACAGATGCCATCTGATTTTGTAAGTCTAGGAAAAAATGAACAAAGCTGAACAGACTTCATGCTTTCTCATGAAGAGGGAGAGGGAATATGACAGTGAATGTGAGCATTCTCCAATTTCTGGCTGAGAAATAGGGTTACAACCTTTATCTACTGCACAGTTAGAAACAGCAATCCTAGAAGAGAGAGATGATACTAACTGGGCAGGCAAGATGGGCCAGTAGGTAAATCTTGAATCTGAGGACCTGAATCTGATCCTCTGAACCACATGGCAGATGGAGTGAACTGACTGCTGCAAGTTGCCTACTGACCACCACGTGCACAAGTGATGAATAAATGTTTTAAAGGAGGTAATATTAGTTAAATAATGTTGCATTTACCATTTGTTGAATTCCTTACCTCAAATTCTATGACCATCTTTGAACTTTTGCCATACCTATTTATTAGGATCATTGAACTAAATACAGTTTTAAAACAGAGTCCTTGGGATCATATTCATGCCTACAGTAATTTATTCATACTTTCAGTGGGTATTATTAAGTGGAAATTTATTGGAAGCTATGGCATGGTGAACATTGGGGATTATAAGAAATAAGATTTATAAAAATCTCTTTGAATTCAAAGACCTCTTCAATCTCTTAGGAGTATAAAAGCAATTATTTAATGATAGGTATAAGGCTGACATTCTATTTGATCTTTGTACACTTCTAAAAGGTACAAAACCAGTCTCAGCTTTCCCTCTTCCAGATTTTCTTAAATACCAATTTACTGAGTCATGGAAGCAACACATTTCTAAAATTAAACGGAAGGAATGATACTAAGTTTTTCTAGATAGATTAGGTATTGCTTTGCTCATACCTAAATACATGGCCTTCCTATTAGTAACAAGTATAAATTGTTCTTTCTAATTCCCCCTTTTCTGCCTCTCTCTGAAAAACACTCTTCAAGGACTTGTCACTGGAAACCAGGAGAACAGAGTTTCCTTATGATCTGGGTGGGCTCATGAAGTCCCCACAAGGGTTGGTCTGGTCTTCTCTATGGTGTCAGATCCCTGTCTTTATTTCCTAACTTGTGATATGATTGGAAGGAGAAATATTCTCTCATGAATGCTTCTCTTGTACTTGGGTTAAAGTGTTTTATATTTTTCTTTTTTATACTGTTAGCTACCATAAGACAGGGACACAAGACTCTTAATCATGAAAGTTCAAAAGAAACTCCCACAGCAGCCTATGCAGCATGCCAGCAAGGGTCTCCCTGTGGATTTATAGGCTCAGACCAGGTAGCAAAAAATTGGATGGCACCTGGTACCTCTATAACTTTCTAATCAGCACACAATCATTGAAAGTATCTGAAGGAAAGACAAATCAGGATTTTTTTGGGGGGGAGGACAAAGAAATTAATAGTAAGAATGTGTTTATAGTATAGGCAGCTGGGGAGAAATCTGGGAGGCAGGAGGCTTTGATGACACAAGGAAGAATATACAGCTCTTCTTTGACTTCCAGTTAGAAACTAGGAGGAGAATGGATTGCTAGAGTTTCCTGTAAATGGTGATGGGCATGATGTATGTGAATCTGTGGGGTGGGGTAGAGGGGTGGAGAGAGAGGGAGGGAGGATGAGCAAGCACATGCACAGGAGAGACTCGGACATAGCAATTTCACCCTTAGGGAGTTATGAAATTATCTTTTACATAAGAAATGAAATACTACTACTCATGCAAGATCTACAGGCAGGCTGTAATATGAGTCATTAAAAATAATGACGTAACTAGGTCTGACTCCATGGTTTGATTAAATGGATCTACTATCATCAGGGTGAGTGTGTTGGCTATTTCCTGTCTACTTGACAAAAACTAGAGTCGCCTCAAAAGAAAGAATCTCAGCTGAGGAATTACTTCCATTACATTGGCCTAGAGGCATGTCTGGGGGGCACTTTCTTCATTGTTTACCAATGTGGGAGGGCCTTGCCCACTGCGGACTGAGTCCCTTGTGGGGCATGGTGGTCTGAGACCACCATGGAAAGCAAGCCAGTAAACAACCTTACTCTTTTTTTTTTTTCTCCTTTCTTTACATTTCAAATGTTTCCCCCTTTCCAGATCTCCCCTTTGGAACCTCCCTATTGGGGTATCCCCCCACCCACCCACCCACTCACGTCCTCCCTCCTTGGCATTCTCCTCTACTGGGGGATCTAACACTTTGGTCTCTCCTTCAGTTCTTGCCTCTAGGTTTTTGTCTTGGGTTGCCTGGCAGAGGACTATAACTGTAAACCAAACCAAACAAAACAAGACCCGTTCTCTCCTACACTGCTTTTGCTCATTGTTTTATCACAGTAACAAAGAAGCAGATGAGGACAGTTTAGACCAAACACCATAAATTACTGTAAGAACTCCTAGTTTCTGAAGCCTTTAACTTCCCCATGTTCACTGATCTGATCTCCCAGACCAAGATCCTCCCAAACGATGAAAACTGTCTAGAGTACACATGGTGGGGGACATGGCTCCAGCTGCATGTGTAGCAGAGGATGGCCTTATCTGGCATCAATGGGAGGAGAGGCCCTTGGTCCTGTGGAGGCTCGATGACCCATCGTAGGGAAATGCTAGGGTGAGGAGGTGGGAGTGGGTGGGCCGGTGGGGGAGCACCCTCATAGAGGCAGGGTTGGGGAGAGGAGATAGGGGGGTTTGTGGAGGGGAAACTGGGAAGGGGGGATAACATTTGAAACGTAAATAAAAAAATAACCAATAAAAATATGAAAAGAAAAAAAAACCCAAATTGAAAGAAGGTATTTACTATGATGAAGGTAGTTGTCTTAGTTGGGTTTCTATTGCTGCAATAAAACACCATGACCAAAATGCAAGTTGGGGAGGACAGGGTTTGTTTGGCTCACACTTCCAAAACACTGTTCATCACTGAAGGAAGTCAGGACAGGAACTAAAGCAGGGCAGGAACCTGGAGGCAGGAGCTCATGCAGAGGCCATGGAGAGGGAGTACTTATTGGCTTGCTTCTCATGGCTTGTTCAGCCTGTTTTCTTCTAGAACCCAGGACCACTAGGCCAAGGATATCACCACATACAATGGGCTGGGCCATCCCCCATCAATCACTAATTAAGAATATGTCCTACAGGCTTGCTAGCAGAACGATTTTATGGAGGTAGTTTTTCTCAACTGAGGCTCCCTCTTCTCAGATGACTTTAGCTTGTGTCAAGTTTACATAAAACTATCCAGGCCAGTATTTTTTTTTTTTTTTTTTTGAGATGATAGGACCTAAAAAGTTAAGGTGGATTAAGAATAAGTTAGGAAAGAGAAGTAGTTTGAATCACGGAGCCCTAGTATAAGAAAAGCAATAATCCCAGGAGTCCCTGCAGGACGACAGGAATCCTGTTTGGTCCCTGACCTTATTCGTCACAGTATCACCACTTCCTGTGCAGCACCCTCTGCCTAGGTCGTCGCTAACTGGTACAGTAGAGACACTGGGGTAAAAGGCTGGAGAGATGGCTCGGAGGCTAAGAGCAATGACTGCTCTTCCAGAGGTCCTGAGTTCAATTCCCAGCAACCACATGGTGGCTCACAACCATCAGTAATGGGGTCCGATGCCCTCTTCTGGTGTCTGAAGACAGCGACAGTGTACTCATATAAAAGAAATAAATCTTAAAAAAAAAAAAAAGAAAAAAAAAAGGAAGGTACAGTAGCAGAAGACAGAAATAGGTTGGTTTTATCTGCTTCTCAGGATTGTGTTTTGCTCTTTCACAATCAAATCAATGTGTGACACTAATTTGTGAGACTGAATCTTCAGGTTTTCCAGGACAATATTATTTCCATTTCATAAGAAATATTAGCTTAATAAGCAAAGATTATTTTAGTGAAAATTTTCAGAAAATTATGAATGTCTTTGTGTGATACTTAAAAACCACTCAGTGATTTTAGAATAGATTCAGATAAAGGAATTAATGATAAAAGATATCATCTAAAAATTTCCTAGAAGTAACTGTGTCTCGTACAATAAACCAATACAACTATTACTGGGGACATGGAGAACTTGGCATCTGTGATCATTACTGTGGGAATGTAAAATGGCCCTGATGCTATGTAACAGTCTGGGTATTCTGCACAAGAATAAAACCTAGAGTTACTTTAAAACAAATCAACTCCATTCCTAGCTATGTAGCCACAAGAAGTGAAGACAGGTACTCAAACAACTAAATGTGAGTGCATGCTTATCAACAGCACGGTTTACACTATCCTTGAAGTGGAGGCTGCTCATACGTTCAAAGGATGAATACACTGGGCCATTCTCACAATAGAGTGCTATTCAGAGTACACGCACATGCTTCCGTATGGATAATCCTTAAAACCACTGTGCTGGATAAAAGGAGGCCATGGAGGCCACAGTACATGATTCCACTTCTACAACACAGGTAGAAGAACACATCCAACCAGGGAGAAAGCAGCTCCTAGGAACTGTGGGAGGTAGAGACGAGGAGGAATTGCTGACTGAGTACAGAATTCTTTGGAAGTGAAGACAGCATTTTGAAGCTACACAGAGGTAGGGCTGCACAACACTGTGAATATACTAAATGCCACTGGATTTTTATGTTGACATGGTTAATTATAATGACCAATTATGAATTTTACCTAATTTGGAAAAAAGAAGCTAGGACTTTCTTATTAGGCTTGGGTACGTCTGCCCTACAACTAACAAGTAGCTTTGGGGCCACATTTACCTGAGAGGCAAGGCTGATGTTGCTGAGGTGTGTTATGTGGTTCTGCAGAAATAGGAGCTTCATCAGAAACATACTTCAAAAGTTCCTTCCCAAGGTAAGTTACCTGTAATTTAGAAATCATACATTTTGTAAGAGGCAAATATACTTATCTCCTAAAGAACTGATTTTTGTAAACAATTTGTTAAATAAAACAACAGACCACAGCCATGTCTAACCTGCCACCTTTATTTTTATAAAACTATTTTGTTGGAATATAGTTACATTCATCTACTTAACATATCTAATCGCTCTGGGGCTAAGTTCTTGTGGCAGAAATCATGCATCAATGATATCCAAACTGTAATTTATTCTCTGCACCTGTATGGAAAAACTGCCAGCCTTTGTTTACCATAAATACCACAGGTCCAACAACTCTTAATCTAGCACCTGCTGCTTGGTAACTTAAAAATGAACACTACAACAAAACTAAATCATAAAAATAGCACTTTTCAAGAAATGAGATATCTAACTAATCACATTGATCACCTAACATTTAGCTCTGTGTATAAAAATTTAAAAATGTGCTTATGAATTTAGATAATATAATTGGCTCAAAAGCTAACATCTTAAAAATATCTGTATGTAAATGGAAGGGGTGGGTGCAGACCTTTAAAACGCTATCTACTCTCAGCTACAGACATTCTAATAAAACACTCCAGGGGGTAGGTTCATGTAGACAATGTGTCAAGTTCAATCTGAACATTCTTCTCTTTAGAGCATATTTTTGTAGCCCCTACACATAAGAATGACACCGTCACCGGCTCCTATAATACCTGTGCTCTTGTTTCTCTCACAGCATTCATCTCACTAAAGTGTCTTGCTTCCATTAAATCATGAGCTTTCTGAGAACATGATATGTGTCATACACATTTTTATACCCTTAGATGTCATCTAGTGCCTGCCATTATGGAATGAAGTCACAAACAATATAAAATATCTTGGTGTGACTCTAACCAAACAAATGAAAGATCCGTATGACAAGAACTTCAAGTCTCTGAAGAAAGAAACCATAGAAGAACTCAGAGGATGGAAAGATCTCCCATGCTCATGGATTGGCAGAATTAACATAGTAAAAATGGCCATCCTGCCGAAAGCAATCTACACATTCAATGCAATCCCCATCAAAATTCCAACTCAATTCTCCATAGACTTAGAAAGAGCAATTCTCAAATTCATTTGGTATAACAAAAACCCCAGGATAGCAAAAACTATTCTCAACAATAAAAGAACTTCTGGGGGAATCAGCCTCCCTGACCTCAAGCTGTCCTACAGAGCAGTAGTGATAAAAACTGCATGGTAGGGGAGACCTCTGCCTGGGCCACCAGGGCTCCATAGCCAAACAGTGATGGGAGAAAGCGAGCCACCCACGTGTGTGGAAAACCCAGCGGGAGAAGGGCTCCAGACGCAGGGACTGAGGAACAGACGGGAGGTAGGAGCCTTCCAGTTTCCATCTGTGGCGGGAGTCCTCTGCCTGGGCCACCAGGGCTCCATAGCCAAATAACGCTGGGAGAAAGCTAGCCTCCCAGGAATGGGGTCAAGACTGACTGCTCAGAGAGTCCCACCTGGAATACCTAGGTCACAGGGACTGAAGAGCAGGGATCTGGTTTCTTTCGGTGGCTGGAGAGCAGATCTTGTGACACAGGGCTCCATACTCAAACAGTGCCAGGAGAGAGCTGGTATACCAGGAGTGCCAACACACCTTTAAGCACAGGCATGACCACCAGTTCTTTTCAAATTCACTGGACCAAGAGGGACCCTAGCAGAGCCATCAGGACACAGGAAACAAAGGTCAGCTGGGGATTAGATCCTTCCTGTTTCTGTCTGCACCACAGAGCTGACCCTGCACCACAGCTCTCCAAATCCAAATTCCTCTCAGAGAGAACTGGTCTTCAAGGAGTATTGACACCTAGGCTTGCAGGAAAGACAAGCCACAGTCAGAGAGAGTAAGACCAGGGAACACCAGAGATAACCAGATGGCAAAACGCAAGGGCAAGAACACAAGGAACAGAAACCAAGACTACTTGGCATCATCACAACCCAGCTCTCCCACCACAGCCAGCCCTGGATACCCCAACACACCAGAAGAGGAAGACTCAGACTTAAAATCACATCTAAAGAAGATGATAGAAGATTTTAAGGAAATAAATAACTCCCTTAAAGAAATACAAAAGAACACAGGTAAACAACTGGAAACCCTTAAAGAGGACACACAAAAATCCCTGAAAGAATTACAGGAAAACACAATCAAACAAATGAACAAAACCATTCAGGAATTAAAAACAGAAATAGAAACAATAAAGAAATCACAAAGGGAGGCAACCATGGAGTTGGAGAACGTAGGAAAGAAATCAGGAGTCATGGATGCAAGCATCACCAACAGAATACAAGAGATGGAAGAGAGAATCTCAGGTGCGGAAGATACCATAGAAAACATGGACACAACAGTCTAAGAAAACACAAAATCCAAAAAGCTCCTAACCCAAAACATCCAAGATATCCAGGATGCAATGAGAAGACAGAACCTGAGGATAATAGGTATAGAAGAGAGTGAAGATTCCCAACTTAAAGGACCAGTAAATATCTTCAACAAAATTATAGAAGAAAACTTCCCTAACCTAAAGAAAGAGATGAACATAAATATACAAGAAGCCTACAGAACACCAAATAGACTGGACCAGAAAAGAAATTCCTCCTGTCACATTATAGTCAAAACACCAAATACACAAAACAAGGAAAGAATATTGAAAGCAGTAAGGGAAAAAGGTCAAGTAACATATAAAGGCAGACCTATCAGAATTACACCAGACTTCTCACCAGAGACTATGAAAGCTAGAAGATCCTGGAAGATCTCATACAGACTCTAAGAGAATACAAATGCCAGCCTAGGCTGCTATACCCAGCAAAACTCTCAATAATCATAGATGGTGAAGCCAAAATATTCTATGACAAATCCAAATTTACACAATATGTTTTTACAAATCCAGCCCTACAAAGAATAATAGATGGAAAACACCAACTCAAGGAAGAAATCTACACCCTAGAAAAAGCAAGCAAGTAATCTTTCAACAAACTCAAAAGAAGATAGCCACACAAACATATAAACAACATTGAAAATAACAGGAAGCAACAATCACTACTCTTTAATATCTCTTAACATCAACGGTCTCAACTCCCCAATAAAAAGACATAGACCGATAGACTGGATCCATAAACAGGACCCAGCATCTTGCTGCACCCAGGAAACGCACCTCCGTGTTAAAGACAAACACTACCTCAGAGTAAAGGGCTGGAAAACAATTTTCCAGGCAAATGGCCCCAAGAAACAGGCTGGAGCAGCCATTCTAATATCTGATAAAATCGACTTTCAACCAAAAGTCATCAAAAAAGATAAGGGAGGTCACTTCATACTCATCAAAGGAAAAATCTACCAAGAAGAACTCTCAATTCTGAACATCTATGCCCCAAATGCAAGAGCTCCCACATTCATGAAAGAAACTTTACTAAAGCTCAAAGCACACATTGCACTTCACAAAATAATAGTGGGAGACTTCAACACCCCACTATCAACAATGGACAGATCTTGGAAACATAAACTAAACACAGAAACAGTGAAACTAACAGGTGCTATGAACCAAATGGATTTAACAGATATCTATAGAACATTTCATCCTACATCAAAAGAATATACCTTCTTCTCAGCACCTCATGGTACCTTCTCCAAAATTGATCATATAATTGGTCACAAAACAAACCTCAACAGATATAAGAAGATTGAAATAATCCCATGCCTCCTATCAGATCACCAAGGATTAAGGCTGGTCTTCAATGGCAACAACAATAACACAAAGCCCACATACACATGGAAGCTGAACAATGCTCTGCTCAATGATAACTTGGTCAAGGAAGAAATAAAGAAAGATTTTAAAGACTTCCTAGAATTTAATGAAAATGAAAGTACAACATACCCAAACCTATGGGACACAATGAAAGCAATGTTAAGAGGAAAACTCATAGCTCTGAATGCCTCCAAAAAGAAACTAGAGAGGGCATACACTAACTGCTTAAGAGCACACCTGAAAGCTCTAGAACAAAAAGAAGCTAATACACCCAAGAGGAGTAGAAGGCAGGAAATAATCAAATTAAGAGCTGAAATCAACCAAGTAGAAGAACTATACAAAGAATCAACAAAATCACGAGCTGGTTCTTTGAGGAAATCAACAAGATAGATAAACCCTTAGCCAGACTAAGCAGAGGGCACAGAGACAGTATGCAAATTAACAAAATTAGAAATGAAAAGGGAGATATAATAACAAATTCTGAGGAAATTAAAAAAGTCTTCAAATCCTACTACAAAAGCCTATACGCAACAAAATTGGAAAATCTGGAGGAAATGGACAAGTTTCTAGACAGATACCAATTACCAAAGTTAAATCAGGATCAGATAAACCATCTAAACAGTCCCATAACCCCTAAAGAAATAGAAGCAGTCATTAAAAGTCTCCCAATCAAAAAAAGCCCAGGACCAGATGGGTTAGTGCAGAATTCTATCAGACCTTCAAAGAAGACTTAATACCAATACCCTTCAAGCTATTCCACAAAATAGAAACGGGAGGAACACTACACAATTTATTCTATGAGGCCACAGTTACACTGATACCAAAACCCCACAAAGACCCAACAATAAAAGAAAACTTCAGACCAATTTCCCTTATGAATATTGATGCAAAAATACTCATTAAAATTCTTACAAACCGAATCCAAGAACACATCACAACGATCATTCACCATGACCAAGTAGGCTTCATCCCAGGGATGCAGGGATGATTCAATACCCGGAAATCCATCAATGTAATCCACTACATAAACAAACTCAAAGAAAAAAAAACCACATGGTCATTTCTTTAGATGCTGAAAAAGCATTTGACAAAGTTAAACATCCCTTCATGATAAAAGTCTTGGAAAGATCAGGAATTCAAGGAGCCTACCTAAAAATAGTAAAAGCAATATACAGCAAACCAGTAGCCAACATCAAACTAAATGGAGAGAAACTCGAAGCAATCCCACTAAAATCAGGGACTAGACAAGGCTGCCCTCTCTCTCTCTTTCTATTCAATATAGTACTTGAAGTTCTAGCTAAAGCAATCAGACAACAAAAGGACGTCAAAGGGATACAAATTGGAAAGGAAGAAATCAAAATAGCACTATTTGCAGATGATATGATGGTATACTCAAGTGACCCGAAAAACTCCACCAGAGATCTGCTACAGCTGATAAACACCTTCAGCAAAGTGGCCGGATACAAAATTAACTCAAGCAAATCAGTAGCCTTCCTATACTTGAAGGATAAAGAAGCTGAGAAAGAAATTAGGGAAATAACACCCTTCACAATTGTCACAAACAATATAAAATATCTTGGTGTGACTCTAACCAAACAAGTGAAAGATGTGTATGACAAGAACTGCAAGTCTCTGAAGAAAGAAATCGAAGAAGACCTCAGAAGATGGAAAGATCTCCCATGCTCATGGATTGGCAGGATTAATATAGTTAAAATGGACATCCTGCCGGAAGCAATCTACAGATTCAGTGCAATCCCCATCAAAATTCCAACTCAATTCTTCATAGACTTGGAAAGAGCAATTCTCAAATTCATTTGGAATAACAAAAACCCCAGGATAGCAAAAACTATTCTCCACAATAAAAGGACTTCTGGGGGAAATCAGCCTCCCCGACCTCAAGCTGTATTACAGAGCAGTAGTGATAAAGACTGCATGGTATTGGTACAGTGACAGGCAAGTGGATCAATGGAATAGAATTGAAGACTGAGATATGAACCCACACACTTACGGTCACTTGATCTTTGACAAAGAAGCTAAAACCATAGAGTGGAAAAAAGATACCATCTTCAACAAATGGTGCTGGTTCAACTGGCGGTCTACATGTAGAAGAATGCAAACTGATCCATTCCTATCTCCCTGTACAAAACTCAAGTCCAAGTGGATCAAGGATCTCCACATAAAACCAGATACACTGAATCTAACAGAAGAGAAAGTGGGGAAAATTCTGGAACACATGGGCACAGGAGAAAAGTTTCTGAACAGAACACCAATGGCTTGTGCTCTAAGATCAAGAATCAACAGATAGGACCTCAAAAAATTACAAAGCTTCTGTAAGGCAAAGGACACTGTAAATAGGACAAAATGGCAACCTACAGATTGGGAAAAGATCGTTACCAATCCTATGACCAACAGAGGTCTAATATCCAATATATACAAAGAACTCAAGAAGCTAGATTCCAGAGACCCAAATAGCCTTGTCAAAAAATGGGGAACAGAGCTAAACAAAGTATTCTCAACTGAGGAAACTTGAATGGCTGAGGAGCAACTAAAGAAATGTTCAACATCCTTACTCATCAGGGAAATGCAAATCAAAACAACCCTGAGATTCCACCCCACACCAGTCAGAATGTCTAAGATCCAAAACTCAGTTGATAGCAGATGTTGGCGAGGATGTAGAGAAAGAGGAACACTCCACTGCTGGTGGGAATGCAAGTTGATACAACCTCTCTGGAAATCAGCTTGGCAGTCCCTCAGAAAAATGAACATACTACTACTTGAGGACACAGCTAAACCACTCCTTGGCATATACCCAGAAGATGCTCCAACATGTAATAAGGACACATGCTCCACTATGTTCATAGCAGCCATAGTTATAATAGCCAGAAACTGGAAACAACCCAGATGTCCCTCCACAGAGGAATGGATACAGAAAATGTGGTACATTTACACAATGGAATACTACTCAGCTATTAAAAACAATGACTTCATGAAATGCACAGGCAAATGGATGGAACTTGAAAATATCATCCTGAGCGAGGTTACGCAGTCACAAAAGAATGAACATGGTGTGTACTCACTGATAAGTGGTTATTAACCCAAAAGTTCAAAATACCCAAGAGTCACATCACAGCAATTGTAGGTCTGAGTGTGAGGTCCCAGATGGAGGACTTAGAGAAGGGAATAAAGGAGCTGAGAGAGTTTGCAGCCCCAGGGTGGGAGCAATAATGGCAACTGGCCTGAGTCCCCGATGCTCCCAGAGACTGGCTTACCAACCAAAGAATACACATGGAGGGACCCATGGTGCTGGCCACATATGTGGCAGAGGAGGGTCTTGTTAGTCATTAGGGGGTGCTGTTAGATCCCCCAGTATAGGAGAATGCCAAGGAGTGATCATGAGGGTGAGTGGGGGAATACCCCCATAGTAGCAGGGAGAGGGGAGAAGGAATGGGGAGGTTCCAAAGGGGAGATCTGGAAAGGGGGAAACATTTGATATGTAAATAAAGTATGAAAAAAAAGTGATCTAAGGCTGTTCATAATGGATGAATGTCTTCCACCAAGGATTGTCTTCCTTTTTAATGCCCACATTTTATTTGCTTCACTAACACATAGGTGCTAAACCATGTAACTAGCTGGTGCAGCTGATTAGGAAGAAGATGATATATAAGTGAGGCACTTGTGTAGCAGAGACATATGGAGAAGCCAGCTATTCAAAGGCAGGAAACACAGTAGTTCCAATAAAGCAAAAGGTTGGGCAAAGTGAGTCCTCCTGAGTAGCAAAGCATCCTTAAGTCAAAAGACTGAAGCCAAACAATCTGCCAGACTCATGATATGAGGAAAAATTCTGTGTCAGCAAACAGTGTAAGTCATCATCATTTAAAAAATGCTGCAATGAAAGGGCTTATTAAGATGCTAACATGTAAAATGGATCACACATCCGTGGAAAGGACTTGGGAAAACGACTGAGGATGAGCTGGAAGTAGATACCAGAAAGATTCCCAGGGGAGAAAAATGATTAATATTTTTGGTGGAGAGGATCGGGGAAGGCACAGCAGACTATTTAACATACAGAATCTAAAGTATGCTGGTGCAATACAATACTAGGACTACCCCCATAAAGATCTAAAACAGTGCACCTCACCCTTCCTAATGCTGTTACCCTTTAGTACCGTTTCTTACACTGTGGTGATCCCCAATCATAACATTATTTTGTTGCCCCTTTATACCTGCAATTTTGCTCTTATGAATAATAATGTAAATATCTGACATGCAGGATATCTGATATGGAATCCACTAAAGGGGTTGAGATCCACTGGTTGAGAGTCACTGGGAGGAGTGCAGAGTTAGGGGCATAGCAGGGACTAGGAGGGGCCTAGGCTGGACAAAAATGAGAAGCTGTCTCTTGTTAATTTGTGCTGTGAGGCTTACTCAAGTGGCCAGTGGAGTTTAGGTTTATCAGCTATTCTTTGAAATGATAATGGTGATGTCTTACAGTTTCTATTGCTGTAATGAAACATGACCAAAAGCAAAACGCAAGTAAGGGAGAAAAGGGCTTATTTGGTTTATACTTCCATATTACCATTCATCATCGAAGGAAGTCAGGACAGAAATTCAGATAGGGCAGGAAGCTGGAGGCAGGAGCTGATGCAGAGGTCATGGAAGAGTGCTGCTTCCTGGCTTGCTCCTCCTGCTTTCCTTTCCTATGGAACCCAGGATCACCATGGGTGGCACTACCCATAATGGGTTGGGCTCTCCCCCACTGACCGTTAACTAAGAAATTGCTCTACAGGCTGTGTACATTCCTATCTTACGGAGACATTTTCTTAATTGAGGATCTCTCTTCTCAGATGACTTTAGCTTGTGTACTGCTGACATAAAACTACCTAGGTGGATTTGATGATTCATGGTTTCTTTTTTGAGTCAACTCTGGTAAGATGGTTCCTAAAGCAGTGAAATCCTAAATGGGCTTGAAATTCAGAGGCCAGGACTGAGCAGAAGGCGGCTACTCAGTCTAAGAGCTCTAAATGAAAAGGAGAAAAATAATTCTTTGAGTGAATTGGGACAGTGCCATGCTCAAAATCAAAGTGTAATATGATGCTATAAGCCCATTCTTTTTGTACTTAGGGGGATATTTGGGCTTTATTTCATTAGAATAATATTAACATAGCTACTTCAATGATCCTGAAATTTCTACATGGATTCATAAACCTGCAATTGCTTGAAAGAAAATAAAGAGATGCACAGGTACATTGAAGTTTCTGACAAAAAAGCAAGAATCGGTACAGTCAACTGTCTTTACATGCCCTCAGGAATTCTGGGAAACACATCTGTAGAAAAGGAGACATAGTTTATCACAGGAGACACATGCAGGAATACAAACCAAACCAGCAATATTTCAAAAATTCTTTGAGAGATGTTTGAAACTAAAAAAAAGAGTTAAATTTAAAAATTACTCACCTTATTCCAAGCATAATTCCAGGTCACATAATTGTCACCTCCCAGGATATCCTTGAGCCAGGTGACTGGGTTCTGGTAAATCTGACCATTTTCTACCTTAAGTTTACCACTCAGCAAAACACTGGCTCTGTGGGTAGTCTCCTGAAGTGAAAAACAGGGTAAGGTAAACAATTGCTGAATGGTGTAAACTTTGGTTTCTGCCCATGATAAATAAAGAGTCAGATTTACTCTAACACCTGACACTCCCCACCCAACACCATGAAAACAAACAAACAAACAAGACAGCAGCAACAACAACAAAAACTCACCCCAACTTAACAAAATATATAGAACAATGTTTTGGAAGATGCCGAGTATCAGGCAAAACAACTACGCTGAACACTGAGATGTAAGAAGACAGTGTGGGGAGGCTTCCATGGCCTCAGCCCACTGCCCACTGCCTCCATATCCAGACCAGAGCAGGAAAGGGAATCCAGGTAATAACCTAGAGTTAAAGAGGCCAGAGCAGGACATCACTGCAGCAGAGCGAAAAATGAAGAGAAATCCTCAGCTCTTCTCAGGGTCTTCCTGAAGGACTCAGCTGAGTAGTGATTGGTGTTTATACACGAGGATGCTATCAAATTGGCTTAGAGTGGAAAAAAAAAAGACCCATGTGAAAGGATTAGAGGTAATGACACCTAGCATTCTCCTGGGACAGGAACTAATACTTTTTCTTCACCATAAAACTAGGAAAAAACCCCTCAAGATTAAGGGTATCATCAGAAAATGTCATCAAAAAGCTTTGATTCATTAGAAAAAAGTAATTAGTCCTAAATTTGACACTGCTCCAACAAAACTTTAAGAATACTCAAAAGGCCAAAGGGTTTCTAAGCATCCCAACTATATTGTACAACAAATTCTCCAAATAATTTTAAAAAGGTAAAAATATCCAGCATTCACAAAACAAGTTTCAATATGGGATCCAATAAAAACAAACAGGTGCAAATTCAACAATATTAATAACAACATTAACTTGTTTAAATAACTCATCAAAAGGCAGGTACTGTCAGTCTAGGTTAAATAAACAAGACACAATTATATAATGTATAAAAAAGACAGACTTCATGTTAAAAGAAATGAATAAACTGAAAATTAAAAGATGGATGAGTGTTTCATACCAACAAAAAGCACAAGATAATAGCATGGTTATATTAATATCAGAATACTTTAAAGCCAGAATTACTAGAAATAGAGAGACATTAAATAATGCTAAGAGGGTTACTGTATCAGGCAGATATAACAACTATAGGCACACATGTGCTTAAATTCAAAAGAGCCCCAAAACACAGGAAGCAAAACTTAAGGGAAAAACAGATCAATAAAAGTGAATGTTGAAAATTTCAATGTCTTACTTTTAACAAGGAGGTATAAAGATCAAATAGGCAGAATACCAATTCGAAAGACAATACTCAACTCCTATAAAGTTGAACACTAGACTTAGCAAGAACATACAGAAATCTCTACTTAAGTGGGCTATATGTACAAATAATCCCAGTACTTGAGAGGTTGAGGAAGGAGGATTGTGAGTTTAAGGCCAGCCTCAGCTAAAATAAAAATAGCAAGACTGTGTATTAAAAAACACCAAAGGCTAGTGATGTAGCTCACTGGTATAATAGTTGCCCAGCAAGGCTCTGGATTCAGTCCTCAGCACACAAAAAAAGAAAACTAGAAAAAAAAAAAAAGAAATAAAACCACTTAATGTAATATTTTACTCACTATACTGCCTGTGGAACATCATTTAGGAGAAGAAAAAAACTTAGCCTCACAAAGTTTAAAAAGGAGTGAAATAATATAAAGTATGTTCTCTAACTACAATGGAATAAAAGTCGAAATTATTAACAGAAAAAAAAATAGGAAGATCACCATTAAATAAAAATCAAACAACACAATCCTATGAAACCAGTGAACCAAAGAAGCAACCAAAATGCAAATTAGAAAATACTTTGGGATGTGGCTCAATGGATACATGAAGATCCCAGTATCCGCATAAAAGCCAGTGGTATGTGAAATACAGCAATAGGGTGGGTCAGATGGGGCCTAGCGGTTTTCTGGCTAGGTGGGGACAGATGGGTCCTAGCGGTTTTCTGGCTAGCCAGCCTTGGAACAGTGAGCTTCAGGCTCAGTGAGAGACCTTGTCTTTAAAAAAGACTGACAGCAAGCAAAAGAGGAAGATGCCCAACACTGAGTTCTGGTATTTATGGTTGCATATAACAAGTGCACACATGTGTATAGATCACACACTCACACACACACAGAGTAAGAGAAAGAGAGAATACTCTAAATGGATGAAAAAATAATATCCTGAACTATGGGAATGTAAGCAGTGGGCAACAGAGTATTCTTTTCTAGTGCAAGGTGGGGCTGGAGAAAGGGCTTCAGTATGTACTTCAGGTTAGTTTTGAACACACAATCCTCCTGTTTCAGTCTACCAAGTTCTACCACATCTAGCTTTAGAATACTTGCATCCATGAATATAATAAAAATACTAAAAAGAAATTCTCAATTTGATGGCTTAACTTTTAAGATACTTGAAAAAGAAACAACGCAGAAGAAAACAAGCAATTTAAAAAGTGACATATTGGAATAAAAACAAAACAAACAATAAGAAAACATTTGGGAAAAAGCAATAATCAAAAAGGTTTTTTAAAGACAGACAAAATTTACAAACCTAAGCTAGATGACTAAGAAAATCAAGCGAGACAACTCAAATGATGAAGGTCTAAAGAGGAGATACTAATATTGATAGTACAGAAATAAAACGTTATAAGAGAATACTATGAATAATTATATACTGATAGATTAGATTAGCAAATTCCCTAAAATAAATGAACTGCAGAAACAGACTCAAGAAAGAACAGACAATCTAAAAACACCTGTAACAAACAAATTAGTAACAAAACATTACTCACAAAGAAAAGCCCAGGAACAAATGGCTTTCCTTTTTAATACTGTGAAAATGTTAAAGAAGATTTAACATCAGTTCTTCACAAACGTTTCCAAAAGCCAGGAGAGAGGAACATTTGTGAACTCATTCTGAGGTCAGTGTTACTTTGATACCAAAACCGTAACGGTTTAGCATCTCTAATGCATGTGGACAGAGCAAATATTTAACAAAATTCTGGCAATTCAAATTCGACAACACATAAATGAATCCTAGACCACAACCAAGTGAAACACAAGGGTTAACATCCAAGGGTCAACTAATGCTATATACCATATTGGGAATGAGAAATCCCGGAAAGAAGCTGTGTTTGCAGCATCCAACTGACTGATCAGCACTGCAGTGATGTGGAGAAGTTGGAATGCTGCAAATCCAAGGGGCTAATCACCCTATCTTGGGCTAGTGTTAGCCCCTGAATAGCCACTTCTTGTCTACCTCTATGTCAGAATCAAGGTCCTGTAAGGAATAGATAAAAACCTTGTAAAAATCTATTAATTTGGCAGATTAGCTTCCACTAACCCAAAACCTCAGATGGCATCTTGGGTATATAGAAAAGCTTACTCTATCTTGCTGTGCCTGCCTATCTGGTGTAATCACCAACGTATTTTAAACTCATCTTGATTTGTGGCTTTCTTGTTCTGTAAAACGATCAGACTTCACAAAACTGCTTCCATGTTTGTACATAGAACTGGGGTAACCTAAATCTGTGTTCTTGAGTCATTTATACTCAATATGGCTCAAAATAAACTCTCATCCCCTTTAAATGAGAGCTGTAGGTTTGGTTTATTTTCTTGTTATCAGCAATATCAATAGAACAAAAATAATCCATAGGATCCCTCCCAATAGATGCATAGAACATTAAACAAAATCCAACACCCTTTCCTGATAAAACACCCAATAAACGATGAGTATAAGAGAACGGCTTCAATCTGATAAAACCATCTTTGAGAAATCTAGAGCTAACATCATACTTAATAGAGCAACTGTCTTGGGAAACAGATGTGGGCCTTCACTCTTTTATTCCCACCCGATTAGGTCCCTGCAGTCAGGTAACACATCAAAAACAAAGCAGAACAGCAACAAAACAGCTATCTTTTATTACTAAATCATATGATCACTTACAAAGCAAATTCAATAAAATTTCCAAAATCATTCTGTAAGTAGCAAGCTTAGCAGAGTTGTAGGAAACTATTTCAAGATTCAAATGTCAATTTCTTGAAACTAGTAATAACAACTAGAAATGGAAATTTTAAAAACTGGATAACTGACATTATCAAGATATGAAATATTTACCAACAAATTTAATAAAAGATGAAAAACATGAAAAGTGAGTTGCCCTGCACTGCTGAGCAAAATTCAAAGACCAAAATAAATGGAAAAACATGTTCCATTCATGGGCCCAACAATACATGGAAGAACATACTTCACTTATGGGCTCAACAAGCTTACTGCTCACATGCCATTTCCTCCCCAACGAATTTACATATTTAATGAAATGTCAATGAAAGCAACAGGTTTTTTGGTAGCAGAAACTGACAAACTCATCCTAAACTTCACAGGGAACCTACAATAGTCAACTATGTTTATAAAAGAATAGAAGGCTAATGTTAACATTATTGAACAGAAAGTGTAAAAGAAGAATCAGATGATTAGCATTAACTGAATTTTAAGATGTATTCTATAGCAACAACAATCAAGGCAGTTTAATGATAACAGAAAAGTAGATAAATAAATAATGAAGCAATAGGGAATCCAGAAATAGACATAATATGAATAGCTGTTTTGTTTTTGTTTTTTTAAACAGAGACACATAGGCAATCCATTAGAACAAGGATGCCTCTTTCAACATATGCTGCCAGACCAACTGGTCATTCAAATTAGAAAATGTGAATGGGCCTGGGAGTGGTGGTTTACATATGCAATCCCAGAACATGGAGGACTGAGGCTGGAGGATCACTAGAAGTTAGGCTTGGCTACATAAAGAGTTCCAGGCCATCCTGGGATACAGAGTAAGATACTGTCTCAAAATAGATAAAAACACACATATCAATATATAAAAATAATCCCATATAGATATGCTCATATATAAATATTCTATCTTGTAACTTAATTTTTAATTAATATGAACATTTAAAATGCATATTAATTAAATATAAATATATTTATATTATATTATATATTAAGTAAATTTTTAATTAATATGAAAAATAATGAATTAGTAAGAAATTTAATTAAAATTAATTTAAATTAAATTTCAACTAACTTAAGTATGAAAATTAAATAAATCCTAGCTCTAAAACTATAAAAATTATGCTCAATCTTTAGCTATTGTGTATTACATCCTTTGAGAAATGTAATCTATGAAGCCACAAGATCATGTGCAGTCACAGTAAAGATACCTAAGTCCCACCATCACAACCCCATAACTGCAACTACATAACAAACTAACTTTGCTTTAAGAAAAAAACTATCAGAATCTATGAGAAAAATCATTGTCATTTTGAGTCAGACAAATATTTTTTCACTTTCATTTGGAATATTAGTTTTTTTGTTTTGTCTGACACTTTAAATTGAAATATATCACCTCCTCCCCCCCCTTCCTGTCCTCCCCCTCCACCCTCTTCCATGTCTCCTCCCCTCACTCCCTCTCTTACGCATGGCTTTTTTTCTTACATGTATGTGAATGATGGCTAATCTTCATTGTCAACCCGATGACATCTGGAATCAACTAAAACTCTAGATGCTGTATGTGCCTATGAGGGATTTTCTTAATTTGATTAAGACTTAAAAAAAATATTACCAACTTATTCTAATCAAATTATTATTTAATTAAAAATAATTTGAGGTAGGAAGACCCACTTTGGGCCACAACTTCTAGTGGCAGCCCACATAAAAGGACAGGAAGAAGAAAGCTTTAATTTTGCCTGCTTGCCTTCACTGTAACTGGCAAGTCTGTCTCCTCCTCTACTGACGTGGAAAGTATTACATCCAACTTTGTCAGGACTCCAAAGTAGACTGAAAACCACAAGTTCTCCACAAGTCCTCTGGAACTCAAGCACAAGATTGGGACTGCAGAGACACCAAGTTTAGTGGCCTGAAGAACTCCCGAATTTCTGGCCTTTTCATTACGAGGCAGCCACTGTTGGACTATCTGGACTGCACCCTGTAGATCAGCCATCTTAAATCCCTTTAATGTGATTCCATCAGTTCTGCACCCATTGAGAACCCCAGGTACTACAGATGCATAAATATATAAATACAACCCACTGAGTCTGTTTAATGTTGCTTTTAAGTACATGATTTCAGTGCTAACCATTTGGTACCAATTGGAGGACTCATTTTTTTGGAAGACTAAGTCTCCCTGTTTGCAAACTGGTAAGTCACTCTGGAAATCAGAGTTGTTTTTTTTTTTTTAAAGAAGCTAAAAATAAATCTACCATATGACCCATATACTACTTCTTGGCATATACCCAAAGGATTCTACATCCTACTCCACGGATACTGGCTCAGCCATGTTCATTACTGCTCTACTCACAATAGCTAGGGAATGGAAACAGCAGACATATGTTTCATCTGATTAATGAAAATGAAAATGTGGTACATATACTGAGGAATACTATTCAGCTATAGGAAATTAAATTAAATCATGAAACTTAGAGATAAACAGATACAACTAGAAAATACTGAGTGAGATAACTCAGACCCAGAAAGACAGACAAACGTTACATGTTCTTTCTCATTGGTGGTTCCTAGCTTTAAATATTCACAAGTGAATATATAACTGGAGTAACTGCAGAAGCCAGAAAAGTAAAAAAGGACCATGGGGCAGGCTAGAGAGGGAATAACAAGATACAAGTGATATGAAGGGGACGTACAGGAAACTGGGAGGTGGCCTTAGTTAGGAAGCAAGGAGTGGGTTAATGTAGAAAGGAGTGGGAACAGATAACACACACACAGCCTAACACACAACACATCCACACTACATGTTAGCACGGCTAGAATTAGAGGATCGACCACAGTAAGCACTGGTGATGATGTGGAGCAACTAGACCTCTCACTCACAAATGGTGCGTGCATCAGATTGTACAAATAACTTCGGCAATTTCCTTAAAGGTTAAATGTACACCTAGCTTAGGATTCAGTGACTCCATTTGTACGTATTTACCCAAGAAAAATGAAAGTCTATCTCATACCAAAACCTGCACAAGAAAATTCATACCACCTTTCTACGTAATAGCCAACAGCCTGAAACAACATAAATATCTATGAGTTCTTGTCCTGACTTCCTCCAGTGACAGACTATGATCTGGAAGTGTAAGCCAAATAAGCCCTTTCCTCCCTAACTTGCTTTTGGTCAAAGTGTTTTGTCCACAGCAATAGACACCCTGACTAAGACACTGTGGTATCACATAAAACAAACCACTACCTAGAAATGAAAAGGGAATGAAAAAGGTGAATCTTAATTAGACTACAAGAAAAGAGTCAACAAAATTAATATATAAAGTATAATTCCCACAATTCAAGTTCTTAGAAATGCAAATTAGAAGCAAAAAGCACAACAGCAATTGTCTGAGGCAGGGAAAAGAGAGATATAAAGCAGGCCCTAAGAAGCATCTGGAGCAGATGGATAGTTTACTGTTTGTGGTCAGAATTTCGCAGGTAAATACATGTCAAACTTATCAGATAGTATACTTTGAAAATGCATGGTGTACTGTATATAAATTGCACACTAAACTCTATTGAAGATTCATTAAGCTCATCCAGAGAAGTAGCTACAACTGTCAAAATCTGAGTAACTATAAATAATCTGCTAAAAATTGATGTGCTCTGGTTAATGTAGTTATTACTTATAAAATTGGTTGGCAGACAAACTAGAACACTGAAAGAAATGAGATCAAAACATAATGTGATCACAGAACTGTAATTTGAAACTTTGATATTAAACTGTTTTGTTCTTAGCTTGTAAGTAAAGCTTCTGAAGCAGGAAAAGTCTTTGTCCAGGAATGAGAAGAGTAGAAACCAGTCATTCAGGTTAAATTCTGGTTAGGCAGGGTTGATTTCTCAAAGAGTAGTCCACAAGCAAAGAAGCATATTCAAAGACTTGCCAATCTTTTTCATGCTAAATCCTCTTTCAAAAAGTGAGAAGAAACTAAATATTTTTACATAGGTACATCTAATAGAATCTTTTCTCACTATCTACTTTTATGCACATACTATATTTTTAGTTGAGTTTCTTACTGAAATTTCAAGTGTGGTCTAAACTGAGACTTTCTGGAAGAAAAATTAACACATACCAGGGAATGGCTTAGCAGTAGCCATTCCATACCAGGTGACTGGTAGCTCTTGAACCTAGTTTGGAACAAATAACAATTTTCTATCTTTGTTCTTAAATTCTTCCTGTTACAATATATTTGACTGACTGTAGTTGAGAACCAAAGGTGCTTATTCTATCAGGGCAAATCCAGAATATGGTATGGATTTTCTTCTTAAGGATTTAATGGCTATGTCCCTCCATTCAGAAAGCACAGCTAAATCCTATTTCCTATATATGTCTCTACCATGCTATACCAACACTACTTACAAAATCTGCAAGACTTTAGAGAAAAAAAAAATACCTGTGTTTTAAATTCCAGAATGTTAGTTCCTGGATTAATTCTTCCAAGTAATATCAAGTCTCTCAGCTGCATGGTTTTCTTTCTGGGAGTTGTGCTGTGGTGTGGAGCCCTTTTAGTCGACTGCTGATGGGCAGACGCAGGGGAAGGAGAGATCTGAATGCTATCTGCATGTGAAGAAACAGAAGCTGATTTTTTAAGACATGGCATTCTCTGATGCACAGTATAGGTGTCTAAGACAGCAATGGCCTGAGCCAGAGGCTCTGATGCTCCCTCAGATGGTTGCTGGGAAGCTGTTTTCTTGTTTCTTCTTTTTGGATTACAACGGGAAAGTTCCTGGTTCTGAGGAACAGCTGGTAGACAGGCATCATTTTGGGAAAATATCCTTTTATCTTCTGAAATATTTATAGTGCCAGTTAGTGCAGAGCTATCAAATCCATAGCCTTTGACTGTAGTTTCTGTAAAAATATTTTCTGCTGGTGAACTTTCCACTTGAGGAGTAAGAGCAGTAGGTTGGGATGATGATGTCATTTTCTCAGGGTCATGTAAGGGTTTGGATCTTAATAACCCACCAAAGGCACAATCCTGGACATTTTGTTTATAATTTGTGTCATTTCCAGAGAATTCTTCTCTTCTTATTGCCTCTGCATTTAAACAAATGTTAGTGTTCTGGCTGTTACTCTCTATTTCTGGAGATAATGGTATTTCTTGCATGCTTCTATAAGCAAGATTGATGGGAGCAAGTGAGCCTGACTGGGCATATGCTGAGTTTCCCATACTAGGAGGCTCTTGGCTCTTCTTGTCATTAGAGATGTCTGAGTTACACGGCGGCTTCCTTAAATTAACACCAGATGATGCTGTGGCACTCTTATAGTTTTGAATTTTCAGTCTTATCTTTTTCTGTTTCTTTGCTACAACTAAAAGACTCTTTTGTCTCATGGCCAGGTTAGCCAGTTGTTCTCTCAGGACCCCATGCTTAAACGACTCCATGGACACTCTATAATAAAAAGAAAAATATTAACACAGAAGATAGTCTTCATAGACTGTTGTTTATAAAAGATACTCCCTCTCTTAATGTGCACCAGCTTTAAGTATAATAAAATCTATATTTGAGATATATTTTCATTTGTAAGGAAACTGACACTTATTTAATATGAATTTGACTTTAAGACATTTTAAAATTTATTTCTTTTATTATTTTATGTATATGAGTGTTTTGCCTGAATGATATATGTGCACCACTTGCATGCCTGGTATCGGAGATCATCAGAAGGCTTTGGATGCCCTGGGATTGTAGTTATAGATGGTTGTGAGTCAGTATGTAGGCACTTGGAATTGAACCCCTATCCCTATCCTCTGAAAGGGCAACAAGTGCTCCTAGCCTCTGAGTCAACTCTGCAGCTCCAAATTTTCTTTTATTAAAAACAGAATATAACATTATTTGGGTGAACTTAAAAATGAAAACAGAACTTGGATAATCTACAGTATATTGGTTGGCAGGTAGTGATTAGCAGCTGAACAGTAAGTACTACTGTTACTAAATTTTCAGTTTGTTTATCTGGCTTACAGAAGAAATGGTTCATTATAGATTATAAATGGGAATAAGCTCTACTCAGGTTCCCTAGCTAGAGAGAATAAGATTGTTTTTTGAATAATACTTCAGTGAGACCTGAGAATGTAGTTAGTTCATTTGTATTCTGAATCTGTCCTGAGGCATTTTCAAGTTGAGAAGAATCTCCCAGACAAAATACTAACCCAAGCATCTTCAACTCCAAAATCTCAAAATCTTAAAGACTAAGCTAGGGAAGGGACTCATCACACCTGCACACTTGTCTTTTGGCTATGGACAAGTCCCTTACTGGCCTTGGCTTCACTGGTTCTGAAGCCTTTTGGCCTTAGAACCTATAGAGTCTTGAGGGACCCACAGTTTTTGTTTGTACAGGCTCTATCTACCACTATTTATTATTTTAGAATTAAAACAGAAAAGTTCTAAAGAAGGATATAAAATACTTATTTATTAGCTAGCAGGTGCCTTTGGGGAAATGCTCTTGAATGCTCACAGGTGAATGAGAACAAAGAGCATCCTCGTATAGAACAGAGCGTCAACTTTACACACAACAGTCTCAGGGACCTACCAGCGGTCTATAGTTTATGAGAGCATTCTAGAACTAGCCTGCCTTCCTAGCTAAGTGTCTAGGCACGAAGACAAGTATATATGGAGGGCAGTAAGAAGTGGGACCGGAAACAACTGGTAGCATAATTTATAATATGCTAGATAAAAAGAAAGAAAATAATATCATGCTTAAAAATATATAAAAAAAGAAATTCACACATAATATAAGAGTGTCTTCTATAGATCACCCATATCAAGACTCAAGTCTTACAGCAATAGTAATGTGCTTTAGATACCCAAAACTCCAACTGAGTTGGGAATATTTCAAAATTCCAGGTGGACCGCTTATCATAGGACAATAAAAGAGAATTGAAGCTAGGAGATGTTCAAAATCTCCTAAAATGGCCTACAGCTAATTTCTTATCAGTTAACAGAAGTTCCCTTGCTTGGTTTTTATCTGGAAAACTATTTAGGAAAAAATAATGTTTTGATATATACTTGTGGGAGAGAAAAGCAAAATTAAGCTTTCATCCCATCTTTACACACTTACTGTTTATCCTACTTCAACCTGCCCTGGGGGAGCCCCGCCTCCCACCCCAGGGCCATTATCCATTATGTGGGGACTCTGGCTCTTGGTGCAGGTCCCAAAGTCAGGATCTTCTGCCAGCCCTCTCAGCCTTACCTTCTAGCTCATCTTCATTCCTTGTAGTCAGTCTACTATCTTCAGAAACACTTTCTACCAGGGACTCCCAGTGGCCACAAAGGGATGGGGACTCAAGTAGGAACCATGTGGTTGCTGGGAATTGAATTCAAGATCTCGGAAGAACAGCCAGTGCTCTTAAATTCTGAACTCTCTCTCCAGGCAACATTTCAAAGTTAAATCAGATGAAATAAGTAATTTAAAAAGACCCACAATCCCTAGCAAAATAGAAGTAGTAATTAAGTCTCTCAACCATACATATACTAAAAGGTCAGTGTCAGACAGGTTCAGTGTAGAATTTTACTAGATTGTCAGAGAATTAATGCCAACACTTCCTAAATTACTGCACAAAATAGAAACTGAAGAAACATTTCCTAATTCTTATTTATTTATTTATTTATTTATTTATTACAAGACCACTATTATCCAGAAACCAAGAGCACATAAAGGCCCAATAAAAAGAAAAAAAAATTATAGACCAATATACTGTATGAAGCTGACACTTTTAGTTAAGTGCAGGATACAAACTTAACACACAAATCAGTAGCCTTCCTATATACAAATGACAGACTGAGAAAGAAATCAGAAACAGCACCTTTCACATTAGCCTAGGGAAAAAAAGGTCTTGGGGTAACTCTAGCCAGCAAGTGAAAGACTTGTATGACAAAAACTTTAAGACACTGAAGAAGACACTACAAGATTCAAAGATTTCCCATGCTCACAGATTAGTATGATTAATATTGTAAAAATGGCCACCTTACCGTAAATATTCTACAGATTCAACGCAATCCCTATCAAAATTTCAATATAATTCTTCACAGAAATTTTAAAAAATCAACTTCATATGGAAACAGACAAAACCCAAAATAATTAAAATAGTCCTAAATAATAAAAGAACTGCTAGCATTATCACCATCCCAAATTTCAAGTTGTACACTACAGAGCTACAGTAACAAAGGAACACTGCACTGGCATAAAAAGAGACACTTTGTCAATGCACTTGAACTAAAGATCCAGATATAAGTCTACATATTCATGGACACCTGATTTTAACCAAGAAGACAAAAATACTGAAGAAAAGACAGCATCTTCAGCAAATGCTGCTGTCAAACTGGATGGCTGCATGTGGAAGAGAAAATATAGATCCATTATCTATCCAGTGGCCTAAAGCTCAACTCCAGATGCCTCAAAGACCTCAGCATAAAACCAGGTACCCCAAATCTGATATAGGAGAATATGGGGAACAGGCTTGAGCAAAGAACTCCCTGAACAGGATACCAATTTGCACAGGCACTAAGATCAACAATCAGTAATTCATGAAACTGAAATCTTCTATAAGGCAAAAGACACTATCATTCAGGCAAAGCAGCAGTCTATAGGGTGGGAAAATATCTTTACCAATTATACCTCCCATAAGGGTTAGCGTTCAAAAATAAAAAACCTAAAAAACCTAAACATCAAGAAAGTAAATTATTTAAAATGGGGCATGAAAATAAACAGTTCTCAAAAGATGAAACATTAGTGGTTGAAAAACACTTAAAGAAATGTTCAACATCCTTAGCATCAGGGAAATATAAATTAAAACCACTTTGAGATTTCATCTTATACCAGTTAGAACGACCAAGATGAATAAAATGTACTGTGAAGATACAGAGAAAGGAGGACACTTTCCATTGCTGCTGGGAGTGCAAACCTGTATAGCCACTATGGAAGTCAGTGTGGTAGGTTTCAGGAAGCTGGACGTCGATCTACCGCTAAATCTACCTCGAGTTCCAGCTATACCCCCAAAGAGTCTACACCCACAGAGTCACTTGCTCATCCATGTTCATTACTCTTCTATTTATAACAGCCAGAAACTAGAAAGAGCCAGGATGTCCATCAAGTGAAAAATGAGAATGTTGTACTGTATATTATTCTACTGTTTAAAAAAAAAAAAGAAATCTGCAGGTAAATCAGTTGAATTAGAAAAAAAAAATCATTGTGAATGAAGTAACCCAGACCCCAACGGATAAATATTGTATATTTTCTCTTACATGTGGCTATTATCTTCCAGGCCTTTGATGATACATGTTCTACAATCCAAATAACCACAGAGGTTAGGTACCTAGTAAGGAACTAGGGCTAAGAAGAGCATTTCCCAAGGAAGGGGAAACAATATATCGTTATGGAGGGAGAAATGGGAAAACAGGAGACTTAAATGTGGAGGAGAATGGAAGAGAAGGATAAAGGAGGGGGTACGGGGAGGGACAAGTAACAGGAAAAGCCATCTGACAATCCATACAGAAAACCACCACCATAAAACTTCTTAAAATATATACACAGACAAAAGGAAACTAAATGGAGTCACCAAAGAACAGGGGATACAATACCCCAACCAGATACCCTATGCTATTAAGTAAAACTTCCAGTGCCAGGAATAGGTTAATGACTTGTTGAGTCATTGGCCAAAGAGGCCCCAATGGGCCAAATACATAGGCTATTGTCATTGTCAAGGAGACTGTTTATTTTCTACAACCTGATGGTAAGGTCTTAATGCTGAGGACACCACTTACTTAAATCATGAAGAAGTTGAACTGGTACCTAAATACAAGCTTCACCCCCTACTGTCTAGAGTTCACGGTACTGGAAGGTACTGTGGACAGCACCAGAGGAGGAAAGTAATCATCAGTACCTCTCACTTACAATCCCTGTAACCTACAATAGTGACATGCTTGTGAGCTACACCGTTGTAATAGGGCACAAAAACTATGGGAATAACCACCAACTTTCTGATTGGATTTAAGGACCATTCTATGAGTTGGACCCTATCTGATGCTGCTAAAGTGACCAACAACCTCACACTAGAAAGGTCATGGGCCAAGAGGAAAACCCAATACTATCACTCTGCTAAAGGAACACAGTGATAAAATGACTCCTAACAATGCACTCCTGTGAGTGAGTGCGTGCCGCACTCAACCCTCATCAGAGAAGCTGCTTCTTGCAGCAGATGGAAGCTAATACAGAGACCTACAACTAGACAATGCAGAGACTTTGGGGCACACAGTCCTGGAAAGAATTTGGAGAGACTGTGGCAGCATGAACAGGACCTATGTAAGTTCTAGCCAGATGGGGGTTCCAGTACGGAGATGGGGAAGTAGACAGGGGCTCCCACCTGGAGCCAAGAAGCTATCTACAACTGATACCCCTTGGCAAAGGGGAAAAAATTAGTTTTCTCCAATGAAATCTCACTGGCCATATTAACCACACTTCAGGGCAGACCCCAAGCCCACACAAAATGAATTCAATGATATTTTTGTAGATGTTTTGTCTCATTTTGCTCTGTTTGGGCATTTGTCTTACAGCCTTTCACTTAATAATTCTGAACTCTCTCTCTCTCTCTCTCTCTCTCTCTCTCTCTCTCTCTTTCTCTGTGTTTTTTGGGTTTTTTTTAAAGGGTACTTGAGAGAGAAAGAACATAAAGTTGGGTGGGTAGGATCTGAGAAGAATTGGGGTAGGGGAAAAAGTTGATGAAATTGTCTTGTATGAAAAATGTCAATAAAAATTAAAACCAGAAATACTACATAATTAATTCAACAAGTGGGTATTTATATACATAGCTAAAAGCAATTAAGCCAGTATGACATATAAAAAAATGAAGATAAAATATTTATAACTAAGGTTTTAAGAGCTGACTTTTAATAAGTTCAGAAAAGATGGATATATAATAAATGTCAAATGGTTAAGGCAAAACATGTAAATAAAATATTTAGAAATTTTGAACATAAAGAGGGCATTCAAGATAAACTAATTTTAAAATATGCTTGAAGAAAAAAAAGCTACAGAATATTTTCTCAAAAAGTCACAAGAAAGCTTTGCGCAGTGGCAGTATCATAGCCAATGAGGTTTATCCAAGGCATGATTATTGCTAACTGAAAAAGTCACAAGAAATATATCACCAATATTAGCATTATACTGTTCCTTAATGGCTCCCAAGAATTAGAAGTACACAAAACCAGAAAAGTAATTAACTTATTAGTCAACTCTGAATGACATTTGTGAAAACAAAAATTCATGTATATGTCAATCTGATACAAACACTGTAGTGGTGAGAAAAGACCGGAGCTGTTAGATGTGAGATGAAAGCTCAGAGGGGTGGGAAGACAAAGGATGAAGCGCATTAAACAGAATACAGTACAGGGAAAAAGAAAACGACAAATGAAAGCTCATAAAACTCAAAACCTTCTGTCCAGCAAAGGAAACTAAGTGAAGAGGCAGCCCAGAGAATAAGAGAAATATTTGCCATCTACATATCTATCAGAGTATACATTCTACAACATACAAGGAAGTAAATAAACTAAGCATCTAGAAAACAACCCAGAGCTGGACATGGTGGCGCACACCTTTAATCCCAGCACTTGGGAGGCAGAGGCAGGCGGATATCTGAGTTCGAGGCCAGCCTGGTCTACAGAGTGAGTTACAGGACAGTCAGGGATACACAGAGAAACCCTGTCTCAAAAAACAAAACAAAAAACAAAAAACAAACAAAAAACAAAAAACAAAAAACAAAAAAGAAAGAAAAAGAAAAAGAAACCATACTGTCAGTCTTATCCACCGCTCAGAGAATTCATTTAATATGAGAGTTTAAAAAATAAATTTTCGGAAAGCTACAAATATCACACAGCTTTCAGTGACTGTAACAAATCCCTGAATTTTATTTGGGGATTACGCTTTTGAAGGTGTCAGTCATTGCTAGCTTACTGCTCTATATCGTATGTTGTGAGACCACACATCATGGTAAGAGTGTGTGACAAAACAAAGCTGTTTAGTTCATGGTCAAGATGCCAAGGAGGAAGGAGGGCTAGGGTTCACTGAAGTCTCTGGTGTTTGTTTCCCAACGACTGGAAAACTTCTACTGGGCCTCACTTTAAAATTTACTCCAACAGTGCCAAGCTGGAAACCAAACTTTTAATACATGGGCCTTTGGAAAATATTCCAAATCCAAACTCTGGCGTTAGAGTTATTTCAGCAAGCCCTCTCCCCACTCACCTGTACTTTTTAGCTAGATCATCCCTTTCTGTTCTCTGTTGAGCAAGTATCTTATCCATAACTTCTTTTATCTCTAACATCTCTCCAATGTAATTTTCTAGAAACACAGTGATAAAATAAAAGGTCGGCTAATTGAAGATTGGCAAAGCGCTGAATTGGTTCACATAAATTTAGACTTATTGTCCTTTAATTTTTGAGATGGAGCTTAAATCTTCATTATTCCTGCCCACTTACCAATATAAGTGGCCCAGATAATCAAAGCTTAATTATATCATCCTAATGAACTGCCTGAAGTACTCAGATAAGAACACTGTACCAAGAAACAACAGTCCATCTTAAATTCTAATTATGCTATCCCATTGATTTAAGCTCTGAGCTGGGATTCATCTGATCTAGCTGTATGATCAGCTTTCTTTTCTTCTTGTCTGTCATGTATGTGGTGGTGGTGTGTATGTATAATGTATGCAAATGTCTACGTGTAGACAAATGCATGCACCGCACATAGTGGTGGCCTGGTCTGTGCAGCAAGCACTGAGGTGTCTCACAGGCTCCCCACCTTATTTTCGGAGACACAGTTCCTCACTGAAACTACAGCTCATAATTTTGGCTAAAATGAACGAATATTTCTTTTCTTTAGAGAAAAATGTTACCCATTGAAATTTAATATTCTTGACACAACTTTTCAAAAGTATATCAATTTCACAAAATAAGGTGTTCTCAAATGGTCCTAGAGCAAACCATATATGGCAAAAACACAGGACAAGATATTCAGAATTTGCAGATATAAGTGGTGCATGACATCAATATATCAGTTTTATTATTTCTAAAACAAAGAACATGATTTCTAAAAAAAAAAAAAAAATAATAATAAGCACTTACATCTTTCAGATTAAGATGGGAAGCAACTTTACTTCTAGTCTTTACAAAACGCCTGAGTCTATTCATCAGCCTCGAACCACTGGTTAACCAAAGAGCAACGTTCCATCATTCTCTTTGAATCCTTCAGGTTCTTTTCTTCCAAGTTTCAAAGACAATTCCACTAATTCCTCTTTAATTTTAAAAATTAGCTTCTATATCTTAGTATGCGGACCATGAAAGAGGGTAAAAGCACCCTGGATCTATGTCTTCTGATCTCCACACATGCTTCCTGGTCTGTGCCTGCCTGAGCACACACACACACTACACTACACACACGCATGCACACACGCCGACTCCCCACTTTTAGCTAGTCTGAATGTTAAAATAAGAAGTGCATATTTACCTTCATCTTCAGAGTTTCTTATTTCAAACTTTAATAAATTTTCTTGTTTTTCTTCTATATCTTGTAGAGTGGCACTGATGGTCTGATGCTGCTGACAGAAATGATAAGGACCCCATTATAAGAGGGAAGATGTGCATGCTGATAGTCTGACAAACACAAAGAATAGGCAGCTTAAAATCTCATCTCTCCGTGTTCCCAAAACGCACTCATGTTTATGTGACTTTAACTAAATGAATGTTGAAGATATATAAATATAGATTTAAATGTACCTTGCCTTCTGTAGTGGATCTATTGAAAACAGAAGAAAAGGAGTAACCATACAAAATATTTTAACTTCTGACTTCAATTTGAAACTATAAGATGGGAGAAAAAACCCTCACATATACCATTTCATGGTCACATACACAACAAGTTCACTCTAACACTAGAATTACCACTGCACATTATTAAAATCCTACCCACAACCCTAGATATATGAAACACTACCCTCAAAAAGCACATGAAGGGGTTTAACTGGGCTACTCTGTGCCCTTGGCACTACTAAGTTTCCTGCCTGAAATGCACTCCCAGTTCCTGTTCCTTCTTTTAAGAAACATGAAGTAGGTTCCAGAGGCAGACTACCTGTGTGAGCTCCTGGCTCCATTTCTTCCCAACTGACTAACTACTGCAAATTAGTTCCATGCCTGAGCCAAGAGGAAATATTCATTTAAAATGTTAAGAACAACACTAGTATAAAGCGTTGTTCTGTACAATCCATCTCAAACATTAAACGTCTGCCTACATCAGGGGGAGGAGAGGTCCTTGGGCCTGAGGGTGTTAGATGCTCCAGTATAGGAGAATGCCAAGAAGGGAAGACGAGAGGGGGTAGGTGAGTGGGTGGGGGAATACCCCTATAGAGGCAGGGGGAGGGGAGGAGGGAATAGGGAGGTTCCAAAGGGGAGATCTGGAAAGGGGAAAACATTTGAAATGTAAATAAAGTAGAAAAAAAAAGAAAAAAAGAAAAAAAAAGTCTTCAGCTCCAGGCTGAGAGGTAAAAAGAGAAAGAAGAGAGGACCTAGATTGGCCAGAAGATCAAGGTAGAGGCAGGAATGGGAGAACTTGAGCTCTTCGTTCCTCCTTCCCTCTGGTACAACAATAGGTCCGGTAGAGATTTGTGCTCCATGATAGAAAAATGTGCATCCACTGTGTGTCCTTAATTCAGAACTTGAGACAATATTCACTGGTATCTAAGTGAAGGGTAAGTCTTTATCTCCAGAGAGATAAACATGGCTACAACATGGCCTGGAAGACTGGAAACAGAGTAGGTAATCAGATGGAGCAGTGTTGTGGATAGCCCTGGGGCTATTTGTACTCTGCTAATTCTGCCCTCCTGGGAGAGGATTCAGACAAGGAGTGAGTTACACCTGTGACTTCTGGTGAACCAATCTCCTAATAAATAAAGGAGCCAATCACTGGGTTCATAGGAGGGACTTCCGGATTGGAGGGTGGAAGAGAGGAAGCAGGAGAGAGAGAGAGGGCCCTTTTGGAATGGGGACAGCATGTAGGTAAGATGTAGCTGCTAGAGTCTCCTGGTATCATGGCAGATCCACAAGAATTTACCACCAGAGGAATCAGATTTTGATAAGGCTTACAAAATTAGTTGTTGCACCCAGAGATTGAGTTACTATTGTTTTTGAGCTAAGCTTGTGTTGTGTTTTTCTTCACGCAGTGGTTCATCTGGGTTCCAGAGAGAAAGGTACAGCAGTAAAGTGTGGGTTTGTCTGAGTCAGAGCTCTACAAGATGAAAGCAGGTCGGCCATTACCCACCAGTGTGTGGCTGGCCAGCCAGCCAGGGATGAGAGAACCAGGGACTAGTGCGGGGACATGTGATAGATTCCTTTTTTTTAAAAAAAAAAAATATTTCCCACAACAGAGCAGAGACGAGTACAGCAGCACAGGTTCCAGATGAGCACATAGCCAACTACAGCAAAAATGTAAAGAGAAATGGGGTGCTAAAGAAGATGGTATTCTCACAATATGAACAAACTAGCTATACTAGTTATGTTTTCTGTTGTGACTAAATACCTGATGAGCCACAACTTAAGAGTGGAAGCCTTTCCTTTCAGCTCATGGTTTAAAGGGCTGCAGTATATCATAGTGAGGAAGCAAAGCAGAAGGCGGCTGGTCATTGCAACTGAAGTCAGGAAGCAGAGACAAAACAGAGAGTAAGGCCAGGCTATAGAACCACAAGGCCCTTTCCCCAGTGCCTACTCTATGAAGCAAGACTCCAGCCCCCAAAGGCTCCACACACTTCCCAAAGAGAACTACTATTTGGGAACCTAGATTGCAAACGCATAAGCGGCGAAGGACATTTCCCATTCTTGCCATAACACAATCATTGGAAGAATCAAATGTAATGGATATTTTAAACCATGCTTGATGGATATAGTTGCCCTGTAAGGAGTAAGAAAATCTAATAGATTCTTTTAATTATACCAAGTAATATATTCAAGAAATAAAGATATTCCAGATACATAAAAGGTTAAGGAGTTTTCTATTCTGACTTTAAAATAAAACCATGGTTGGCCAAACTGAATGAAAACAAAAATATAATTAAAGAAAAATAATATAACCAAAACAGTGGCAAAAAAATGGAAGTTCTTACTATTAACTCTCATTAAGTCCTGACTCAAAGCCAACAAAAAAACATGATGTCAATTCCACAATGTCTTGACATCCATGACAACAACTAGGGAAACAGAGGAGGCTGGAGCCACAAGAAATGCTGTAACAGAGGGAAAGAATAACAACTGCCTTAATTACAATAAACTCCAGTGAAACATAAAAAAAAAGTCTGCCTAACATAATCCCTATTGACTTTCAGTAAATTAATAATTTTAGAGTCACATAATGCTTTTTAAAAAATATTTCTTCAATTCTTATAAGCAGGAACATGTGTTTTATTTTTGTGCATTCTTTCCAAAATTATGCAAGCATAACTCTCATGCAATAAATGATGATTAATGGATTAATATTGCCAATCTTTTTTACAAATTCTCAATATATATTTATTATTTTAATTATATGTCAAAGCCTAGAAAAAATTTTTACATTTATTCAGTGTGTGTGTACACACTGGAAGACAGAAGACAAGTTTTGGAAGTTGATTCTCTCCCACCATTCTGGATTCTAGGGTTGGAACTCAGGCCGTCATGCTTGGTGGCAAGTGCCTTTATCTGGTGAGCTGTCTTATTAAAGATGGTAAAGCAATCTTTGCATTGCCTTTTATTAAACGCATCATAGTAAAACTACAAAATATGAAATTGCAAAACAAATAAAAAACCCAAGGCCTATCTCTTCACATAGTAAATCACTTAACGATTACAAAAGCAAAAAGAAAGTCTAAATTCGTACTCAGGCTAAGCCTCTATCTTTAGGTCCCACTAAAGATACTAATTTTATGCCAACTTTCCTGTTTCGCTTATATTGTAGATCTTGATCATATATGTAGATCTTCAACAATGGATTATGACATATTCAAAATAATATTGAAGATGGTACCTCACTTAAGTTTGTGTCTAATAAACTTAGTAGTTTTTAACTGAAAATATCACCTATTTATATGTAGATGATATTTATTGAGCAATAGTGAGGTTCATCACAAGTTCTAACATTATACATGAGACTCAAGGCAGTAAACCAGTAACATTGTTGTTCTCTATGTGGGCTCTAGAATCTTCTATGAACTATATATCCTCAAATGTGAATGAAGACACAACAAGACAACAGCAGCATCTGCGGAAAAAGTATTCAAAGGCTCAAGCAGGGTACAAAGGACAGTGGCTAATGTGTACTTCCTTGGTCAGTGCAGACAACTGAGAGCTAATCACACAGCGAATCTTCTTGACTCATTCTGTTCAACAGACATTGTCATGAAAACACACATTTAATCCATGTCCATATCCAATGGCTGGCTATTTGAAGGGATGGTATTCTCCAGCTGAAGAATGAATGGACTTCCATGTCACTTACCGCAGGAAGGCTCTCACTCCTTTTTGCTTTATGTGAGGGGACAGGAGAACCAATTGCTTTGTCATTGCCACAGATAAGCTGCTTATATCTTTTTGGCCGAACAGCAGGAATGTTTACTTAAAAATAAATTAGAAAAAATGTTACAAAATAGGAATGTTCAAACGTGTCTTCTTTTATCAGTTTTAATTGAAAAGGATGAAAATATTACAATTATTGTTTTAATGTTAGTAGCTTCTCATTATTATTAACTATGTCAACTTTTTATGAGCACTTATCACATACTAGATTATTTGCTGGTGTATCATCTTATTTAATATTAAAATATTCACAAGAACCCCTTGAAATAGGTAGTTTGCTATTAATTTTATTAGAAGAACTGAAATGTCAGAGTTCAGGAAAATTTAGCACAGTTAATTCTGAAACTAGATGATATCTAAATTCAAGCACATGCTCATAACGACCATGACTAATTGCTTTATAGTGCTCTTGTTTTTTTTTTTCAATTATGAGTTCCTTTTGCCCATATTATCATTTGTTCTATGCTCCTCATTTCTCTGGGCACCTGAGTAAGTATACATCCAATATCAGTAGACACAGGAGTCCCAATATGGCCAAATGCCAAGATTCCCTCGTGTGCTAAGCTCAGTCAAATCCTGAGAGACGAATCTTCAGGTATGGCTGTAGAAAGGGAGAGAAAACTCAATGGAGCTCCAAGAAAGAGAAGAGTTTTAGCAGTCTTGACTTTGATCTGTATGTGATCTATTGAGTATTTTTGGTTTTAACCAATCAGTCAAACTCATCTACCCTTGAAGATCAATAGCTGGTGATAAGAACTGTAAGCTAGAAAAGATCTGCTCTCACCCCTACGTTCTCTGCATCAAGAGCAGACGCATCCCTGAGCGTCTTCTGAGTCAGGGTTCAATCATGAGGAAAAGGAAAAAAAAACAATCCTCTTTTAACACTTTATGAGGTGGAAACTACTGCAAAATTATTTGATAAATTTTTGCCTAGCTATACATTTTCATGAAATATTCTTACTACAAATCTAATAACTTCAGGAATCATTCATTATACATTTTTAAGAGAATGAAATCTTAGCTGCAAGGACTTCAATATAATGCCACCCTTTTCCTGCCCTTCTACAGATAAATCAGCAGCTTGGTTTCAATTATGTCTCTATCTCAAATCAAAGGTAGGGAGATTAATATTTGATTAGTAGATGGTGTATATTTCACCTCAGTAACTCTAATCCACTAGCACCATCCAGGTTTGGTATCATAGCTTAGCAATAGAGGTTTTCCTAACATACACATACTGATTGCTAGGGATCCTGGGCTGGATCCCTAACACCACACTTATGAACTCCAGTTTCATGGGACTTGTGGAAGAGAAAAACTTCTCTATGGAAGGAATAATTTCAAATGTGGAAGATGTGACAGTGGATAAGTCTGCCTTTCACTGAAATACTCTGCTGCCCCTTTCTCTTTGTTGCTCACACAGCACACATCAAGCTCATCCATCCTTTGTCACTCGCACTCACAACTTGCTCGCACTTTCCTTGTACCCACAGAGTTCCTCTTCCTCTTCCCCATACACAGGTCCTATATACCTTCAATCCTCAACATCCACATACATGTTCTAAAGCTCCAATTTCTCCCAGAATTGAACATCACTACTTTATACCCTCTGGGCAATACAAATGTTAATAGCTTCCCATTACCTGTTGTTATTTAGACAATACATTATAGTTATGGTGCCACTTATCGCCACATAGACAGGAATTCCAGACTCAGCAAAGTTTTGGTTTGCATTTTTTAGCTTTAAGATGGTGCAAGACTAGTACACATTTTGTAGAAAACTATGTGGATTTGGGGGTCTCCCCTAGCAATCAGTAGGTGCTGATCCTCTCCCTTGGCATACAGGCTATAAACTGCAGCTTCCGGTCAGCCAAGCAACCCTAAAATGAACAACTGATGCTCTTCAGGGCTCTGTGTTATTAGGCTATGTGTCCAATGGCCAGCTGGTGTCTTCCTGAATAACAGCATGTAAGGATACAGAAGTACATAACCTCCTGAAGGCCCCACAACCATCCAAACTGGTGGTTTCTAGAAGACCAGTAACAATAGATGGGACCATCCAGCAGGCCACAGCAGAGTTCATGAACCCTGAGATTAGACTTCCAAAAGGACTAAAACATTCAGGCTTTAGGTAAGTGCCTGAGTACACTGCCCCTCAGGGAAATTTCTATACAAAGTAAAAGATTTTTTAAAATTTTAGATAAAATATGACAATTTTATTAAAATAGTGCCCTTTGTACTAAAAAATTAAAGAGAAAGGTGGTAATAGAAAAACTAAAATTAACACATGATCTGTAAATTGTATTATATTTAGAGATTTATTTTTATTTTATGAATATAGGTGTTTTGCCTCCATATATGTCACTGTGCCCAGTACATGCAGTGCCTGAAGAGGCCAAAAGAGTACCAGAGACCCTGGCACTGGAGTTACAGATCACTGTGAGCCACTATGTGAGTGCTGCGAATCAAACCTGGGTCCTCTGGAAGAGCACCGCTCTAGTCCCTAAGTCAAATTTTAGAATACTAATTTCTAAAAATAAAGCATTTTTAAGAGTTTAGTGAACAGCGGGAAACACCAACCCCCTCAGTTAGGAAATAACAGTATACTATATGTGCAAAGATTTTACTTTGCTAAGCAGAGACATACAAAGCAACATTGACATGCGCACCCGGGACTGCAGAGCTCCTCTCCTCTCCATTAGTGGTCTCAATAGCACCATAGGACTTCAGTAGTTCTTTCATTTTCCCATCATCTGCTTCATCCAAAGCAGTCCTCTGTTTCTGATCTTTGTGACTAGGGTTTGCTCCATGTTCCAGGAGTATCTCTGCTGCCTGAAAGGTAATTTTTCAAAGTTATTTCAACATATATATGCTTTCATCTTAAGATATCACCACTAAGCACATATGTTCAAGGTATGGACAAGAAACATTTTGAGTAAATTTAATATGGTAATGGTAACTTTGATTGGGCTTGACTGGCTCATAGTATGCTGCTTCCCTGGTAAAGAGTGACACAGGGGGGCTGAAGAGATGGCTCAGTGGTTAAGAGCACTGACTGCTTTTCCAGAGGTCCTGAGTTCAATTCCCAGCACCCACATGGTGGCTCACAGCCATCTGTAATGGGATCCGATGCCCTTTTCTGGTGTGTCTGAAGACAGCTATGGTGTACTCATATAAACATAAATAAATAAATAAATAATATTTTTAAAGAAAAGAGTGGCACAGGTAATGCCGCCTCTAATCACTTTTGCCCAGAATTATTTCTGTACCAGTTGTTTCCAAAAAGAAGCTGCAAACCATGTGCTCTTGCTGAGTATCTGAAACACAGTGAAAATGACTAAGTAACATAATTCTTTATTAAATTAATTCAAATTCAAATAGCAAAATGTGGCTCATAGCTACTGTACGAGACAGCACAGGTGTACACAGTAGATTCAGTCATTTGTATGACAATGTGGAGTCGCTCATACAGTCCCACTGTACAGCCCAACCAGCAGGGGAATGGACTAAAGATGACGGTAAGCCTTGCTTCTGGACTACACTACAATACATTTATACTGCAAGTTACGAATCCGCTGTAGTTAATGAAGTTCTGTTTGGATGAGCATTTCAGGTAAATCAATCTACCAACCTAATATCCATTCTAAGATTCTCTCCATAAAAATACATATTCTAGTGGTTATGATTGTAAGATATCAAAGATGGAGGTAGTACTTACAAATGATCTATTCTAACCCCATCATTTTACAGAAAGAAAGCAAATGACCAAGCATTTCTAACATAAATAAGGTTACCCTGAGTTACTCAAAGTTGGGTGTTAGAAGGGCTACAGAATCGGCTCAGTGGATAAAGGTGCTTGCTGCCAAGCCTGAGGACCTGAGATCCACATGGTAGAAGAAAATCTACTACTACAGGTTATCCTTGAACTTGTGCATACCATGAGTACCCTACAAGTGCCCACACATATATGCCTCACACACGTAAGTGAATGTAATAAACGTTAAACTAAACTAAAACAAAAAGTTACATGTTAACATGGTGGTAGATCACAACTGTTTGTAGCTCTAGTTCCAAGAGATCCAACATGTCTTCTGATCTCAACAGGTTCCTGCACACATGTGGTACACAAATACACTGTCAGGCACACACGAAAAAAAAAAAAAATAAAAAAAAATAAAGTAAGTTTAAAAGAAGTTGTGTGTTAGAGGTTTTTACCTTAACTAAATTAAGAACAGCTAACAATTAGAATACACTATGAGTGAATCAGGCCAAGAGCCAGAGATCCTACTTGACAGAGAAGCCAGCGATTCAAAACTATAGAAACATCTGACAGCAAAAATATGGTCAGAGTTTGTAAAATCTGTAAAATGGATGCACACTATGTGACAATAAATTTTCTTTCTGCTTATACAAAGATATAGAGACAAAGGAGACATTTAAAAGCCACTGAGCCAATAGAAATTACTATCTATCATAAATATGATTTAGGAAATATAGCCTCTCCTAATCTGAGCCATGTTCTGTTATTTTACTCACGTCTTTGAAGAATTCTTTTTTAATTTTCATAGTCTGGTAATTATGACTTACCAGAGTCAGTAATTAAAGCTCATGCCTATTAGATTCTATTTAAGAAATTTTTGCCTATCTGAAAACTCATGAAATTTTTTTCTGTTTTCTTTTAGGAGGTTGTCTTAATTAACTCTTTGAGGCCCATGATCCATTTTAAGTTATTTTTTTATATATAGTAAAAGATTAAGGGCTTCTAAAATTTGCAACTAAAAATCTAACGATTTCAATTCTATCCAACTCCACCTTCTGTCAAGCTACATTACCTTCCCCCTTTCCCTCTTCCTTCCTCTCTCGTGCGTGTGGGAGAACACCCCCATAGAGACAGGGGAGGGGGGAGGGAATAGGGAGGTTCCACAGGGGAGAGCTGGAAAGGGGGAAACATTTGAAATGTAAATAAAGTATCAAAAAAAAAAAAAAAGAACAATAAAAAAACAAAAAACAAGTCCTCTCTCCCCCTTGGACCTCTTACTTCCATGTGCTAGGTATATATGTACACACATATATGCAAACACACACATATTCATGTATATCATATATATATTAAATCTAAAGTCTATATATGACATAAAAGATGCAGATTTGTCCTTCTGAATATGGCAATTCCTATTTCCTGACAACAACATAATTTCATTCTTTGCAGTTGGATAAAACCCCACTGACATCCATGCCACACTGTCTCTACCACTCCTCTGCTGACGGCTGTGAAGGCTGGTTTCCTCCCCTTTCCTTTGTTTAACCATGTACTTTCTGCCACTGTTCTATACACCACATGCCTAAAGCAATAGAGCCAATCAACCACAGACTAAATCTCTGATACCACGAACCAAATATAAAAATTTTCTCTTTAAAAGATAATTTATTCAAGTATGTGTTACAGTTACACAAAACTGACTATGAGAGTTTGGATCATTTACATTAGAAATTATAATTAGTAAGGCTGGGTTTATTCATTTGTGTTTTCTGATCCAGGGTCTTAGCTGAAAGGGAAACCAAGCTGCACATAACTAAACACCAGAGCACTCTGGAGCAGCACAGTCTGCCCTCCCCTGCCTCTCTACACATTTTTTTTGCCCCCTTTTCTCTTCTTTTCATAACAGGAGGATGAAGGGATCAGAAGTTCCATGCCTTGGTGCTTAGTCGATGAGACATTTTTAATTTGTCACCTATCTCTTCTAATAGTAAATAACTTAATTACATAAATTTTACAATAGACTATTTCAATTTCTCATAACCAATTTATTTTGGCCACTCTTACCTTTCATTTTACTTGAATACATGAGTCCCACAGTACAATATTATTTTCTTCCAAGCATTTAACTTTTTCTTTTGAAGATACTCACAAAGTGAAATTCTTTAAGTCTATGTAATTATCACATTTAGCATTTCATCCTTGTAAAGTCTAAGTTTCCTTGTAGTACAGTCTTTCTTCTGACTAAAGAACTGTGACATTAGGGAATTAGGATTTCATTGTATGTGTATGGGTATTTTGCTGCATATTAGTATTTTGCTTTCTATGCACCATGAGCATGCAGTGCCCCCAGAGGGCATCTGATCATCTGAAACTGCAGTTACAGACAGTTGTGAGCTGCCATGTGGATACTCAGATCCTTTGGAAGGTATAGTCTGTGCTCTTAACCGCTGAGCCATTATTCTGCCTAATACTTTAATATTTTGAATACAACAAATTAGGAAATGAATTCTCTTAGCTCTTGTTTATTCAAAAGGTCTGTGCTCCATGGTCATTGATTAAAAAATTAGGACAGAGTGCAGACATGGCTCAGCCATTAAAAGAGCACTCCATGTAGATTAAAGTAAAATATACCACCATCTGTCACTCCAGTTCAAAAGGATCTGATGCCCTCTTCTGGCCCCCTTGGGCACTGCATGTACATGATGCACAGACACACATGCAGGCAAAATAAATAAAATCTCAAGAAGGAAGGGTTACGGTAATAGGGATTCCTGTGGTATTCTTGCCAGCTGCTTTAGCTCACTCAGTAAACTATAGATTCACTGAGAGAGCCTGTCTTAAAACTAAAACAGAGTGACTGAGCAGGAAACTTGCTGTTGATCTCTGGGTTCCACAGGTATGCAAATTCACTTACACATAGACCTACACACACAATCAAACACACACACACACCACCACCAATAAAAATAAAAATGCTGGGTACTGAGTCACTCTAAATAGCTTCACTAAGCAGAAACACTGGATATATATTCATACTTCTGTTAGGAAGAGAATGATGTCTTGTGAAGAATACTCACATAGATACCTCCATATTCCATGTGTCTTTTTCTCATATATACCTTAATGATATAGCTCATAGCTGTATCATTAATACAGTGATGTGGTCAACCTTAGGCATGATTATCACTATATGCCAAGTTCCGTAAGTTTTTTTTTTAAATACACCTCCAGTTGTCCAATACAAATACCAATGATAGAATTAATTTTTTAAATGTACTCCTTTTATTTTCAGGATAATAGTCTAAAGATTGATTTATCCACTACTAAATGTTGAAGTTTATGTCGCTGAGAATGTCATCATGTAGTATTTACACCCATAACAATAATCCCCTACCCAGCTAATCAATCATATGATAAAACGTTCCCCTCTTAGTTACATCCCACCAATCTGGGCCACTGGCCAGATCTTATAAATCAACATAGTCTTAAACATTTGTCCATTCTTTCTTATTTTAAATACATGAAAGCCCAAAGAGTTTCTCAAAAGAAGGCCACCTATCTTGGTCTTAATGTTAGTTCATATCTCCTCTCTATAAATATAAATTCAGTAAATATGACTTCACATAGGCTGAAATAGCACCGCAAAATTTACAAAGTTATTATTACTGTGTTCTTAAAGCTATACACATATAAATAACTACTCAAGAGAGTTTCAAAAAATTCGGTGTCCATGTCCACGTCCATGTATGTGTGTGTACATATACATATGGTTGAATGTGAGGGCACATGTATATATGTGAATATGAAGGCCGAGGTCACCCTCCAGTGTCATTCATTAGAAGTCTTGGACCTTGCTTTTTGAGACAGGGTCTCTGGCCTCTGAGACAGGGACACTGGAATCTGGTGTGTCCTGGTTAGGCAAGGGAGTCTGGTCAGTGGGCCCCAGAGAAATGCCTACTTCCACTTCCTCTACATTGGGTTTTTCCTCATGTGGGTTCCAGGGATGAGACTCAGGTCCTCACGTTTGCCTTCTGACTGGGTCATGTCCTCGGCCTATGCTATTTTTTGGTAATAGTAAGATTCCTCCTCCTTAGATTTGTCAAAAAGAAAAGAGGAGGAAGAAAAAGAAGGAAGAAGGATATTGATGATGAGTGTTAAACTCGTGAGTTCTGGGGCAGGAGAGATGGCTCAGTGGTTAAGAGCACTGGCTACTCTTAGGAAGATCCAGGTAGGATTCCAAAGGACCACAGGGCAGATAACAACTGTCGGTTACTCCTGTTCCAGGGACTCTGATGTCCCCTTCTGGCCTCTGAGGGTACTGCATGGATGTGGTACACACACATTAAATTCAGGCAAAACAAACAAAAAAACCAAAAACAAACAAAAAAAAGAATGCCTCAGATGGGTGTCGGGCTCATGCTATCTCCTAGCACGCTGGTGGTTGAGGCAGAAGCATTCTAAGTTTGAGGCCAGCATTGTTGCACATTAAGATCCTGTCTTATAAACCAAAATATCTGTCACATGCATCATTACTAATATTAGACCCTTTGTGGAAATCATTTTAGACAATTAAAAATAAAATTAGATTCATAGAATGTTTTCTTCTGACTTACATGGCACGTGACAGACAATGGAAAAATAATTCATTAATATACGTACTGATTCTCTGATCCCCAACAACACGCGTCTTCACTCATGATTTTAGCAGGCTTTAAAGACACTTATTAATATAAGCAATCACTTTAGTTCTCACTTTAAATATTTTATTTTTTCACTCACTTTCCTAAGACAATAGAAATCTAATTTGACAAGCACCATTACCTTTAAATGATTCCCTGCAGAAGCACCATGTAAAGGCAAAATTCCATCGATATTTTGACAGTTCACATCTGCACCAGCTTTTAATAACTCTACGATTACGTCATCAAACCCCCTTCTAGATGCCTTGTGAAGGGGTGTCCAACCTGAAAAGGAAAAAACAATGAAGCTGCTCCATAGCTGCTGGGATTCCTGCAGTGTCTTTATGCTGAGGGGTCTTGTGTTACTGAACTCAATAACTCTATTAAAATACATGTAAATGTACTAAGTATTGTATAAGAAATAATATTAGAAGTATTGTTTTAAAACATATGAGCTTCATTTTGGGAAAAAGGGTAATCTCTTCCTAAATATTGTTGATAAAGGTGCCAAAGTGAAGTAGGATAAATGCTAATCATTTCAGCTTAGTTTTGATCATATCTCGCTTTCATATCTCAGATTTGCACTGCTACATTTCTATTTAAAGTGGCACCTGACTCAGCAAACCTTTGCATTTCCCTCCTTAGTTATTCACAAGATTATTTTCTGGGTATAATGCCTCAGAAATGATTCTTAGAACAGATTTAGAGTAAGAAAACAGGACAGGAAAGAGGGAGTTTCAAAAAGGGAGCAGAGAGCACACAGGAGCTGGGACATTTTGCATTTCCTCCTGAATCAGGAAGTGCAATTAGAGCTTCCAGGAAGAAGCTGAATTCCCTTCCCTTCTCACTCCGTGCATCCTTCCGAATGTCCTCAATTATAAGAACTGTTTCAAAGGAGACATTGAAACAATGACAAATCTTATTATTCGCCAAACTAAAATGTGGTATAAAAACACAGTTCAAACTTAGCTAAGTATCACCCAGTATCAAAATTAGAGCAAAGGGAAAAAACCCAGTATTTCAGTGAGTTCAAATTAAAAAACAAACAACTAAAGGACCCGAACCTGCATTATCTTTGAGATTCACATCAGCTCCAGATTCTATTAGTGCTTTCACTAGGGAAAGATTTCCTCCTCTGGAAGCCACATGGAGCCGACTTTCTCCTTTGGCGTTCCTCTTATTGATTCCAGCTGTGTTCGCTTCTGTAATTATATCAAGCAAATCTGAGCCTTATTTTCTGCAAACTGCTCATTGTTTATAAAGGACCTAAGAAAAAACAGATCTACTCCCTCATGATACTGTAAACAGAACACACTACACTAAACATGTAACTTTTCTTTTTTTTAAAAATAGAAAGATGAAGTGTTTATTTTATGTCACAATTCCAGGTAAGAGATCATAACCATGTAGGGAGTTATAGGAACAGGAATTTGAGATAACTGGCTAAGAATCTTGCAAACTGATTATATTTAAGTATGTAGAAGGTATATACTAGATAAAACTCCTGGAAACACTAGGAAGTCTTAGTGATAAAATTGATCCTACTTACTGGATACCATATTTCCTTTTACTAGATGTCTCCTTCAAGGTGTTTCTAAACTGGGAACACATCAGTTAATTTTCAGAATTAATTCATGCTAACTGAGTTATAAATAATTTTTTAAACGCTGTATCATGATTTCCTGGACATGTATCAATGGACTGGAAAAATTGTTTGCTGCTTTTGGTTCAAATCCTAGATTGAGAAGAAATAATAGTGGCTTGCATTGATTCAAGCAAATCCTCAAAGACTTGGTTAAAACAAGCTTCCCTCAGTCCCACACCCATCCCTCTCAGCAGCCCCGTAGTGACAGAATGCAGTTTTCTCCTTAAGAAAACCGAATCCCAGTATTATGGAAACTCAGGCTGCCTGTTTTACTGCATGCCTGCAATCCCAACACTCAGCTGGGAGGCTGAGGCAGGAGAATCTTGAGTTCTAGGTCAACCTGGATTATATAATGAAACTCTATCCTTTCTTACAGCCGTTTCTCAATGTGCATGTTCTTAGCCCAGACGATGCCAAGTAACAAACTGGTCTTTTGGATACTGCTTTTCTTTCATAGAAAATTCAGTACAAAATCACCTTCCAAAGAGCCCCTCTAAAGTCTTTTCTTTGCAGTGCAAGTTAGTGGGATTAAGCTGGAACTAAAAACAACGAACAGATCGCATATTCCTCATCTCCTCCCCATACTCTACTACATTACAGTGCCTTTTTTTGTTTTGTTTAACTATCAAAGAAAATACAGAAGAACAGAGGGTAGACTTGAACAAATCTGGAGAAGGGAAATTGGAATGTCACTGCTGAATAGTGAAATGCCTTAGCAGAAAGTGGGATGCTCCAGTTCAAGTGCCTGCAAGGAGAATCATGGGAAAAAGCCTATCTGATCCCAGGCAGTCAGCACCTCCGGTCATCGGTTAGGTGTGGACACAGGAAAACTGACTGAGGATGATATAAAGTTGAGACTCTGAGCTCCCTTTCCCAACTCTGAATTGTAGGGCAACCACTCACTTTATCTTATACTAAAACCCTCCTGAAACACAGGAACCAAGAGGTTTGTTTTCGGAAAGAATACTGGCTCAGCCTGGACCACAGGGCTCCATAGCCAAATAGCAGCAGGAGAAAGCTAGCCTCCCAGGAGTGTGGACAAGCCCGTGAGTGGAGGTAAGACTAGCATCACTGCTCAGTGGGACCTGCGCAGAATCCTCAGAACACAGGGACCAAGGAGCAGCTGGGGACAGGAGCCTTCCAGTTTCCATTTGTGGCTGGGGACCTCAGCCTAGGCCACAGGGCTCCATAGCTAAATAGCACCAGGAGAAAGCTAGCCTCCCAGGAGTGTGGACAAACCCGTGAGTGGAGGTCAGACAAACTCCCTCCGCTCCTCCAGTCCCTTCTCCAACTCCTCCATCTGGGGCCCCATGCTCAGCCCAATGGTTGCTGTGAAGTGACTCTTGGGTATTTCGAACTTTTGGGCTAATAACCACTCATCAGTGAGTACATACCGTGTTCATTCTTTTGTGACTGAGTTACCTCGCTCAGGATGATATTTTCAAGTTTCACCCATTTGCCTGCGAGTTGGTACAAGTTCTATTACCTTGTTCATAGTGTATACAAACACAGAAAAGAAGGTATCAACCAGAGGTGATGCCTATGGACTACAACTCTGACCAGAAATATCCTCGAAGGTACAATAGTGGTACTTATACCCTGGTGGTAACCAAGAGCTGTCTAACTGGACTTAAGGCCCACTCAGTAGGAGGGGTTCATATCTAGTACTGTAAACCTAGACAACTAACCATGACTGGTGAGGCCATGGACCTAGAGGTTAACCTACTATGGCCACTTTCTCAAACTATTATAATCTCTAGCTATCTTCTTTAACTTATCCTTATACTCATAGGTTAGTGTAGCTCTCACCCCTCATCAAAAAAGCTTTTTGCAGCAGAAAGAAACCATGACTGGTCAAAATACAGAGAGCAAATGATATATCTACAATTCCAACATCTAAGGTCCAGGGAACACCACAGAAGAGGGAGAAAACAGACTGCAAGAGCCAGAGGACAAGGACCTTCCTATGTATGACACAGAAGCTGCATCCATGAAATCTCCATAATATGGTTACCTAAACAAGACAAAAATGAGAACACCAGTGACATGCTGTACTGGCTGGTTTTGTGTCAACTTGACACAAGCTGGAGTTATCACAGAGAAAGTAGACTCCCTTGAGGAAATGCCTCCATGAGATCCAGCTGTAAGGCATTTTCTCAATTAGTGATCAAGGCAGGAGGGCCCAGACCATTGTGGGTGGTACCATCCCTGGGCTGGTACTCCTGGGTTCTATAAGAAAGCAAACTGAGCAAGCCAGGGGAAGCAAGCCAGTAAGCAGCACCCTTCCATTGCCTCTGCATCAGCTCCTGCCTCCAAGTTCCTGCCCAGTTTGAGTTCCTGTCCTGACTTCCTTTGGTGATGAACAGCAGCATGGAAGTATAAGCTGAATAAACCCCTTCCTCCCCAACTTGCTTCTTGGTCATGATGTTTGTGCAGGAATAGAAACCCTGACTAAGATACATGCCAACATGGATAAGAGAACTCTCACAAGGCCCCGCTCCCTAGACGAAGAGCTACAGGCACTTAATGACTGCTGAGAGAGGGACAATCAGTCCTCCCCAGGGATAAGCCCCCTAATATTGGATATTGATTACCCAGTATCAAGTGGTCATCCCTAAAAACATATACATATGAGCAATACTGGGTGTCCTTACAGGTTGTATTTATATATTTGTCATATATAAAGTAGTAATAATTAGTAAAAAGAAATCATGAATTTCAGATGAAGGTATATGGGAAGGACTGGAGGGAGAATGATGTAATACAATAAACATATAAAATCTTAAAAATTAAAAAATTTGAAGCAAAAATTATTTAGTGTTACTATCATTTTACATTTCTACAACATTTAACTGAAAATTTAAAAGAATATGGCACAAATTCTAAAGGATACAAATGGTCCCACCCACACTAAACATCTCCTTAAGACTCACAACAGTCTGGAAGGGGTACTACTTAGTAAGTCCTCTGTCTTCCTTTCTAGTCCTTTGTAGCAGGCAGTGCTCCTTAAACATTTTTACTCAATGACCCATTTCTGCCAAAGAAATGTTTGGATGATCTGGCATATAGGCATATAAAATAGGTGAACCAATCAATTACAGATAATAACACAGAGATTATTTTTAAACAATATTTTGGTATACATATAAATCTGCATCAACTAAAGAGGAAATCAAGTTTGTATATTAAGGAGATGGATATACTTGCTTATTTTTATATAACAAATTATACCTTAGCTAAGTATTTCACACTGTAGGATATACAGCATCTTTAACATTTGTGATAGTTAATAGTGATTGCCAACTTAACAAGATCTAGAATTACATAGGAGACAAGCTTCTGGGCATGTGTACAAGAGAATTTCTAGATTGAATTAATTAAGGTGAGGAGAGCTATCCTAAACGTGTCCATATTATTTCGTGGGCTGGAATCTGGGTAGGATAGGGGAAAGCAAGCAGAGTACCAGCATGCAGTACCAGCATGCAGTACCAGCATAGTCCGCTTCCTTACTGTGGATACAATGTGGCCAGCTGCCGCATGCTTGTTTTGTTATGCCGTCCTCCATTGTGATAGATAAATGGATGGATGAATGGATGGATAGATGGACAGACAGACAAGATAGATCTTTATCTTTGAATTATAAGCCCAAAAAATTGTCCCATCTTTAAGTTGCTTTTTTATAGGTATTAGTTAAGCAATTAGAATATTAACTAATGTAACAAATTTTCAGTTGATTGATTTTCAACGTAATATTCACCAATAAAAAGAATGCTACTTCACATAAATAAATAGTACAAATGGCCATTCAGGAATTGTTGGAAGTTATGTCCTAATCCCAAGTCAAAATTCCTTCGTTTCTTTTATACAAGTCAACTCAGCAACTCAAACAGCAATTTTTCAGATCAAGCAGTCTAATACAATGCAATTTAAAGATACACTAAATTAATACTTAGTACGTGTTGAGTACTTACAGTAGGAAATTGTTGTATTCATTTACTAGAATTAAACCATTATGTTTCTATAAGAGTAATGAACTTTGAATGTGTAGTTTTAAAAACCCCCTGGAATTGGTACAATAGTCTCAAATCTGATCTGTTCAGCATTGCTCATTGCCTCTCTGTGGCATGAAGATATGGAGCATGTACAGGGTACAGGGCAAAGGGCAAAAGCATGTTTTGTGCTCAGAACTAAGGCTGCAGTGAACATGCATGGCATAACACAAGTAAATGCTGCCATAAGCACCTTGAATTCATTACACCTTTAATTTCAGGTTAAACCTTTTAATACTGCCAAAATTTTCCCAAGATCTACCTTCATGTGACTCTTTTGAGGTAATAATTGAGTTTTAAAAAGTGTGCTTCATAGATTTGTGAAGCTTTATCAACTACCCTGCATCTAGATCTCTATCTACCCCATATCTACATCTATATGCAATACAACATCTATATATCCTTTCACTTTTTATGCTATTGTCTATGGGTGTCACTATGTGACCTGGCTAGCCTGGAACTCACTCTATAGAACTGGCTGCCCTGGAACTCAGAGATATCTGCCTGAACATTTTCAACATCTAAAAACTCTGTATTTTTCTCGGAGAGTTCTTTCTTTTCTTTACTTTAAAAAAAAAGAAAAAGAAAAAGAAAAAGAAAAAAAAGAAATGTTCTTGAATTCTGTTTCTTTTGGGTGCCTTTGATCTGAGTAGTTTGATATCTTTCATACTGGAGCATTTCATAAATAGTTGTTGATCTTTCTATTTAAATGAGAGAAATTAAAATGCAGATTGAAAAATTTGTGGCTGGTAAGAGTGGTTCAGTAGAACTGAGGGTATGGTTGAAGTCACTGCTGCCATGGTTGGGAGATAAACTAGTATCAGGGAACCTCCGGATGTCAAGACCTATAGCTCTCAACCCCCTGTTCGAGTAGCTTAGTTTGGTGGGACATGATTGCTACTAGGGAAGCATGGAAGTTTCTTGGGTCAGCTCTAAAACTCGTAAGCTGGGCTAAAACAACGAAAATTTATTTTGCTACCTGAAATCTCAAATCAAGATGCCACCAGTAGGGACGTATACTGGAAGCTCTAGGGTACAAATCTTCCTGTTTCTTCCAGGTTCTGGTGGCTGTTGACATTCTTTGGCTTCACCAGCTTGAGGCTACATGAACTCCTTTATTCTATCTTCTATGAGTCTCAAATTCCCCTCTATCTTACTCTTATAAAGAAACTTTCCATTAGATTTAGGGTTTTCCTAGTTAATTGAGACTGCTTCTGCCCCAAAGACTATAATTTGATTATTTATGTAAATATTCCTTTTCTAAATAGGCTAATGATATTCAATAATTTACCACAGAGTTGTTATTCACAAGTTCCAGAGACTGGGAGGTAGACTCCTTATGGAAGGACTGTCACACAAGCCACTGTAGGAAGTAGGACTATAAAGTCTTCAATGTACATAAATGGACGAGAGGGCTCACCCAGAAAACACCCTGTCCAGTATCTTTCCTTCCTTATAACTACACACAAATTGGCTTTTTTAGTGCTTAATACTTAACCTGAGATGGCTGTTGTTCATCACAGGGTTAGCTCTAAGAACCACTAAAGGAGAATTAGTTCATTAGACAAATATACACAGCTGATTAATGACAAAAATAGTGCCCGTGTTTCTTTAATATTCGTTAAAGGTGCTAAATGAATCAGAGACATTACACAATCCTAATCCTCCCACCAAATATTCCTTTTCCCCCCCCACTAAATATTCTTGATGATTGTGTTGTTTATCTACTCTAATGTAAGAAACTGAAAGCCACAGACAGCAATATGACAAAACTGTATCTGGAGACTACTGAATATTCTCAAGTGGAGCTTTAACAACAAATATAACTGAAATAATCTCATAGCTAAATAAATGTCCTTCAGCAGAAGAAACAAACAAAACTCCCCTCTAGTTTAACTACACATTTAGGAATTATTTGAAGTACAGTTGATACAAGGCTTAATACAGTTGATAACAAGGCTTAATTACAAAGTTTTGACATAAACATTTATACAAACCTTGGCTGCAGGGAGCTTTCAAGGAATTTCTTCTTTTTCTGAAATTCTGGTCTTTTCTGTGTTCTTGGATATCACAAGGACTGTGAGTTTCAGAGTCCATGCTTCCCTTTTTCTCCTCACAACTTTCTAAAGTTCTTTCAGCTCCACTGGCATCACTAGTCAACTCTGCATCTGAAACACAACCAAACTATAGACTTGTAGTTGCTTTTACTGGTTATATGACAAGAAGACAAAACTCCTGTTCTTACAGAGTTTCAGTTTCAAGAAGAACTACTTATGAGGAGCCCTTCAATGTTTCTGCAGAGCAAACAGAATGTGCTGGTTGTACTGCTAATAGAGAGACAATAGCTGAAATCTGTGGAGCTCCCAATTTTCTGTTATGAAAACGATGTTAGGGTTTAAATACTAAATTAGTTCCGTGTTAAAGAGAGATAAAAACTGGTAGGCATATTGTTCATTAGCTTTCATTGGTATCAGTTTAGCAACCTTCTTTGATAATAACAGTTTGACTTTCAAAGCAAATAATAGGGATGTCTGGCTAGCCCAGATGATAGTGCATAGGCCTCTTAATTGCAAATCAAGCACCAATACCTACTGATCTTATCAGCTTCCTAAATCATGACCCACATGATGGCCTCATGCTTTTCAGCTGGGCTAAAGGGTAAATAGAATTCAGTTGTAAATTTCAACAGAGGGAGATCTATAAGAAATGTACAAATTGAGAAATATTGATACCTGATTTATGAACAATTTCCCTCTCCTTTCTTTGGTTAAGTTGTGAGGAATTGGCTAATTCTTTATTCACATTGTCAGCAGAATAAAAATCTATATTGTTCATTGGCTCATTTCCTGGAAGGTCTTCTCTCCTGTTTTCAGCTTTAGTTACTTCTATTACTTGAGAATGAACAACTGTCGGTGAAGCGCTACTTGAAGAACTCGGGTTTGGGCCTTTCTCGGTATAATCCCTGTCAGTGTCTTGCTTCTTTTCCACATTATGTATATCAGCTTGATTTACTACAAGACTTGATTCTCTGTGGGCTACTGAATCCTGGAATCCTTTTAAGAGCTCCACTTCAGCAGTCAATGGGGAAACTTTCTGTGTTGAAGGTGGCCTTGTACAAGATATAGAACTTTGCTCAGTACTGTCGTATGAATGATCAAAAGAAGTTCCATGCATATACTTTTTATAATTTGAAATATGCTGTGCAGAAATTAATGTATTACTTGAATCACAAGAATGAAGAGCTTCCTCTTTTGGGTGTGTAGTTAGGGTACCAACTTTTAGGTCATTGTCTTGTGAAAAATAGTTTGCAGAAGATAGCTGTTGAGAATCTACTTCTTTATTTGTCATCATCTCTTTGTGATGACAGTGGCCCATGTCCTCCTCTTTTGGTGATGCCATGAACTTGTCCGAGGTGTGGGAATCACTATCACTGTCAGCAAAGCCTCTCTTTATGAAGGAGAGGAAAGAATCTTCCCACTTATTAATGTTCTTACCTTTTTCTCCTGAGCTACTGTTTCCAGGGGACTTATGCTCTTGGTTAGTGTGAAGTTGTTGATCTGTAGTTACAGGTGATAATTTTATTTCTTTATATGATGAAAGTTCAGAGACAGAAGCAGCTTCAGTTTGATCAATGGACTCTAATTCCAAGAACTGCATTTCCTGATTATCTGAGGAATCCAAGACATGGGTATCCGACATTTTGGAAACCAAACAAGCCTCATTGTTACCTATACCATTTTCCAAGCTTGACAGAGTTGGGGTAGAAAGTTCAAATGACTCTTCTGGGAGGTCACTGAGAGTCTGGACAGCATGCTTCTGCTGAATGAGCAGTTTATTCATTCTCCTGAAAGAAGTAGCTATTTCTTGACTTAAATTGCAATCTCTGTCATCTATTTGAGTCTTTTTTTGTTGTTTATTTTTTCGTCTTTTTCTTCTAGACACATTAGTTCGTCTATCTTTCACACTGTTTAGATTATTCCTTTTGAATCTTGTAGCGTCTATTTGGTTAACAGTTGGCTGCCTAGGCTTGGACTTGCCAAATTCTGTGATACTGGAATTTTTCTGGCAATGTTCAAATATGTATTCTTTATCCATAAGTAAATTCTTGCTTCCTTTATTGATTTCTAAATGTCCTGGTACTTGTCTATTAAAATTTTCATCGCAAATAAACTCAGTATAATTATTAGAACTTAATTTTGGTTTCTATAAAAGAAAGAAAAACAAACAAAAAAAAGATTAGCTTTAATTCCAGCTGCAGATCTATGGCTCTGCATGAGATCCACATAAGACACTGTAAAGGGAGCACTGTAGAAGTATTTCCAAGACATTATCCTCTTCCAAGTATCACACAGCAAGGACTAGAATTAAGGAAGTCCCTTCCTTTACCATCTAGAAGAAACATAGATAAGGCAGTGGATGGTAGGATTTAAAAACCCAAGAAGATGACTTCTAGAATGGAATCTCTGGAAACCTGACAGTGAGAACTTTGCTTCTGACTGGCCATGCCTCTAACAGCAGGTGAAGAGTGACCACCCACACTATCAAATGTGTACCAGTCCCCATAAAGAGCAACGGAAAGGAAATGGCTTATATATAGTACATCCCCCTAGAATATTCACTTACCTAAATACTTCTCGCACTAAGAAGCTGGAACCTTCTGCCATCTCATGCAATTATTCAAAGTGCCTTAAACTAAAGGTGAAGTCACTACCTGATCATATTTCACAGTCTTTCTTTCCCTCTGGTAACCTATAAAAATAACCAGCAGGTACAGACCTACAGAAGCATTCATTACTAAATACAGTTATACCTTGTTCTGAAACATATCTTCTACATGTGCTGTGTCAGTATTGTTCCTTTGGGCTGCAAACAAAAGGAGAAAATAAAGAGAAACAGTTTCCAGTAGTTATGTTCTAGACTTCCAGCCCTGAAAGGTTTTTTTGGCATGGAAAAAAAAACAAAAACAAAAAACAAACCTGGAGGGTGTGGCCAGCAGGTTTGTACTCAGGTCTGATGACTTGAATTCACACCCTGGATCACAAGGTGGCAGGACTAACTCTCCAGAGCTGTCCTCTGCCTTCCACATATCCACTTAGCATGTGCACACCTGGGCACAAGCGCGCGCGCGCACACACACACACACACACACACACACACTCAAAATAAATAAGAATTTAAAAATAGAGGGAATATGTGAAATCATGAAAATGTTTTAAATCCAAGTTGGCACATACAACATGACTATATAGTTTCCAACTCATTATAAGCTTAGGGGAAGAGTGCTGCCCTAGCATATAAATGGGCTTTCCTTTGATTCCTAGCATTTCAAAACAAAATTTAAAACCAAGTTCCCTTCAATTGAAATTTAAAAATAAATGTCTTCTACATGTATACATATTTCTTAAGACGAAATTCACATTATGTTGGGAAATAGGATGCTAATTAATGACAGAATTCAAATGTTCGGGCTTCAGAAATAGTCAAACCAACTGCTGTAGCATAATAAATTGATAAATTCTCTCACACAGAAAGAATGAAGTCCAAGTCCTAAGGAGAAAGATTAGGAATTCGTTTGCATGAAGGAAATGTCAGGCAACGTTCTTTTGGCACTAGGTTAGAGAACTGGGATTAGATTAGAGGATGGGCATAGTGATCAAGGCTTCAGGCTTTGGAGAAAGTTAGAATTCTGGAGAAAACACTTCCAGGAAAGAAAAGAGTCTCTTTTATTACAAAATAAAGAAGTCAAGCAAGTAAGCACATCATCAAAGCAAATTTTATACTTTATAAACTTTTGTTTCTAGCTGAATATTTTATTTGCAATTCTTATATGCCTTGAAATATGATTGTTTTAATCATCTACTTCAATATGCTTTTATCAACAAGTTATTGTTTGTGTCTTCTGATGTGATTAGGTTTCTAGGAGTGAGCTCTGCTCTAAAGAATTTGACTTGCTGCTTTGTGGCCACCAGGAATCAGTGAAGGCAGCACCAGGTCATATGTCTATAGTCTCAGCTACTGAGGAGGCTAAGACAAGATGATAGCTTGAACTCATGGGCTCAAGATCAACCTAAGCAATATAAATCACATTTTAAAAATTCAGTGAAGATTTCTCATTATTATTATAATAAAAATGAGACATTTTGGTCTAGGTCTCAGTCCATAGTCAATAGCATTTAAATAATTACATGCCCTGAACATTTTTTGATCCATTTTTTTAAATGGAAAATTTTTAAATTAAAATTGTACACATAAAATTCCAGTGGGGACATCTTCTTGGAGATGGGGTAGGAGGAACGGGATAAGTAACTGTTGAGGGTGGACTGGGAGGGGGATAATAACTGGACTGTAAAAAATATTAAATGATAATAATAATTTAAAAAAGAAAAATCATAAATTAAAAGGCTATAATATATTGGAAAAATAATAAAATATATCTATAAAGAAGAATCAGTCTCATGACCAAGAATCAGAATGCTATATAGCCCCTTATATACACCCAACATTAATCAGAAAACCTGCCTTATATTAACTATGATGCAGTTGGGAAGGAAGTATACTTTCAATATTGTGGGAAACAACTTTTATAACAACAAAAGAGCTTCCCTAGCAGAGTTATCAAAAGGCTTCTGATAACAATAACTAACCATGATGTTTGTATACCATGGTTTTGTTTTTCAAGACAAGAGTTTCTCTGTGTAGCCCTGGCTGTCCTGGAACTCACTCTGTAGACCAGGCTAGCCTCGAACTCAGAAATCCACCTGCCTCTGCCTCCCGAGTGCTGGGATTAAAGGTGTGCGCCACCACTGCCCGGCTGTATACCATGTTTTAAAAAGTCTGGGTACTGCTTTTTTTAATGTAGTCTCATGGGATCTAGTCATTTCTTTATCCCATTCTTCACTATAATTGTTTGCTACCCATTTATTTTAAATTCATTCTGTATTATTAGGAGTTATGTACATAATTGGTACATAATATATAGTACGCCATGAATGAAAGAATAAATGAAAGGGAGGGAGGGAAAAGAGAAAGAGAGAGAAGAGAGAGCGAGGAATGAAGGGAGTAAGTGAGTTTCTGAAGAAAGCAGATTCTTTCAAAGAGTGATGGTGGTGGCAGTGTTCAGCTGTCCAACCCGTGTCTGATGAGCAGCACTCTGAAGTGAGGCTACAGATCCCTGCTGCCTGGATCAGTGGAACTGCTTTTACTCCTAATCTTCTCCAAAGCCAGGATCCTCAGCTTTTCTTTTTATTATTGCACTATTCTTCCAAAAAATTCCTCCATTTTTAGCCTTAAAATAATTGTCTACCACAAAAGAATTCTTACAGAAGAACTCTTATGCTATCACAGAACTGATGTAACAGGCATAGTTGCCTTTCTTGTCTACAGAGAGAGGCAGAGCTTTAGCAGAGATTAGATCTCTACTGCCAGTTTAAGTTTACTTCAGATTAGAGGGAAAAGGACTTGCAATTATGAAGAGATAAGCTTTAGTTATTAAAGGTAATGATACTCAAATCTCTGAAAGAATTATCTCTTAGAAAATTTTTCAATTAAAATTATAGGTTAAGAACCACAGAGGTAGCTCTGGGTAAGGTACTTGCCACCAAGCAAGAAGTTAAGTTCAATCCCTAGGACACATACGATAGAAGGACAAAGTCAATTTCCATAGCTTGTCTGACCTCCACACACATATGCTATGGTACATGTGCCCACGAACACATAAAATAAACAAACAATAAATCAATGGAATAAAACATGTAGAAATGGAGGGTGCTGGTTGAGAAAACTGGGTGCTCACGTACATCTTCTGAGTGGAAAAACAGTTTTTGCTTCAGGCGCACTATTCAAAAAGTATTTGCCAAATGGATACTATGTGCAAAGCCAATTCTATATTCATAAGGAGATAAAGATTCTCTCCTTCATAGAGCTTAGATTCTATATAAGGACGACATAAATGAAACAATACATAAAGAGCCTCCTGTGCCAGCATATTATGTGCTACAGAGAAAGGCTCAGTAGAACAATGTAAGCAGTACTAGAATGAATGCAAATATCCCAAAATAAATATAGAAACAAAATCTTCTGTCCTTGACTGTGGGTGAACTTAGTGACTCATTTCATTTCTGTATTGTTTACAAAGAAAACATAATAAAAGTTATTGCATAAGATAAGATTATGGAACGAATGGAAAACCAACCAATATATATATATATATATATTACCTTCCACATTCATTAAAGTGGCTAGAACTAATTGTAATTCTATCAGACCAAAAATCTGTTGGGAAGAAAGCAGCAATTTGTAAAAGATTTCATATTTGTTATTTATTTATTTATTTATTTATTTATTTATTTATTTATTTATTTAGACAGGGTCTCTCTCTATAACCCTGGCTGTCCTGGAACTCACTACATAGATCACACACAGGTCTCAAACTCAGAGTTCTTCTTGTCTCTGCCTCCCAATTATTGGGATTAAAGGCGTGCACCACTACATCTGGCCTGCAAAAGGTTCTTAACTATTTACAGTGCCATAGCTGGAGGGAAAGCAGGATCTTTCCTTTTCTTTTAAGGTCCTTTTCTTATGTACAATTGCAAACAAGCAGTGAGTTTAATAAAAAAAAAAAGTGGAATAAAGACATCATTGAATGTATTTTTCAAAAGTTGTAGGAGAAATAAATTCAGATTACACAATTCTAAGTTCAGTTTCTATAATTCTATCAACACGATCAATTATAACAGAGACTTCAATCTTACCTGATTGGTGACAATTTTTATGTTGAAGAATATACTTCATAAGGAGATTCGTCATAAATGAATCTCTGGCCTCATCCAAAGCACATGTTCCATGGTCACTTCTAAATAATGGATCAGCTCCATTCATAAGAAGTAATTCTGCCACCTAGCAAAACATTGTTCATATAAAGGAGCCAAAGAGTATATCATTGTAAATGTGTGCTAGCACATGACTTTAAACACCACCAAACATCCAGTTCAACAACACTGGGTTTATCTATAAAATCTCTGCCCAATAAGTATAATTATTAACTGGTACTGTCATAATTTGTTTAAATAGAAACTCTTATTCTTACAGAGAAAAAAAACAAAACAAGAAAAGATGAAAAGAAAACAAGAAAAATGGGGGAAAGTGAAGAAAGGAAAGAGCAGACAGGAGAAGCAATGACACGTTACAAGGGAATGCCACTTCCCTTGTCTTTCTCCCCAAAGCCTACAACTTTGGTCTCATCGTGAGACAAACAGCAGATAATGATTCCCTAGAACTGGAAGACATGGGGATCAAAAAAGGGGTGCCAGCTAAAAAAAATTAAAGGTTTTTCTTTAGTATTAAAAACATATTGAAAAAGATAACACAGTGATAATTACCAAATTTTTGACTAGACCAAATCCAGTTAATTGTACACTTCTTATGAGTCAATTGTAAATCACATATCAATTATGTCAATGAATATGATTTTAAAATGAACCCTACTAGTTTTTCTTCACAGATAATTTTCCCTAATATTTTACACTTCAAAAACTTTCAATCATGCAAAACACTGAAACAAGAATGCAATGGAAGCCTGGAATGTTAGCACATACCTTTATTCCCAGCATTAAGGAGGTAGAGGCAGGTGATCTGTGAGTTTGAGGCTACCCTGGTCTACATAATGAATTCCAGGACAATCAGAGCTATGTAGAAAGACCCTGTATCAAAAACAAACAAACAAACAAACAAACAAGAATACAACGGACACTTATATATCCTTTTTAAAAATCAAAAATGGACATTTCGCCCACTTTATTTATTTTTATATATATATATAAGCAAGCACATGTGTCTGTATAAATATAGGTATGTATGTAAGTATAATTACAACCAGGAATGGGTAGCTTTTAAAATGAGTGGTTGTAAACACAGTGACATTTCACCTCTAAGTATTTAAGGGTAATCTTCTAAGAACACCATGATTGTAGTGTTACACGCCTTAGAAAGTAGCCAACCACATATAGCTAGTACCATTCATCCAGTATCTAGTGCATATTCATGTGCTCCAAACTGTCCCCAACACTTGTTCCAACAGTGGCTCACATACCTCTTTCCACTTCTTTTTCTTTTAAGCACTCACTTTTTGTAATGATCACATCATTTTTTTCTTACAGATGTCCTCATAAGTCCATCTTAAAGTGATGAATACACTTAACATCTTAAAGTTTCTGAAAACACTTAACTATTTATTCTTCTATGATTCCTTAAACTGGAAGTTAGCTTAGATGGAATGATTTGAGATATGTGATCTATAGTTAATATTTTATAAAAGTTTCATACTTTTATCTTTAGTTGTGAGGCAGAAAGGTGCATGGTACCTGTAATTATTAAATATGAATCAATTAAAATTAAAAAAAAGGCCTGGAACCTTAATTTACAAAGAAATAAGGACCAAAGGCACAGTCTGTTCAGCTTACACAAAGACATGGTTTCTGAGTATCTGAAATAATGGTGCACTGATACTCACATAAATGCTCTAAGTGACAAAGACAGCAGCAACAGCACTGATAGTCCTTGGAGACAGAGATGACCACAGTCCAGTTACATTCCTAGCACTAGACACTGTCACTAACGCCAAGCTTCTGCTAATATTTACTCATTATTGCTACTATAATTATCTGAAGATTTTATTTCAACTGGGCCTCTCTGACTCCGTTCTGTGTTCTTAGATAGCCCTCAGCACACTACCTCCCCTTCTCTCAACAGAACCATCTGCCTTGGCAACACAGCTGAGCCTTTCATGGCCTCAACCATGGTCCAGATGCATTTACCAAACAGGCACATTATGTCTAAAATAACTATGATGCTCTGCCAGAAATGAATGTTTCAAGGTTACTCTGACCCTCATCTAAGTTTGATGTAAATGATGGCCTTTGTGGGTTCTCCTTTAAAAACTCTGCACCCCTGAGCATGGACACCAAGAAACTCTTCAGAGACATAAGCTTCTCTTTAAAGAACTTAAACCTTTTAATTAGCTTAATCAGCATGGGTGTTAATAAATATCTCGTGTGGGTCATTACAGTCTATAAATAAAAAAAAAGGTAACATGTAGGAGAAGAACAAATCCTTTAAAAATTATTAAGCATCAGCAATGTGACGAGTCTTTTTAAAAACTACTTTACAATGGTGTCTTAGGGTTTCCATTGCTATGAAGAGACACCATGACCAAGGCAACTTTTATAAAGGACATTTAATTACGGCTGGCTTACAGTTTCAGAGGTTCAGTCCATTATCATTATGGCAGGAAGCATGGCAGTGTGCAGGCAGACATGATGTGGGAGGAGCAGAGAGTTCTACATCTTGATCCAACTGCAGCCAAGAAAGGACTGTCTCCCAGGCAACTAGGAAGAGGGTCTCAAAGCCCACTCCCACAGTGACACCACACTTCCTCCAACAAGGCTACACCTCCTCCAGTAAGGCCATACCTCCTAATAGTGCCACTTCCCATGGGCCAAGCATATTCAAACCACCACAAATGAGGTTTTAATGATAGCTACAAAGACAAAGCTACAGTAGTATGAAGTTTACATATAAGCCAGTCACAGGAAAAAGCCAAAGAATTTATATTTGGAACTTCACATGTTCAGATAAAAACTCTAGATAGGAACTTTGAATGGTGAAAAATTAAGAAAACTTTCCATGAAAGTTCTTAGTATTTTAAACCTATATTTGGATTGTCTATTCAATAACTGCTACTACCAAAAAAATCACCTCAAAATTAAGTGACTTAGGATAACAATGAAAACTTATAATCTCAAGAGTATCTGAATCAGGAATTTGAGAATGGCCTGGGTAGTCAGGCTGTTGGCTGGATACATAGTTATATAAACCTTGACTAGGACCGGAGGATATTTTTCTAAAATGTCTGGGTAACCTATTTATAGGCAGAAGCAATAATCACTGCCGCATGGGCTGCTCCAAACAGCTGCTTGAGTGTCTACTTAATAGGAGAGTTAGCCTTCTCTAGTCAGTGAGTCAAGAGAGAATCATAAGAAAGCTCCAGTATCTTTAAACATAATCATAGAAACCACATGTTGCCATTACTGCCGTGTCTTGTGTGCTAGAAGCAAGTCATTAAAAATACCATTCTTCATTCCTTGGAGGGGAATTGGGAATCTTTTGAGGGAATATTAAAAAGTTTATGGACTGATCTTAAATCTTTCCTATGGATTTTCACCATCTGACATTCTATTTTTGAACACTGATAGCAGCTTTACTTATAATAGCCAAACTCACAATTCAGGTGACCTTGGAGTGGAATATTACTCAGCAATAAAGAAATAACTACTTAACAAAATACAACATGGATGAATGTTAAAAGCATCATGCTATGTTTTAAAGGGGGAACATTAAAAGAAAATATACTGCCTGACGTTCGGAAAAAGACAGAACTAAATAACAATAATCAGATAAACAGGTGTGAAGGGCTCAGTTGGGAGAAAGGAGATTGGTTGGCAGCCATCTTTGAAAACAGGGTGAAGGATAGGGACTGTTATACTGTCACTGTTCCAACCATTAAACTATATTCCATGTGGAATTCTCTTTCCCCAGTTTTCTACAAATGGTGTATATTATCAAAATAAGCAAAACTCTAAATTCTCCTTAAGTATTATGAATAAATATGCCCCTGACTCCCATAAGCCTCTTCCACCTCTCTCTGGTATTTGTCCTAAAAATATGAAGAAAAGATCGTGCCACAGTCAGCTGATTAAACCCCTTTCTTATCCTAGAAGTTTTTAACCCAGAAATAACTTTTCATACTAAAATAAACAGGTAGCTTCAGAGAGTGGGAGTGTAGCTCAATGGTAAAGTGCTTTACTAGCATGGGCAATACTCTAGATTGGATGCATAACACTACAAAAAGGAGGAGGAGAAGGAAGAGGAGAAAGAGGAGGAAGAGGAGGAGGAAGAGGAAGAGGAGAAGGAGGGCAAAAAGGAGGAGCAGGAGGATGAGAAACAGACATCTTCAGCAACATCTTAATCCTCTAATATAGTGCCTGGAGTTTCTGAGATAACCCATGAATACTGGAATCTTGCTTAATATTTTCACTTACTAGAATAAAATTTTTGGTATTTGGCTTTAAACAGTGGTATAACCACACAGGTGACTATGATTAACTCTGGGATTCTCCTGGCCTGTAATGATTTTGAATGTTTCACTTGAGTCCAGGAGACTATATTGGCTTTCTAGTAGACTGAACATCTCTGTGTGCCACTTTATAGAAAAAAATTCTTTGGATTCTTTTGAATCATTGTTTGAAAAGAGCTTTGAAGGAATACACAGTGAAAACATACTACATAACAAAAAATGTTCTGTATAGTTATATATAAATAGTATGCTAACATGGCATGTTTCTCTAATCTAAGCTATTCAGTAGGCTAAGGCAGGAAGATCCCTTGAGCTTAGGAGCTCAAGGCCAGCCTGGACAATAATATCAAGACTGTATTTCAAACAAACAAGGAAAAAAATATCACCAAAGAAGTATAAAATGGCTTTAACCATATTGGTCATAATGATAAGTATCACAAGGTAAATTTTATTACAAATTCAGAGTATTCATTAGTAAATGAACTGAAACTTGCCTTCCTATTATGTGGTAACAGGGATTGTCTGTATTTACAAGTACCGTGTATACTATATAAACAAAAGTAGTAAAGTACCTCGTAATGTCCGTTCATCACCGCATCATGTAGGGGAGTAATCTGGTACTTTCCTTTGACGTTCACATCTGCTCCACCCTTTAATAGTTCACCTACTGTTTGGTAGTATCCTCCTGCACTAGCTTCATGAAGTGCTGTCCACCCTATTACACAAGAAAGACAATTTGTATTTGATATCTTAATAATATCTCAAGCCTTCTCTTTTAAAAAAACAAAACAATTCTAGAAGCCAGAGAGTTGCCTCAGTGGTCAAGAGCACACATACTGTTCTCGCAGAAAACTTGTGTTCGGTTCCCAGCACTCACCCTGGGCAGTTCACAACTACCTATAACTCTAGCTCTTAGAAGTCCAATGCCCTCCTCTGGTCTTTATGGACACTTAACACATACCCTTTGCACAGACATATATACATACGCAATTAAAACTAATATGTATTTTAAAACACTCTAATTTTAGATAGTTTCTTTAAAAGTAGTCTAATTATATAAGATCATATAACATCTCTATAAGAGTATTTTATATTATTTAGTGGATTCAAGGATGGTTGGGAAGGTAGCAGAGTTTATATTGTGTGCCTGAAATGCACAATGACCTGGGTTCAAGCTCTGGCACTACATAAAGCCAGACATAGTTGTGGATGCCTGTAATCCCTGAACATGGGAAGTAATGACAAAAGAATGTAAAGTTTCAAAGTCACCCTCTGATACATAATGAGTTTGAGGCCAACCTGAGCTACAAGAAACCTTGTCTTAAGGGGACGGGGGAAGAAAAGAAAAGAAGAAAATCAAATTCTTTTTATTTTAAAGATTTATTTATTTATTTTATGTATACGATCACACTGTTGCTCCCTTCAGACACACCAGAAGAGGGCATTGGATCCCATTACAGATGGTTGTGAGCCACCATGTGGTTGCTGGGAATTGAACTCAGGACCTCTGGAAGAGCAGTCAGTGCTCTTCACTGCTGAGCCATCTCTCCAGCCCCCAAAAATCAAATTTTTAACCCTCAACCCTGCTATGGCAAAATATAAAAAGGAGACAAACATTTTATTTTTAAATATTTATTTTTAGTTTTAATTATTTGTGTGTACATGTCTCTATGTGGGTACGTACATGTGTATGCAGTGCCCATGGAAATCAAAGGCAAGGCACTAAATATATCTGGACTTTAAGTTACAGGCGGTTATGAGCTGCCTGATGTGGGTGCTAGGAATTGAACTTGGGTCCTCTGTAAGAGCATTATGTACTCTATTAAGTCACCCTTCCAACCCAAGAAGGCAAGTATTTCCCAAGATGGCAAATATTTTAAAGCATTCTTAATTTCCCATAATAAAAAACAATCCTTACAGAAAATATTGGTTATAGGTTACGTTCTTTCTTTCTTCTTCTTTTTTTTTTTTTTTTTAAGGTTTTGGCATAGACATTATTTTTTTTTTCAGAGAAGAGATAAAAGGCTTTATTTCTAATCCAGTGTATAACCATTAAAGTATCTCATACAGCAGACCACATACATGTGAATTAAAAGGCATATTTTCCTCCTTAATTATAAAAGTAACTATCTATATTTATAGTAATTCAACTAACAAACCATATACCACATCTTCTTTGTTTTGAGAAAACCAAACAAGACAGGTAACTTGATCTGCTGATTTCTTGACATGGGAATAGCCCAGTAACTGGCTTAGACATAAAAATGTTTCTAGCCAAAACTTCAGCTAAAATTAGACAATAAATCTTGTTGGTTATGGAATCCTTAAGATTTTTTATTCCATCCACCATATGGCATGCATAAAGATTCATAATGATTGGTTATTGATCAAATTAACTCATAAAAAAGATAGTTGTCTTTCACTTGCTCAAACAAGGAGCAAAAATTTATCCTTAGCTGATCTGTGCACCTTGCACAATCCATACAAATATCTTTATAGTACTAAAATTTTGGTCATGAGATTCATATATTGCAGAATGCACAGCTCTGGCAAGGTTCATCTGTCAGGATGCTGATATGACCTGCTATTCCAGCCCCCTGACTCCTAAAGATGTTTCCAGAAACTTGCTTCCAGAACAGCTTTAGAAATGGTTGGTGATTCCAGATGACCTCATTTCATCCAACCTTTCATGATGCAGTTAGATGCAGTTAGAACTTCAGTCAAGTCCTGAGCCTTCTAAGTATACAGAGACTGGATAACAAATGCTAAAGTTAGCTTTCTTAAGTCTAATCAATTTTTCCAATTTTCCTGCCATTCCCTACCCCTTTAAAGAAGTTTTCATTGCCCCTATTCAGCAGGAAGAAGTTGTGAAAAGTCATCATCCCAATCCCTTGGGTTTGGGTGTCTGATTATGGTTATTTTGTAAGTTATAGATAGGTTGTCATTTTAAGGGATAATTTGGAAATGGTCATAATTTTTAATAGGGAAGAAATAGATGGGATGGATTACTAAATTTATTCTTGAAACATTGTATAACCATAATATTTCATTGATAGAAATCTTCATAATTGATGCAAAATTGAAGTTATATTGAAATATATTTAAAGTTTTCATTGGTATAAATTTTAGCATATTGATACAAAATTTGAAATTAATATTGTTACTCTTAGATAGGCATTGTGCCTATGCAACTCATTTAAGAATACAAGGCTTTGACCCAGTCCTTCTATAGCTGTTATTACAAACTGTTTAGGATGATTAAGTAACACAAGTTAAGGGCCAGATAGTAAACTTATGGTTATATTAGATTCTGATCTAATTATAATAAAGTGTTTTCAATATTATTTAAATAGAAATAGCTAAGAGTAGTTAAGGTTTAACAGTTCAGATATACCTTACATAGATAGTCTTCAAAAATATCAGAAATCCAGAGAATATGATATTTAATGTTATTTCATTATTAAAGATCACTTGACTGTGAGATATTTAGTTTAAAGAAAATATTGAGCATCATTATCTCCAGGCAAAGGTACTTCTCATGGCAACATAGCCACAGGGAAGAAATTGTGCTAATTCATCTGCAGACAAAGAATACTGTCCAGGAAAGGACACACATGCAGTATAGTCTACAGTTTAGCTCTGCTAAGACAGTGTAACCTAGTCCTTCACATTTCCTGCTTCACATAAGTTCATGCCACATGGTTCTGGGACAGAAGGTTGAAGACAGATGCTCCAACATTATATGAAATTAAGGGACTTTCCAGCAGCCAGCTGTCTCTCCAAATTGCATAATTTTGGAAGCTTTGTTTTTGTGCTTCCTATATATTCAGGTAATATTAATTTATTCTTTGATCTCTGATGGGGTTGAAAACTAGTTATAGTCTCAAAATCAAACTTAAATGGTTTCAACATTGAAGAAGATGATGCAGATTTGAAAGGATGGTTTTCAGATGGTAATGCAAGTTAAATCAAAACGTAATTCAGGTATAGAACTGTAGACTCTTTCAGTTAGGATAAGTGACAGAATAATGTATCTAAATTGACAAATTGATAGACTGGACTTGACAGGTGTTGAGTCAGAAGTAAAGGTGACTGAGCAACTAAGATGAGGGCAGATTGAGAAGTGTTGAGCTAGGAATGAAGGCAAGGGCACAGTAGCCATGGAAGAGATAGAAGAGCTTAGCGACAGAGACAATAAGCCAGTTTAAAAATGAGCTCATGTTAACCTCCAAATAACCAAATAACCCAACCAAAAACTGGTGTATAAAACTAAACAGAGAATTCACAACAGAGGAATCTTGAATGGCCAAGAAGCACTTAAAGAACTGTTCAAAGTCCTTAGTCATCAGGGAAATGCAAATCAAAATGACCCCGAGATTCCACCTTACATCAATCAAAATGGTTAAGATCAAAAACTCAGGTGACAGCACATGTTGGTGAGAATATGGAGAAAGAAGAACATTCTTCCATTTCTAGTGGGATTGCAAACTGGTACAACTACTCTGGAAATCAATCTGGAAATAGATCTACCTGAAGACCCAGCTATACCACTCTTGGGCATATACCCAAAAGATTCCCCACCACGCCACAGGGGCATGTCTTCCATTATGTTCATAGTGACCTTATTTGTGATAGCCAGAAGCTAGAAACAACCCAGATGTCCCACAACAGAAGAATGGATACAGAAAATGTGGTCCATTTATACAATGGAATACTATTCAACTATTAAAAAATGGGATATCATGAATTTTACAGGCAAATGGATGGGACTCAGACCCAAAAGGACATGTATGATATATACTCACTAATAAGTGGATATTAGCCCCAAAAGTACAGAATACCCAGGATACAATCCACAGAACTCAAGAAGGTTAACAAGCTGAAGGGCCCAAGTAAGGATGTCTTAATCCCACTTGGGAGGAAGAAGAAAGCAATCACAGGGCTGGGGTTGGGGGAGAGGGAGAGAGAGAGAGGAACATGGGTGGGAGAGGAGACAGGGAGGGAAAGAGGGAAACATGATCAGGTATGGGGAGGGACAGGAAACCCTGAGGGCCAGCAGAAAGAATGGAAACAGGCAACCTAGGGAGGTAGGACTCTCTAGAATGTACCAGTGACCTTGGGGGTGAGAGGTTCTCAGGACTCAAAAGGAGGGACCTTAGATGAAATGCACAACAGTGGGGAGAGGGAACTTATATGGAGTCCACCTCCAGCAGAAAGAAAGGGCATCAAGTGAGGGATGGGGTTGCTATCCCATAGTCAAAAACTCTGACCCAGAATTGTTCCTGTCTAAAAGAACTTCAAGGATATAAATGGAGAAGAGACTGAGAGAAAGGAGGTCCAGTGAAAGGCCCAAATTGGGATCCATCTCAAGGGGAGGTTCCAAGGCCTGACACTGTTAATGATTCTATAGTTGCTTACAGCCAGGAGCATTAGCATGACTGCCCTCCAAGAGGCACAACAAGAAGCTGAGAGAGTCAGATGCAGATATTTATACCCAACCAATGGACAGAAGCCAGGGAACCCTGGGATTGAATTAGGAAAAAGCTGGAAGAAGCTGATTAGGGAAATCCCACAGGAAGACCAGCAGTCTCAACTAACCTGAACCCCCAGGATCTGTCAGACACTGAGCCACTAACCAGGTAGCATACACTAGTTGATATGAGGCTTCCAACACATATGCAGCAGAGGACTGCCTGGTCTAGCCTCAGTGAGAGAAGATTCACCTAACCTTCAAGAGACCTGAGGCCCTAGGGAATGGGCAGATCTGGTGGGGTGAGAGGAATGAGATGAGGAACTGTTGATGGACTGGAAGAGGGTAAGGATGGGACTGTAAAAACAAGATTAACGAATAATAATGAAAAATGCACATTTGGAAAAGAAAAAAAATGAGCTAATGGGTGTGTCTTTTATCCGCGAATGTGAGATAGCTCCTGGAAGGCTGCATGTGTGCGACTTGCAGGGAACTTAAAGCAGTATAGACAAAAATATATATTATACTGGACACTTTTAGTGTATATCATACCTCATAGTTCACATGACTGTCATAATTATGTCCAGAAGAGAAAAGGCCTTTTAGTAGACAAAAGGGGGGGATATAGAGACTTGTGTTCTCATGCTAATCATGCTACCCAAAAACCTGTTTGCAGTATCCTACACATAGGCTAAAGAAAGCTCCCCCCGGTTGGCTCTGACTGGGCAATAAAGATGCCAGGGGTCAATGGCTGGGCAGAGACAGAGGCGGGACTTTTAGGATTCTCAGGCAAGAAATACAGGGAGAGAGAAGAAAGGGCATAGGACAGACCACACTAGGAAGGTGCAGGAGGGTGAGATGGCCGAAATGTAGGTGCAAGGGGAAAGTGACCCCAAGAAGGGTCCATGGAGTAAGTATTAACTTGGAAATATCGGAGGGGAGTGTGTTAGCCACATGGAGGTTTAACAATGGTGCAGCCATTGAGCTAGCTTAGGACATATTAAAATAAGCTGGTGTGTGTTGTGTATTTCTTGTGTGGGTGCAGAGGAGGCAGTTGCTTACAGGACCCTGATATAGCTGTTCCCTGAGAGGTTATACCAGTACCTGGCCAATACAGATGTAGATACTCATAGTCAATCATCAGACTAAGCCAAGGGACCTCAATGGAAGAGCTAGAGGGAGGACTGAAGGCACTGACGGGGATTGCAACCTCATTGGAAGGACAATATCAACTAACCAGACAACCCAGAGCTCCCAGGGACTAAACCACCAAACAAAGAGTATATAGGGAGGGAGCCAGGACCCCAGATATATATGTAGCAGAAGATGGCCTTATCTGACATCAATCTTAGGGGAGGGAGGCTTGATGTCTAGCATAGGGGGATGCTAGAAGGGTGAGGCAGGAGTGGGTGAGTGGGTGGAGGAGCACCCTCATATAAGCAAAGGGGAGCGGGAGAGGGGGAATGGGTTGGGAGGGGTTGTGGAGGGGTAACCGGAAAGGAGGATGTCATTTGAAACATAAACTAATAAAATGATTAATAAAAAAACCTAAATTAACTTAAAAAGCAAACCCTGAGAGGTAACTTGCCTGGGTATAAAACAGTAATTCAGGTTTCAAGCAATACACTAACACCAACAAACCCTTCATCTTTGCTACCAGAAATAGTGTACCTGCCCAGACCAAAATAATGACCCAAAAGAACAAATCTACCTTTATACTGTTTTCAAAAAGTGACATGCACCTTTCTTATGCTGCTGTGACAGCCATACCCAGAAGCACCAACAATCAAACATTGCCTATGACATCTACATTCCTAAACACAATGTAGGTAATTCCATTTTTAGTTTTAAGGTATCCTAAACTGATTTCTATAGTGTTGTGCTAATAGTTCTTATTTCATAAGCATAAAAATAATTGGGTCAACTTGCTAAACTACAGATGTCTATGGTTAATACACACACAGAGAGAGAGAGAGACAGACAGACAGACAGGGGGAAGGGCAGACAGAGACAGGTTGCATTTTAAAACAAATATTGTAGGTAATTTCTGATAAAAATGGCTTGCAGACTACCCTTGTGGAAACACTGCTCTCTCTGACTGAAGAATATGATAGCAAGGAATAAACACAGAGGTAGGGTATAAAGTAGGAAGGAAAATGAATAATAAGAATTCAAAAGGCCTGGAAAATAAAATAAGGATAGTTATTCACAAAGGTCATGGAAGTGCTTGGGGCAGTGAGGTAACTGGCTGAAGACACAGCAGGGACAACCAGCAAGGATGGCACTGCCACAAGAAAAAGGACAATAAAGAAATAAATTAAGGCATAATTGGGAAATCCATAAAGTCAAACCTGGCTGGATCAAGGGCTACACTTGAACTCAAGGAACAGTAAGTACTGAAGAAAGAACTACAACTCTCCTGAAATCAAGAGAGTAAATGCTCTTGCAAGCAGATGAGAAAGGTTTACAGAATCCTGGTTATTAATCTGAGTGTAAGATTTAACGACTAGAGAGATGGTTCAGCAGGTAAAGATGCTTGCTGCTAACCTTGATTGACCCAAGTTCAATCCTGGGGTCTCACATAGTAGGAGAAAACTGACATCTACAATTTTTCCTCTGATGTCTACATATTTTTTTCTGCAACAAGTGTGCACATGTGTGATTTTATGTGCACATGTGCCCACACTCATGCATACATATACACTGAATCAATACATAAATCTAATAAAAGAGTTTAAAAATCTTGTTAAACTATCATTACATTGCAAAACCAGGCCTTATTATTTCAAGTACTGGGGGAGCACCTTCCTGACCATGGGCTGTACTACTCCATCACTTATATCCACAGAGTTCTCACTGTTTAATAAACAGAAAATCCATAAAAAAATAAGGATCAGTATAGATACTCCAAAACACCTCGAGGCTGGCCCATTGTGTTCAGCACACTAATACACAAGTATCTCTACAGTCACTCTTATCATTGGCTCACTGTTGTTCAGTCCACCCACACACATAGCATGTTAGGTTATCCCAGAAGGAAGTCTTCAATACAGCCAGCCACAGAGAAGGACTGTTTTCTTTCTGAGCAACCTATCCAATCTTTATACTGTATTTTCTCTATTTCTCTGGCCATTACTCCTTCTGTGTTCATGCCATTATTATGAATTTTCCCTTGAGATTTAGTTAACATCAGTCTCTCCCAGGTTTGATCTCATCTTACCTCCTCACATGGTTAGGTCTCATATTAGCCCTGGCCTTTCAAAGCTAGCCCCTGGAACCACCCTACCTTCTGTAGAATGCCACTGCACACAACCCACTTGACATCTTTAATAAGAAATGTAATATTATTCCAGCACTCATCTCATTCTCCCATCTCTTCCTTGGGAGATAACGGAGAGCTGGACAATTACTAGAGAGCGTATTGTCTTTGGCTCACTTTGTCACAATTCACCCAAGACTACAAATGACTCTCTGGACAACTGTGGGTAGGAATCCTCACTTACCAGCATAACTTGGCTGATTGACATTTCCACCATTTTTTATGCAAAGGCGAACTAGATCAACATCATTATGAACAACAGCTTTATATAGTGAATTCTCTCCGAAAATGTTTCTCCGGTTTATGGTACAAAGATACATTTTATTCATCTCCCTTGTTTCTAAAATGACAGGAAGAACAAAGATGCATACCTTTAATCATAGCACTCAGAAGACAGAGGCAGGTGAAATTTCTGAGTTCAAGGCCAGTCTGGTCTACAGAGGAAGTTCTAGGACAGCCAGGAACTTCCTGTCTTGAAAACAAACAAAACAACAACAAATTTGAGAGGACAGAATACGATAAATCTAGTCAATATTAGAAGTAGGAATATTATGTTATTAAAGAGCACTTTATTCATTAATATTATTGCAATGTTATTTAAATATAAAATATGTAAAGATGTGTTAGTTTTTAAATATTTATAGTAAACTAAAACTCTTGATGTATAACATATATTAATTAAAACCTTATAAAAGTGCTCATAAAAGATGACAGATTTTCCTAAAAAATTCTAGGAAAATAATTATTTAAATCTAGAATTGTTTACTATCTGCTATATTATCTAGCTGCATGTCTCCAAAGGTCCTTAGTTACCAAGATGGTAGAGCTCTTGAGAAGTGGTCAGGATACTGGAAGCATGTCTCTAAGTCTGCAAAGGGCACAGTGGGACCCTCTCTTCTGCTGCCTGCCCATGATATAAACAGATGTGTTCCACCAGGTGCTTCTGCTATAGTGTGCTGCCTCATTGTGGCTCTAATCATTCAGGACTGGACCCTCCAATCTATAGGCCAAAACAATTCTTTTCTCTATAGGCTATTATCTTACAAATCTGCTAAAGTGATACATTATCATACTTAATGTTACTGTACAACATCTTATAAGGCTATGAGAATATCTGTGTGCCATGAAGATATAAAAACTAACCCCAGAAACAGAATACCTAAATTTTATAATTATCTTTCTAATTTTTTATTTTTACTTATATGGGTGTTTTGCCAGCATGTATGTTTGTGTGCCTGGTGCCTACAGAGGCTAGAAGAGTGAACTGGATCCTGAGACTGGAGTTACAGACAAGTGTAAACTGCCCTATGGGTGCTAGGAATGTAATCTGGGTCCTCTGGAAGAACAGCCAGTGTTCTTAACCACTGAGCCATCTCTCTGACCTTATTAAATTTTCTCTTTAATAAAAACAACTAACCTCAGATTAAGAAAAGAATGATGATCTCCATTTTTGCAATAGTTTTGATTGGCTAAGTCATGATAGACATGTTTCAAATAATTTCCAGTTGACACAAAACAACTACTAATTCACAACTGTGCCTCTTAGAATACTAACATTAACTCCTCCCATGTATTCTTCAAACCCAGTTATTTCTTGGGGATGATAATCAATGGATTTCCTGAATTTCAAGATAGTGTCAATGATAGCTTTTCTAATATTGATCTAGTTAACTGCTCTCCCACCCATATAAGAACTTAATAATGATGAAGCAGAAATGGTCACAGTCCTGTAACCCAGCAGGAAGAGAAGCTGAAGAGGAAGCACAAGCTCCAGGCTAGCTGAAATTTACAGCACATTCCAGACAACCCTGGGCTACCTAGCAAGGCCCTGTTTAAAAATCAAAACAAACAAACAAAAACCTTATAAAGGTGACTGTGTACTAGAGGACTTTTGGTCTTAATTCTATCTTAATTTAAAATTAATCTAAAATTCTGGTCTGGGATGATGCCCTGAGTAGACCTTGGGTGCAAACTCCTTAGCTAGTCCCACAACAAGAGGAAGCTCCACTCCCAGGCAATCTAACATACCCAGGATCATAGGATCAGAGGTGAGGAGGACACAACATCTGTCCCAACATGGGGACTAACTGGGACAAGTGGGATTCAGGGACCCAGGAACCCCACCAGACCAGTGGCATGGTCTCCTTCCAGTCTGGGCCGGTGCCCTGAGCAGATCTTGGGTGCAAACTCCTCGGTCAGACCCACAACACCCAGAGGAAGCTCAACTCCCAGGTGCTCTAACACACCCAGGATTGCAGGATCACAGGATTCCAGGAGCTTATTCACACCAGGATTTCAAGGTCCCAGAAGCAGCTTGACTCCCAGGATCTCTGTCACACCAAGAATCTCAGGATCCCAGGATCCCAGAGACAGCTGGTCTCTGAGTTCTGACACACCCAGGATCACAGGAAGGACAGGCTCCAGTTAGATAAAGGGAGGACAGGTAGCACTAGAGATAACCAGATGGCAGGAGGCAGGCTCAAGAACATAAGCAACAGAAACCAAGGTTACCCGGGATCATCAGAACCCATTTCTCTCACCATAGCAAATTCTGGATATACCATCACACCAGAAAAGCAAGATTCAGATCTAAAATCACTTCCCATGATGATGATAGAGGACTTTAAGAAGGACATAAATAACTCCTTTAAAGAAATACAGGAGCACACAGGTAACAGTTGGAAGCCCTATAAGAGGAAACACAAAAATGCCTTGAAGAATTACAGGAAAACACAACCAAACAGGTAAAGAAATTGAACAAAATCATCCAGGATCTAAAAATGGAAATAGAAACAATAAAGAAATCACAAAGGGAGAAAACGCAGGAGTTAAAAAACCTAGGAAAGAGATCAGGAGTCATAGACGCAAGCATCACCAACAGAATAAAAGAGATAGAAGAGAGAATCTCAGGTGCAATGAAAATGCAAAAAGCAAAAAGCTCGTAATCCAAAACATCCAGGTAATCCAGGACACAATGAGAAGACCAAACCTAAGGATAATAGGTATAGAAGAGAGAGAAGATTCCCAACTTAAAGGGCCAGTAAATATCTTCAACAAAATTATAGAAGAAAACTTTCCTAACCTAAAGAAAGAGATGCCCATGAACACACAAGAAGCCTACAGAACTCCAAATAGACTGGACCAGAAAAGAAATTCCTCCCATCACATAATAATCAAAACACCAAATGCACAACAACAACAAAAAAAAACAATATTAAAAGCAGTAAGGGAAAAAGGTCAAGTAACATATAAAGGCAGACCTATCAGAATTACACCAGACTTCTCACCAGAGACTATGAAAACTAAAATATCCTGATACAAACACTAAGAGACACAAATGCCAGCCCAGGCTACTATACCCAGCAAAACTCTCAATTACCATAGATGGAGAAACCAAGATATTCCATGACAAAACCAAATTCACACAGTATCTTTCCACAAATCCAGCCCTACAAAGTGTAATAGATGGAAAACCCCAACACAAGGCAGGAAACTACACCCTAGAAAAAGCAAGAAAGTAATCTTTCAATAAACCCAAAAGAAGATAGCCACACAAACTTAACAGCACCTCTAACAACAAAAATAACAGGAAACAACAATCACTTTTCCTTAATATCTCTTAACATCAATGGACTCAATTCCCCAGTAAAAAATCCATAGACTAAGAGAGTGGATATGTAAACAGGACCCAGCATTTTGATGCATACAGGAAAAGCACCTCAGTTACAAAGACAGACACTACTTCAGAGTAAAAGGTTAGAAAACAATTTTCCAAGCAAATGGTCCCAAGAAACAAGCGGGAGCAGCCATTCTAATATTGCATACAATCAACTTTCAACCAAAAGTTATCAAAAAGGATATGAAAGAACACTTCATATTGGTCAAATAGAAATATTTAAGGGGTAACTTCAGCAAGTGTTATGGTTATCTGATGAATCTCAGTGTAATGGCCTTAGAAAACACAAAGGAATGTTGTTCTTTGCTCAGAGTGAAGCTAACATATCTTCAAGAAAGAACATAGGAGGTAATTTTATGGTCACATCAGGGAGATGAGTCCTGTATATTTTAGAAGACTAACATTTATTTTCTCTGAATTTAGTCAGGAGTTGTCAACTTATTTCTAGTTGAGTGTGACAGTAGTAAGGTTTCCAAAACCTACTGAAAACAAGTAGCATTAAATGTGTGATTTATAAGATTAGGTTATGTGCTATTTTGACTGAAGTCAACTTTCCTTTGTCATTTCAAAGGAGAAAAAAATGAATGGCCTATAACACTGTAAGAGTTGATCTGTCAGAAATAATTTCCAATTGCATAATGTTTTTACAAAGTGATTTATTTTAATCATATTTATAATGTGAATTCATAAGCTGATGATAATATTGGCTTATAAAGTTTTAGCCCAGAAAATAGCATTTTAATTATTATAGAAATGTCTACAAGTAATTTCATAATTTATTACTTCTGTATTTAATTTTGACATGTTTCTCATAATTCACCAGTGTATATAATACTGTGATAGATATCCCACAGTAAATACATATTTCTGTCAGCAAAAATTCCTAGAAATAAGTTTACTAGAAAATTTTATGCACAATTTAAAAAATAGATAAGCTTACCAACCTTATTCATAACTTCAACTCTTCCCATTGATACTCCGTACTCACAAAGACAACTGAGAGTTTACCAACGTTTGGCTAGAGAGTATCAATCAGTAAAAAGTTATCAATTTTTCAACAGGAATATAATTACCATTAGAATAAGCAAAAAATTTAAGTATTTTATGTTTAACAGATTATATTCTAACCTCAGACAACTAGATGAAGAAAAAAACTTTCACAATAAGCTGAGATCTAGTTTAAAGACCACTGACAGGTTTTTTGTTGTTGCTCTGGGTTTTTGTTTGTTTGTTCATTTTGTTTTTATTTTGGTTTTGCTATATCTAATGAATAGTTTTCACCTGAAATCAATAAAGCTACTCTTTGAAAAAATAAAAAAAATTAATCTAAAATTAATATTTCATTTATTTGCCTTTTATTTTGCTGCCTCTGTCTTAGTATAAGAGATGGAAAAAATAGTTAAAGAAAGATAAAAACACTAACCTAATTGCTAACATTAGAGACTACAGTCCTTATATTAAAATATACCCATACATAATATGTATGTCTACCAAGAAATAATGGTGCTTGCTTTGTACTTGCTATTATACTTATGTAATTTATCAAAAGCAGCAAATGAAGAAACAAGGCAAAAACAAAATTTCAGTGAACACTAAGTGGTGGAAGACATCCAAGGAATGACTTGTCCTCTCAAGGGAAATAACTAGAAAAACAGATAAAAGGGCATCTTTGGGAACATAAGAAAATCTGCAGTTTGGATCTATGACCCTGAGTGTAGGGAAACGAATGCAGTGAGCCCCAAGGTTCCTTTATCTTTTTGTTCAGATGAATTTTCAGAGCATAGTGGTCAAGGGAAGGATGTTACAAAGTAAGGTGACTCCACTAATCTTAGAAAATAGAATCAGAGTATGGGGAGGCTGTTGTATCTAGAATTTAATTTGCCCAGTGGGGTGTCACAGATGAGACAATAAAGAAATGGTTCCAGTAATCTACATAAGAGGTCTTTGAGTCATTATCTAAATAAATTGCTCACACATAAGAGGAACCTTGGACTAAGGAGAGGGCTCAGTGGGTAAAAGTACTTGCTATGCAAGCCTGAGAACTTGAGAGCTGGGGAGGTGGAGACTGGCCAGGAGGTTAGCAGAAACAGAAAGCTCCAGGTTCAGTAAAAAATGCTGTAAGGAACAATAGGAAAAGATACACAACATCAGCCTTTGGTTTTCATGTGTATACACATAGGCATGCATACCTGCATGGACACATGCACACATGCATATACCCCCACATAAGCACAAAGGAACCTCATTCAATAAGGCTGGAACAGAAAATGAGTAAGTAGAAAATCGCCAGAGCTCACATGGCGCTAGGAGACTTTTGCATGTGTATTCCAGATGGTATTTTATTTCCTTGCTCTATTTCCCATTCCTGATGACATTATGCTATTTTTTATTATTATAGCTACACAATTCTTGAAGTCTGATCATGTTAGCTCTCAAACTTTGTTTTAAGTCATTTTGCTATTGCAGGTCCTTTATATTTAAAAACAAACTGACTCATAGTAATGAAATGAAAGGAAAAGAAATGAGGGAGGGCATAGAAGGGGCAGGAGAGGGGGCCAGAGAGATGGTTCTGTCAGCCAGGTTAGTTTTGGCTTACAGATCCATAGGTAAAGTAGCATTTATTATAGATTCCATCAAATTTTTGACATAGATGATTGTATTGTGTGCAACAAAGATACTCTTTTTTCTTTCTTTCTTTTTTCTTTTTTGTTTTGGATTGGATATTTTCTTTATTTACATTTCAAATGTTTTCCCCTTTCCAGTTCTCCCCTTCAGAAACCCCCATCCCATCCCCCTCCCCCTGCCTCTGTGAGGGTGCTCCCCCACCCACCCACTCGCGTCTTCCCTCCCTGGCATTCCCCTACACTGGGGCATCAAACACCCTCAGGCCCAAGGGCCTCTCCTCCCACTGATGGCCAACAAGGCCCTCCTCTGCCACATATGTGGCCAGCACCATGGGTCACTCCACGTGTATTCTTTGGTTGGTGGTCCAGTCCCCAGGAGCTCTGGGGGTTCTAGCCAGTTGACACTGTTGCTCCCTCCATGGGGCTGCAGACCCCCTCAGCTCCTTCAGTCCCTTCACTCCTCCATCGGGGACCCTTGAGCTCAGTTTAATGGTTGGTTGCAAGCTTCCACCTTTGATATTTGTCAGGCTCTGGCAGAGCCTCTCAGGAGACAGCCATATTAGGTTTTCATCAAGTAGTACTTCCCAGCATCCACAATAGTGTCTGGGTTTCCTGGCTGTATATGGGATGGATCCCCAGGTGGGGCAGTCTCTGGATGGCCTTTCCTTCAGGTTCTGCTCCACACTTTGTCTCCATATTTCCTCCTGTGAGTATTTTGTTCACCCTTCTAAAAAGTACTGAAGCATCCACATTTTGGTCTTCCTTCTTCTTAGGCTTCATATGGTCTGTTAATTGAATCATTGGTATTCCAAACTTTTGGGCTAATATCCACTTAACAGTGAGTACATACCCTGTTTGTTCTTTTGTGACTGAGTTACCTCACTCAGAATGATATTTTCAAGTTTCATCCATTTGCCTACGAATTTCATTAAGTCATTGTTTTTAATAGCTGAGTAGTATTCCACTGTGTGAATGTACCACATTTTCTGTATCCATTCCTCTGCTGAGGGTCATCCGGGTTGTTTCCAGCTTCTGGCTATTATAAATATGGCTGCTATGAACATAGTGGAGCATGTGTCCTTGTTATTTGTTGGAGTGTCTTCTGGGTATATGCCCAGAAGTGGTATAGTTTTGTTCTTCTATACAATAATTAGATAGAACTTCACAATATTCAAAAGAAGTGGTGAGAATAGATATTTTTGTTAGTGGTATTAGGGGGGTAGCCTGTTATTCTATTCTATTCTATTCTATTCAACTTGACATAAGCTAAAGTCATTTGGGAAGAAGGAATCTCAGTTGAGAAAATGCACCCACCAGGTTGCCCTATGAACAAGTCTGCGGGACATTTTCTTGACTGATTATTGATGTGGGAGGGTCTAGCTCACTGTGGATGATGCTAGGTGGTGCTGAATTAAATAAGAAAGCAGGATAAATACAAGAAATGGGGAACAAGAAACTAAGCAGCATTTTCTCAAGGCTTCTGCTTCAGTTCTGATTCTGCTTCTGGGTTCGTGCCTTGAGTTCCTTCCCTGACTTCCCTTGGTAATAGTTTGTGACCTGGGAATTATAACATGAGAAAACAACGCAAAACAAAACAAGATTAAAAGCCTTCTCTCCCCAAGTTGCTTTTAGTCTTAGTGTTTTTTTCCCAACAAAAGAAATCCTAACCAAGACGGGGAAAACATTTATTATTTCATCAATGAATATAATAGTTTATAAAAATTTTGTAGATAACCATTGTCACGATGAGGAAATCCTCCTCTATCCATGTTTATTGAAAATTTTAACCAGAAGGGAAATGTTTGATGTTATCAAATGCCTTCTTTATAACTGTTGAAATAATTTATATAGTTTTTCCTTTTTAGACTATTAATATAATAATTTACAGTGAGTAATTTTTAAACTTAAAGCCAGTATCAGTAGTAAAGTTTTTAGGTATTAGTATTTTGACATGTAAAATCACACTATTTTATGTAAACAACCCATTGAGTTTGGAGACAAGGATACACCTGTAAAATCATTATCATCAAGCACAGACATGCCTTCCCTTTGTCCTTACTAGCTCATGAGTGTGTTCCACACTAGTACATTTAAACCTGTGTTATGTCACTCATAGTTCTCCTGTTTCATGTTGGATTATCTTTAGAATGTATCTCTACAACCTTTTAAATGTATAAAATGTATATCCACTGTTATTACTCTTTCCCCTCATATCTTAGTTCTTTGCCTAATTTTTTATTTTTATTGGATATTTTCTTATTTACATTTCAAATGTTATTCCATTTCCTGGTCCCCCCCCCTTCCTGGAAATCCCCTATACCATCTCCCTTGCTTCTATGAGGGTGTTCCCCAACCCATCCACCCATTCCCACCTCACTGACCTTGATTCCCCTACACTGTGGCATCTATCTAGCCTTCATAGGACCAAGGAGCTCTCCTCCCATTGATACCTGACAAGGCCATCCTCTGCTATATACGCAGCTGGAGCCATGTGTACTCCTTGGTTGGTGGCTTAGTCTCTGGGAGCTCTGGGGGTCTGGTTGGTTGGCATAATTCTTTAAAAGGACATGGCCTTCCGGTCTGGGCCTGTGCCCTGAGCAGACATTGGTTGCGAACTCCTCAGCCAGTCCCACAACACCCAGAGGAAGCTCCACTCCCAGGCACTCTAACTTGCCCAGAATCATAGGATCAGAGGATTGGGTTCCTGTAAGGATTTTACATGTATTTTCCCTTGCTTTTATTCTGATTCTTGATAATGATGACAATGTATGTGTGTATATGTGTATGTATTCAACATGTTATTATTAAATATAAGCTGATTTATTTTTTAATAAAAAGGACATGGAGTTTTCAATATTAGGGCTACAAAAAAGAATCACTTTTGTTCTCTTCCAAAATTTTTTCACTTAAACCTTTAATCAGCTTGAAATATAACGAGGGATGTTATCTGTAACACTTAGTCCTTTTTACCAACACTTTGAGATAGGGACTTTATTACCCATCACCTTCATATTCCCAAAGTATCTGCTTTCCAAATCTAAACTCCTTTTTTTTCATTTCATAGATTAGCTGTCTGTTTCTATCCCATGACAAATTACTTTAATTTCAGTGGCTTTCTAAAATTTTATCCTTTATACAGAACAGATTCTTAATATACTATTTTTTGATTTAATTTTTCTGAATATATTTTGCTGGTTTTTTATACTTACTTTTCCACCTGAAAGTATCATTTTGTAGTATTATCATAGCTACTGTCCAGCCATTAAAATAATAAAATAAAGAAGCAAACAAACTCATGAATGTGGGACCAGAGAGATTATTCAATAGATAAGAGTACTCAATAGATAAGAGTATTTGCTTTGCAAGCATGAAGACCTGAGTTCAAATACCTAGAACCATGTAAAAATACAGGCATAGTTTATACATGCCAAAATTCCCAACTCTAGGAGGCAAAAGAAGGCAGATCTGCTAGCCATCCTGTCTAGCTAAAACAGCAAGCTTCCAGGCCAGTGAGTCTGTCTCCAGGAAATAGTGTGGAGCAAGCAAGGTACCTGATGCACTGTTGCGCAGGCATGCATACCAACATTCATATGTATGCAACACGCAACACACACACACACACACATACCTGTATGTTTTTGTGGGTGCATGTTTGTGCATGTAAGTATGATACCTGTGCAGATATGTGCAGGTGTGGAGGTCAGCAGAGGTCAATGTCAAGGGTCTTTGCTCAATCAGTTTTTGAGACAAGGTTTCTCCCTGAACCTATAGCTAATGTATTTGACAAGACAGCTGGCCATCAATACCTACACATCTCCCCATCACTGCCTCTCCAAGTGCTAGGATTACAAGAATGTGTTGCTGTTTCTCACTTTTTTAATGTACGTGTCTTAGTCACTGTTCTACCACTGTGAAGAAGCACTATGACCAAGGCAACACTAATAAAGCAAAGCATTTAATTGTGGGCTTACAATTTCAGAGAGTTAGTCTAGTATCATGATGGCAGCACACAAGGCACTGGAGCAGTAGCTGAGAGATATATCCTGATCCTCAGGCTGGTGGGGGTGGGGGCTGTACCTGGATAGGCATCTGAAACCTCAAAACCTACCTGCAGTGACACACTTCCTCCAACAAGGCCACAACTATTCCAACAAGGCCATATTTCCTAATACTTCTAATCTTTTTTAACAGTTCCATTCTCTGGTGACTAAACATTCGAATATATGAGCCTATGAGGACCAATCTTATTCAAATCACCTTAGTGCTGGAAATTAAATTCACGTCCTGGTATTTGTTTGGCAGTTACTTTACTGACTGAGCTAACTCCTCACCCCCAACCTACTTTTAATAGAGATCTTATGCACTTATGAAGTAACTGAGAGAGAAGAAAGTTTCTTAAGTTCTAAATCTAATTGAGAACCAGTTTCCTGTTTCTATTTGTTCAAGTCTCCTTTTAGTCCCTCAGAAGGAATTGTAAACCCTCTTCTTATAGGTATGACATATGTTTATTGTAATAAGTGCTACCTTCATTTTTACAGCACTGGAATTATTATATATAAATTTCTCTTACATTGTTAATGTATGAGATGAAATATACCATTTGGAGAGTTTTTTTAGTTTATTCAATTTGTCTATATTTTATTTTGAAATAATTCAGATTACCAGGAAAAGCATGCAAAGAGATTAATGTTCTAAGGATATAGCCAAGTAGTAGAGTGTTTGCCCAGCATATATGAAGTAGAGTGTTTGTCCAGCATATATGAAGTAGAGTGTTTGCCCAGCATATATGAAGTAGAG
>JADRCH010000005.1:14222352-14318525 GCA_019843965.1 Rhynchomys soricoides | reverse complement strand
TGTCCACGTTTCAATTTTGTCAAGTCCACTATTAACCAGAATCTCTGTATTATTTTATTGTAACAAATTATAGTTCAATATTATGGGTTATATAGAAACAGAACGTGTTAATTAATAATTTGCCCTCTTCTTTTCTCTACTAGTATTTTTGGTATGCACTGTCAGTCTTTTGCTGTGTTAGCCATACACACAAATGTGAAAGTACCCTCTAGCTACTCTCTATAGTAGAAAGTATGGAAAACACTCCTACCCTGGGAGCCATTATGCTTAAATCTCACTTATACTACAGCATCTCTGAAACTGTTAACTCATCAATAAATCTGAGTTATATTGTGTATTGCTGTTATTCAGTTCTGTTTCTATAAGTTACTTAAAGAAATGAAATATTCAAAAATATGTCTCACCATTGTTTATTCTAAGTTGTTCTTTTTTCCTTATCTGTTCATTCTTGGATCTGGATAAATGCATATTCTTCCTTTTACTGTCAATCATCAAAACAGAATCCTTGATTTTTTTTTTTTTTAAAAAAAATGGACTTATTTAATAAATAACTGCAATGTTTTCTACAAGCATTCATGGAGACTCACATGAGATTTTAATAAAAAATTGAAACCCCAAAGATAGTTACTGAGTTATTCCCAACTGACAAAGCAACTTACACATGGAGGTGGAACCCAAGTAAGCTGTAGATCACTCTGAGAGACAGTCCATGCCAGGCTCTTAGTTCCATTACATTAGTTGTAGTTATCTACAAATGTGGGGATTCTGAGCCTTCTACCCTTTACTTTCCAAGAAGGCATGTCACTATTCTCTCTATTCATCTTGTAGGGAAAAGAGGCAGGGCCTTTGCAGGGGTGTGAGGGGTAAAGGGATTTTCTGTGTAATAGGGCACTGATCAAAAACTACAAAATCAAAAACAGCAACATAAAAATGCTTTTCACTTAAGGGTAAGTTGACACTGTCTCTAATATCCTCTAGCACCCAATTAATGATTAGATTTGTAGCATGCATATCTGGTGAAAAGACATAATTTAATAGCATACCTGAAATTATCAGTTGTAAATGCACTATTTGTTAGATCCTTACATCTAAGTGCTTTTGATAAAATCCTTTCTGGCTTCTTCAATATGACATCTGTATGCACCACATGTCTGCTTGCTTTCAGTTTCTCCAGTCTAGATGATCTTCTTAGTACATGAGGTGTTTCCTGGATAGAGGTGTTTTTCATGGGATCTGAATTTTCCTTTTTGTTTGGTTGCTCATAAGAGGTGGCATTTCCATGAGTCAATGTTTGTAATCTAAATGGTTTTGGGTCTTTTATATTCTACAAAGATATATATATATACATATATATATCACAACATTAAAAGAAAAAGTTAAATATATCTTCTCTATTAAAACTAAAGCAATTTATAAACATATTTGAAGACAATCAAAAAATCTATAATCATATTTTAAAAAGAACATAGATTATAAGCTTATGAAAACCACAAGCAACTAGTCTTTGTGACACACATTTACAATCACAGCACGTGGCAAAACTAAGGCAAGAGAACTTTGAGTTAAGAGTAGCTTGGGCTTCACAGGGAGACCTGGGGCAGTGGAAGGAAAGAGAAATAAGGAAAGACTTTAAAATTACTTTCATCAATTTTCAACTTTAAATTTTAAAGGAAAATATAAGGTCCCTTTTGGTGCTTAATTTGGCAGGAAATAAGTCATACAGAATATGACACCCATATAAGAACATGACAAAGACCAGATTAATGGTCTGTGTGCTTCCTTGACAAAAGCAATGGCATTTAAGGGACAAGGTGATACATAACTTCCATATATTCCAAGCTCAATGGTATGTCAGGAATTCTCCTTAATAACCTATCGACCAAACTTCTATGAAGACATTTACGTTTTACATGTACCACATAAACCTTGAGCTCATTTATGTATCCAGATGCTAAGCTTCTCAAATAAAGTATTGACTATTTTAATCACAGCTGAGTAAGAATATTTGACGTGATTCGTTCATGAATTTTCTTTCTACTATTTTTTTTACTATTTAAACTTGAAGACCTGCTAAAACCTGTGTTTACTTTACCAATATTAATCATATTGTCTACATTTTAGTCATAGTCCTTCTTCTTATACTAGAACAGTGAAATGTTTAATCATCTTTATCTCCTTGGTTAATGTTTCTGTTTTTGCTCTTTAATCCTACGGTGTCTATCTGAGAGGTGACAGCCAGACTACAATGGTATTACTCCAGGGTTATATGTTGCAACAAAAACTCATCTTCTCCAAATCTTCCTGGGGATGTACATGGAATATTTTGTTAATAACTAAGAGGAAATAAAAGGAATATAAGTTTCTATTATTATTAAGTTATATTTATATAATACATTTATATATCTTTTCATAAAATATTTCAAATTGCTAAATTTCTTCACATTAAAAATATAAGCAACATATATTTAAAAAATAAGTTGCAATGTATCCTATACTATACAGTCTCATTTGAATCAAATAAAGTTACATGGAAGTCACTGAAGATGCACCAAACTGTTAACAATATTTAGAGAATAAATCTATAGGAGATTTTTGTTACCATACTGTTAAACAATCTTGTAATGCATGATATATTTTTGTTGGTTTTGATTGATCTAAGACAGGGTGTTGCTAAGGCCCCATGCTGGCCTTGAACTCCTGAACTCTTGACCCTGCTGCCTCAGCCTCTCTAATTACAAGTATGTACCACTATACTTGCCTTTAATTAATTTTGTAAAAATAAGAATACAAACTGTCAACATGAAAAGGGAACTTGGCGCCTGTTACACATATACTGGGCCTCCAGTATACAGGCATAATGCTGTAGGAATTCTAAAACCACAAGCTATGGAATTGTACTCGTATTTCAAACAGGGCTGAAAGAAGGCTTAATTCTTCCCTCCTCACTTAGTACCCAAATTACTCCATGTCCAAATACAGGGCTCAGAATCTACTGCATACACAGGTAAATGTAGTAATATTCTAAACAAAGAGATATTTCTGGTAAGAAATTCTTTCCTGTTCTACTAAAAAACTAATGATATGCCTTCTTATGTAAAGTTGGAGAGAAAATAATTTTAACTTAATTCCTTGTAAACTCTACCCAGTACTTCTAAAAGGACCAATCTATGTATGAAAGTTATCTTTCACCAGTATCTTCTAGCTGTTGGTAATTGGTGAGATGATTTGAATTTAACACACTAAAGATTATTACAGGTCACTACAAAAATTAGCTTCAGATATTCATATTGCATGTAACCACCTGTCCTACTGACAGATGGTTGTTCCACAACCTGGATTACCTGAACCATTTAAATAATAGGGTAGCATATTCACCTGTGCTATTTGTGTACAGTCTTCATCTATCTGAGACATGGTCGGCTGTACTTCTAGACATCCATTTCCACCACTAACACTGCTGCTTTTCTCTTGTCCTTGACAGATGGGTCCCACATCAGTACCTGGCAATGTGTTGATGGTTGCCAGCGATTTTGCTGGCAAAGCAGCATCAACCTTATTTTCTAGTACCTCTCTATCGTCTGCTGACAAGGCATTCAAAGGGACAGACACAGGACTCAAAGAGTTGCCCAATGTGTTCAACAACTCTTGAGGATTAAAGTCATTCATTATTTCCAGCAGCCTTTCTTCTTGGGTACAGTCTGGTGATTCTAGTAACTTTTCTAAAGCAGACACAAATGTTTCAAGAGAGCTTTCTTCATCTTTGGTTTCTTTAGATGTCATGGTCTGTGTTACTTCCTTTCCAGGCTCAGAAAATGTGTTTGGTACTGCTAAGGACTTCACTGGCTCTGTTAATTTCTCCTTTAATGCAACCAAATCAGATGCCGTAAGAGAAGTCCCTGAGAGAAGACTAACTTCAGGGGAATCTGAGTTTTCACTTAGTTCCTGTGTGTTACATAAAACAAAGCAATATTTAAAATTAAAAATTAGATTTAGAACTCATTTTTATATTAACTTATTTTTTTTTACCAACTTTCTACTTCATCTGTATTACTTTCCTGTATGAAATCAATAATGACTGAATACATGGTTAAATATTTAACCAAGAATGGTTAAATAGACCAAGAGCAACATTGACTGGATCACAGATGACAAATTATCTCTTCAACTAAGCTTTAATTATCTGTTCCAACAAAAGGGACAGATGTTCTAGTTAGTTAAATTAACAATGACCTCAATATGTCACAGCATAAGAAATGCTATAAAATTCTTTCTAAATATTTCTATCAGTCATAAAATTATAAAGTTGATACCACTTCACCTTCTGAATGAATATGCGAGTGTTAAATGAGAAGAGAACAGGAAATCAGAAAGGGAAATAGAAGAAATGAGGATACGAGTATACAATATTTTATGAATCCTGACTCTAAACTAAGAACCCAAGGTTTTTGTTGTTTTAAACAATAAAAACATAAAACACAACTTTCCCGGGGAGTTATTTCCAAGAGCAATAGCCTAACAGGTTGTATTTGTCCTGACAAAGTTTTGAATGTCCAGTATTAGAATTACTTTTAAAGTTCTTATCCAAATTAGCTAGTATGTTACTCAGGAAAATAATGTACTTTATAGGTATTGAAATTTATGGTTTTCAATCACTTTGGCTGCCCCCAACACATCTACTACCTCTCTGGCAGGATGCATTATCAACTCCTAAGACTGCTAATAATTTGTTCTAAGTTGAAGAAAAGAAGTAAAAGATTAATATATTCTATGTACCACCATTTTATCTCATGTCTATAGCATACAGAGCCTAATAAGCTACCTTTATTTATCTGTAATGCTAACTATAATTTTCTTTAAGATAAGAAATCTAAGAATTGAATCCTACTCATTATTTGATCACATCTCAAGGGTTCCCTGCTTTTAAGTGCTTTTATGTTTTTTAGATCCAAGACACTAAGGTGTACCAGGAATAATATGTAAGAGTAACTCAGGGAAGGGGAGGCAATAAAGAGTTTTACTGATTTTTCTGAAAATATTTTGGTGAGAGAAAAATTTATCAAGTTTCTTTCCTACAAATATTTCAAACATGTCGAGATCTAAGATACAATGCTCTCCAAAGACTTTAAAAGTTTTTTTCCCCAGATAATCTGTTGGGAAATATTGATATAATGAGTGAAAAGTATCAGCGAACAAGCAATTACTTTGATCAATTTTACCAGTTACCCGCCACAGATCCAAAGGAAAGGCAGAACTTGAGGCATGGATGAATGAGTTATGAAGAGGGGAAATAACAACATATGTTTATTCAAACACAATTAGGTGCCAGGCCACAAGTCATTGCTTCTGGTTCTCACAATAACTCTTTGAAACATCTATCAGTACTTTATAGATGTAAACAAGAGCTGCCTTTGAAGCCATATCCACTCAAAATTTTATCCCTATTTCCCTGCCCTCTGGCTTATAAATTTAGCAAAAAAGCTTGGTAACTGGATATGTAAGAGGCACAGCTGAGATGATGTAGCCATATAAGATAGAGCGGGCCTGAGAGGTCCAAGCTACTTGGTATCTTGAAGAAAGATCTGAGTTCACTGTGGGCAGAGCCAATTCACAGCTTCAAGTGGAAAACAAAGACAAAGCAGGCCCTTGAAAAACATTAGCAAAAAGACAATGAGAATGCAAGCTTCAAATATTAAAGAAATGAGGTTAACCTTAAAAACAAAAAGGTTACGCTCCATCATCTAGACACATGTAATAACAAGTTGTACACTCCTGTAAATAAAGTGGAAGAGACTTGTCATAGTGGGTAAGGAACACAGATCAGAAAATTACCAAAATTATTAAAGATCAGGAAGAATATATACATGAACAAATTTTTAGATAAAGTTTCTCCTCCCAAGGAATACCTTTCATGGCACCAGAAGGCACCATACAAGGTTACAAGGCAGGGAAGGAGCTAATAGTCCTACTCAGCTTTGATATCTGTGAATCACAACAATGACCAGCACAGCACAATAACCCTAATGGTGCAGTACTGGCACTCATACATTGGTGGCAACCAATAGTTCTCTAGCTGGACATAAGACCTGTTCAACAAGAGTTCCCTGGTACTATAAACCTAGACAAATATCCAGAGCTAGTAAGTCACGGACCTTAAACAAGAAACTACACCTACCACTTTTCTAAACCAGCATAATTCCTAAAAATTTAAATATTTATATTTATAAGTGTAATTCTCACCCCTCATCAAGAATTTCTCTTTGCAACAAAAGGGGAAAAATTACAGAAAAACAAAACTGATTAAAATGTGGAGAACAAGAGATTTGTGTACCCAGTCCCAACCAATAGATCTACATACCAACAGTTTCACTTAAGGCTCAGGGATCATTGCAGAAGAGAGGGAAGAAAGATTACAAAGGTAGAGGATCAGGGAGTTTGCTGTGAGATTGTGTTTCCTAGGAATGTCAGAGAGGCTACACCCAGGAAACGTCACCAAGAAGATCTGAGCAATGATGGCACCACTGAGCATGTTAACACAGAGGGGGATAGTTTGTGGGGTCTCGACCCTAAACAAGGAACTGCAGACAACTGGGAAATGCAAGAATGGAAGAAATGGTCTTCCCCAGGGAGTCAGCTCTGAGGTCATACATATATGGTAACATTACACAAACTGAGCAATAGAGATATATACACAGGAACTCATACACACATTTGACTTTGAACTTCTGACCCTTCTGAGTGTTGAGGATTATAGGCCTGCATATATGCTGGGAAAAAACAACTTTTTAAAAGGACCATGAATCTGAGAGAGAGCAAGTAGAGTGCATGGGACAGGTTAGAGGGAGGAAAGGGTAGGATAAATGATGTAATCGTATTATAGTTTCAAAAATATTATAGCTGGGTGGTGGTAGTGCACGCCTTTAATCCCAGCACTCTGGAGGCAGAGGCAGGTGGATCTTTTTGAGTTCAAAGCCAGTCTGGTCTACAGATCAAGTTCCAGGATAGCTAGGGCTACAAACAAAGACCCTGTATCAACATGTTCCCCCAAAAACTTACAAAAAAAAAAAAAAGTTTCTGCTATTGATGTGATTTAGTCAGATTACTTCCTAGAGGAGAGTCTAAATCCACTTGAAACTTAATCAACATGATTTAAAAAATCTAAATTCACAATCTACAAAGCAAATCTCAGTTATATAAACCAACCTTTTCTGAATGTGGCAAAATTTCATAATTTTCAGCCTCAGGTCCTAGAACAGAACAATATGTATTTATTCAACCTTTATTAAACCAGAATATACTCTCTTTGATCAGCATTTTCTAGCAATAAAACTTGAGCTTTTTAAAATAATTCAACAGATATATCAAGCATTTTATAAATATATTAATTTGTTGATATAAACTTATTTAGAAAATAATAAAACTCTCCATTACTTGGGCTGGGGATATAGCAAAACTGGTAGACTGCTTGCCCTGGGTTCTATGACTCATACTCCTTGAACCCTTAACCTGGAGTGATAGTGCAGCCCAGGCCTATAACCTGGCACTGAGGAGAGGGGTCAGAAGTTCAAAGTCATTTAGGCTACACAATGAGATCAAGACTAACCAGGGTTCTATCAGACACTTTGGTTCTTCATTTCAAAGAGGAGGGGTGGGGTGGGAAGTTATGTGGTGCTGAAACAGGGTCCATGAATGAAACAGGGTCCATGAATGAAACAGGATCCATGAATGAAACAGGGTCCATGAATGAATGGAGTTGGAGTTGTGCTTGTGAGAAAACTCCACGGAAACGAGACAAGAGTCTTGTGAACTTCAAAAGAGTCATGTTTCTTCAAAAACATGAACATGGAATTGTTCTTGGAACCTGCTTTCTTGTTCCTTCCAGGTGTACTGGATGAGATTGAGTTTAGTTTAGATTACTCACTACAATTGGCTATTTGTATTTGTCTATATTCCTCTATGGAAAAACATGTTTCTGCCATATGACGTTTGGTCTTGTAATTGTATATAGCTTGAACTCATGAGAACTTTACTCATATGACCTTTCTTAATCCTTAGAGTACAAACTATCTGATGCTCTGAATAAAGTTTGCAATCACATGAGACTTTAGTTTGCCTCATTTTCAGGCTCTACTCTCCCTGATCTAATGGCCAATTACAGTGGTAAACAATGTAAATTCAACCGGAATTGAAACTATTTGAAATTAGTTTAGTTAAAAACAACCCTCACTATTGCTGTTGGATTATTCTAAGTACTTATAACTGTAGAGGAAGGATTTATAACTAGTTTCTTAGAGTTAATGTCTCCTCTGTGATAGGTAATAGAGCTGAAATGAATTCTAGCTATCTGGAACTAAATGTGAATACCTCATGTGGGGCCAAGAGCAATTAGGGGATCATCTAGGCTCTACTATGGGTAAAATTCACATCTCACTGATGCTTCAAATAGTCTCTTTCTCTTGGTTTCTTCCAATGATAGACAAGATCAACATAGCTAACAAAAATTATCTGCTGAATTTCAGAATATATCCTTGCAAGAGACACGGGTTTACAAGGAAGAAACTAAGCATAAATATACCTGCTAAATTTCATATCATCCAAAAAACTTCAGGCTGACCCCCAGCCACACTCCCTCAATGCTCACCCTCTGCTCAATGATAACATGGTCAAGGAAGAAATAAAGAAAGAAATTAAAGATTTCCTAGAATTTAATGAATTTAATGAAAATGAAAGTACAACATACCCAAACTTATGGGACACAATGAAAGCAGTGTTAAGAGGAAAACTCATAGCTATGAGTGCTTACCAAAAAAAAAAAAAAAAAAGAAACAAAAAAACCCCAAAAAACTGGAGAGAGCATACACTAGCAGCTTAACAGCACACCTAAAATCTCTAGAATGAAAAGAAGCTACTACACTCAAGAGGAGTAGAAGGCATGACATAATCAAACTCAGGGGTGAAATCAACCAAGTAGAAACAAAAAGAACTATACAAACAATCAATAAAATCAGGAGCTGCATCCTTGAGAAAATCAACAAGATAGATAAACCCTTTGCCAGACTAACCAGAGGGCACAGAGACAGTATCCAAATTAACAAAATCATAAATGAAAGGGGAGATATAACAACAGATTCTGAGGAAATTCAAAAAATCATCAGATCTTACTACAAAAGCCTATACTCAAAAAAAATTAGAAAATCTGGATGAAATGGACAATTTTCTAGAGAGATACCAAATACCAAAGTTAAATCAGGATCTGATAAACCATCTAAACAGTCCCATAACCCCTAAAGAAATAGAAGCAGTCATTAAAAGTCTCCCAACCAAAAAAAGCCCAGGACCAGATGGGTTAGTGCAGAATTCTATAAGACCTTTAAAGAAGACTTAATACCAATACCCTTCAATCTATTCCACAAAATAGAAACAGAAGGAACACTACCTAATTCATTCTATGAGGCCACAATTACACTGATACCAAAACCTCACAAAGACCCAACCAAAAAAAAAAACCAAAAAAATTACACAGCAATTTCCCTTATGAATATCGATGCAAAAAGACTCAATAAAATTCTCACAAACCAAATCCAAGAACACAACAAAACAATCATTCATCATAATCAAGTAGGCTTCATTCCAGGGATGCAGGGATGGTTCAATACCCAGAAATCCATCAATGTAAACTACTACATAAACAAACTCAAAGAATAAAACCACATGGTCATTTTGTTAGATGCTGAAAAAGCATTTGACAAAATTCAACATCCCTTCATGATGAAAGTCTTGGAAAGATCAGGAATTCAAGGCCCATACCTAAACATACTAAAAGCAATAAACAGCAAACCAGTAGCCAACATCAAAGTAAATGGAGAGAAACTTGAAGCAATCCCACTAAAATCAGGGACTAGACAAGGCTTCCCTCTCTCCCTATCAATTCAATATAGTACTTGAAGTTCTAGCTAGAGCAATCAGACAACAGAAGGAGGTCAAAGGGATACAAATTGGAAAGAAAATCAAAATATCACTATTTGCAGATGATTTGATCGTATACTTAAATGACCTGAAAAACTCCACCAGAGAACTGCTACAGCTGATAAACAATTTCAGCAAAGTGGAAGGATATAAAATTAACTCAAACAAACCAGTAACCTTCCTATACTTGAAGGATAAATAGGTTGAGAAATATATTAGGGAAATATCATGGTGTGACTCTAACCAAACAAGTGAAAGATCTGTATGACAAGAACTTCAAGTCTCTGAAGAAAGAAATTGAAGAAAACCTCAGAAGATGAAAAGATCTCTCATGCTCATGGATTGGCAGGATTAATATAGTAAAAATGGCCATCTTACCAAAAGCAATCTATAGATTCAATGCAATCCCCATCAAAATTCCAACTCAATTCTTCATAGACTTAGAAAGAGCAATTCTCAAATTCATTTGGAATAACAAAAAACCCAGGGTAGCAAAAACTATTCTCAATAATAAAAGAACGTTTGGGGGAATCAGTATCCCTGACCTCAAGCTGTGCTACAGAGCACTAGTAATAAAAACTGCATGGTATTGGTACAGTGACAGGCAGGTAGATCAATGGAATAGAATCAAAGACCCAGAAATGAACCCACACATTTATGGTCACTTGATCTTTGACAAAGGAGCTAAAACCATCCAGTGGAAAAAAGACAGCATCTTCAACAAATGGTGCTGGTTCAACTGGAGATCTACATATAGAAGATTGCGAATTGATCCATTCCTATCTCCCTGTACAAAGCTCAAGTCCAAGTGGATCAAGGACCTCCACATAAAACCAGATACCCTGAATCTAATAGAAGAGAAAGTGGGGAAAAGTCTCGAACACATGGGCACAGGGGAAAAATTCCTGAACAGAACACTAATGGCTTGTGCTCTAAGATCAAAAATCAACAGATGGAACCTCATAAAATTACAAAGCAAAGGACACTGTAAATAGGACAAAACGGCAACCTACAGATTGGGAAAAGATCTTTACCAATCCTACATCCAATAGAGGGCTAATAGCCAATGTATACAAAGAACTCAAGAAGCTAGACTCCAGAGATCCAAATAACCCTATCAAAAAATGGGGAACAAAGCTAAACAGAGAATTCTCAGCTGAGGAAACTCGAATGGCTAAAAAGCACACAAAAAAATGTTTAACATCCTTAGTCATCAGGGAAATGCAAATCAAAACAACCCTGACATTCCACCTCACACCAGTCAGAATGGCTAAGATCAAAATCTCAGGTGACAGCAGATGCTGGCAAGGATGTGGAGAAAGAGGAACACCCCTCCATTGCTGATGGGAATGCAAGCTGATGCAACCTCTCTGGAAATCAGTTTGGCTGACCCTCAGGAAAATGAACATAATACTACCTGAGGATCCAGCTATACCACTCCTAGGCATATACCCAGAAGATGCTCCAACACGTAATAAAGACACATGTTCCAGTATGTTCATAGCAGCCATATTTATAATAGCCAGAAGCTGGAAACAACCCAGATGTCCCTCAACAGAGGAATGGATACAGAAAATGTGGTACATTTACACAATGGAATACTACTCAGCTATTAAAAACAATGACTTCATGAAATTTGTAGGCAAATGGATGAAACTTGAAAATATCATCCTGAGTGAGGTGACACAGTCACAAAAGAATGAACACGGTATGTACTCACTGATAAGTGGTTATTAGCCCAAAAGATCGGAGTACCCAAGAATCACTTCACAGCAACCATAGGGCTGAGTGTGAGGTCCCAGATGGAGGAGTTGGAGAAGGGACTGAAGGAGCTGAGAGAGTTTGCAGCCCCATGGAGGGAGTAACAGTGTCAACCAGTCAATGCTCCCGGAGATTGGATCACCAACCAAAGAGTACACATGGAGAGACCCATGGTGCTGGCCAAATATGTGGCCGAGGAGGGTCTTTTGACTATCAGTGGGAGGAGAGGCCCTTGGACCCGAGGGTGTTAGATGCCCCAGTATAGGGGAATGCCAGGGAGGGAAGACAGGAGTGGGTGAGTGAATACCCTCATAGAGGTAGGTGGTGAGGGGATGTGGTAGGGGGTTTGCAAAGGGGAGACCTGGAAAGGGGAAAACATTTGAAATATAAATAAAGTGCAAAACAAATCCATAGACTAAGAGACTTGATATGTAAACAGGACCCAGCATTTTGATGCATACAGGAAATTCACCTCAGTTACAAAGACAGACACTACCTCAGAGTAAAAGGTTGGAAAACAATTTTCCAAGCAAATGGTCCCAAGAAACAAGCTGGAACAGCCATTCTAATATAGAATAAAATCAACTTTCAACCAAAAGTGATCAAAAAAGTGCTGATCAAATAGAAATATTTAAGGGGTAACTTCAGCAAGTGTTACAGGTATCTGAAGAATCTCAGTGTAATGGCCTTGGGAATTACAAAGGAATGTTGCTCTTTGCTCAGAGTGAAGCTAACATATCTTCAAGGGAGAATATTGGAGGTAATTTTATGGTTACATCAGGGAGATGAGTCCTGTATATTTTAGAAAACTAATATTTATTTTCTCTGAATTTAGTCAGGAGTTGTCAACTTATTTCTAGTTGAGTGTGACAGTGGTAAGGTTTTCAAAACCTACTGAAAACAAGCAACACTTAATGTGTGGTTTATGGGATTAGGTTGTGTGCTATTTTGACTGAAGTCAACTTTCCTTTGTCATTTCAAAGGAGAAAAAAATGAATGGCCTATAACACTGCAAGAGTTGATCTGTCAGAAATAATTTCCAATTGGATAATGGTTTTACAAAGTGATTTATTTTAATCATATTTATAATGTGAATTCATAAGCTGATGATAATATTGGCTTATAAAGTTTTAGCCCAGAAAATAGCATTTTAATTATTATAGAAATGTCTACAAGTAATTTCATAATTTATTACTTCTGTATTTAATTTTGACATGTCAGTGTATATAATACTGTGATAGATATCCCACAGTAAATATATATTTCTGTCAGCATAAATTCCTAGAAATAAGTTTACTAGAAAAATTTTATGCACAATTTAAAAAAAATAGATAAGCTCACCAACCTTATTCATAACTTCAACTCTTCCATTGATACTCTATACTCACAAAGACAACCGAGAGTTTACCAACGTTCGGCTAGAGAGTATCAATCAGTAAAAAGTTATCAATTTTTCAACAGGAATGTAATTACCATTAGAATGCACTAAGCAAATAAAATTAAGTATTTTATGTTTAACAGATTATATTCTAACCTCAGACAACCAGATGAAGAAAAAAACTTTCACAATAAGCTGAGATCTAGTTCAAAGATCACTGACTTTGATTGCTTTTCTGGATTTTTTTATTTGGTTGTTCTTTTTGTTTTTGTTTTTTGTTTTGTTTTTGCTAAATCTAATGGATAGTTTTCACTTGAACTCTATAAAGCTACTCTTAAAATAAAAAAAAAAGTAATAAAGAAAAAAGACAGAAAATTCAAAGGACACCTTTCCCCATGTTGTCATTAACAATTTCATCACAAAGAAAACTGACATTTTACAATACCAGCTGCCATTTAAAAAGCATGATAAATTAACATAGTATTTTATAGTAATATTATTATCTCATTGAAAAATAATTATTTTAAAGAAATAATATGGTTACAGGGGCTGGGGCGAAGACTCTTTCAGTAAAATAGTTGTTGCATAAACATAAGGACCAGAGTTCAATCCCCAGTATCCACAAAAAAGCTGGTTGAAGACAGGAGGATTCCTGGGGCTTGCTTGCTAGATAATCTAGACAAACTCACAAGCAGTGAATCACTCAGTCTCAAAGCATATGGTGAACAGTTACTGATAAAGATATCTGATCTCTACCTCTTACATCAAACATATATACATATCTAATACATGAACACTTGAAAATTACTGATTCTTTCACATTTAAACATTGATTACAAACTGCAATTTCTTTAGACAATCAAAACTACAAGTTTTTTTAATGACTATTGCATATTATATCAAAAATTTACATGCAAAAGCATTAAAAATGGTCAAAATACAAATCATCAAGAAAGAGTTTCACAGTAACCAAGGGATTAAATTATCACCATTATCAGTAATCCCTAAAAAGTATTGATGCTGACTCTCAGGACAACATTAATTTTTCTGACGTAAGATGGCTAAGTTCAGACCAAATGTTAAAAAAAATTTATGATTTACAATGTTGTCAACTTGTTCATGGTATCAAAAACAAATTTTTTTTCCTACTTTATTTACATATTAAATGTTTCCCCCTTTCCAGATCTCACCTTTGGAACCTCCCCATTTCCTTCCCCCTTCCCCTGCCACTATGGGGGTATTCTCCCACCCACCCACCCAACCACACTCATCTTCCCTCCTTGGCATTCTCCTCTACTGGGGGAATCTAACACTTTCAGGCCCAAGGGCCACTCCTCCCTCTGATGGCCAACAAGACCCTCCTCTGCCACACATGTGGCCAGCACCATGGGTCTCACCATGTGTATTCCTTGGTTGGTGGATCAGTCTCCAGGAGTATCAGGGGGTTAGGTCAGTTGCCACTGTTACTCCCTCCATGGGAATGAAAACTCCATCAGCTCCTTCAGTCCCTTCTCCAACTCCTACACCTGGGAACTCACACTCAGCCCTACAGTTGCTGTGAAGTGACTCTTGGGTATTTCGAACTTTTGGGCTAATAACCACTTAACAGTGAGAATATACCATGTTCATTCTTTTGTGACTGTGTTACCTCGCTCAGGATGATATTTTCAAGTTCCATCCATTTGTCTAAGAATTTCATGAAGTCATTGTTTTTAATAGCTGAGTAGTATTCCATTGTGTAAATGTACCACATTTTCTGTATCCATTCCTCTGTGGAGGGACATCTGGGTTGTTTCCAGCTTCTGGCTATTATAAATATGGCTGCTATGAACATACTGGAACATGTGTCTTTATTACGTGTTGGAGCATCTTCTGGGTATATGCCCAGGAGTGGTATAGCTGGATCCTCAGGTAGTATTATGTTCATTTTCCTGAGGGTCAGCCAAACTGATTTCCAGAGAGGTTGTATCAACTTGCATTCCCACCAGCAATAGAGGAGTGTTCCTCTTTCTCCACATCTGCTGTCACCTGAGATTTTGATCTTAGCCATTCTGACTGGTGTGAGGTGAAATCTCAGGGTTGTTTTGATTTGCATTTACCTGATGACTAAGGATGTTGAATATTTCTGTGTGTGCTTCTCGGCCAATCGAGTTTCCTCAGTTGAGAATTCTCTGTTTAGCTGTCTTCCCAATTTTTTGATAGGGTTATTTGGATCTCTGGGGGTCTAGCTTCTTGAGTTCTTTGTATACATTGGATATTAGCCCTCTATTGGATGTAGGATTGGTAAAGATCTTTTCCCAATCTGTAGGTTGCCATTTTGTCGTATTTACAATGTCCTTTGCTTTGTAATTTTATGAGGTCCCATCTGTTGATTCTTGATCTTAGAGCACAAGCCATTGGTGTTCTGTTCAGGAACTTTTCCCCTGTGCCCATGTGTTCGAGACTTTTCCCCACTTTCTCTTCTATTAGATTCAGGGTATCTGGTTTTATGTGGAGGTCCTTGATCCACTTGGACTTGAGCTTTGTACAGGGAGATAGGAATGGATCAATTCGCAATCTTCTATATGTAGATCTCCAGTTGAACCAGCACCATTTGTTGAAGATGCTGTCTTTTTTCCACTGGATGGTTTTAGCTCCTTTGTCAAAGATCAAGTGACCATAAGTGTGTGGGTTCATTTCTGGGTCTTTGATTCTATTCCATTGATCTACCTGCCTGTCACTGTACCAATACCATGCAGTTTTTATCACTACTGCTCTGTAGTACAGCTTGAAGTCAGGGAGGCTGATTCCTCCAGAAGTCCTTTTATTGTTGAGAATAGTTTTTGCTATCCTGGGTTTTTTGTTATTCCATATGAATTTGAGAATTGTTCTTTCCAGGTCTATGAAGAATTGAGTTGGGATTTTGATGGGGATTGCATTGAATCTGTAGATTGCTTTCAATTTGATGGCCATTTTAACTATATTAATCCTGCCGATCCATGACCATGGGAGATCCTTTCATCTTCTGAGGTCTTCGATTTCTCTCTTCAGAGACTTGATGTTCTTGTCATACAGATCTTTCACTTGTTTGGTTAGAGTCACACCAAGATATTTTATTTTGTTTATGACAATTGTGAAGGGGTCATTTCCCTAATTTCTTTCTCAGCCTGTTATCCTTCGAGTATAGGAAGGCTACTGAATTGCTTGAGTTAATTTTGTATCCGGCCACTTTGCTGAAGTTAATTGTCTCTGGTGGAGTTTTTCAGGTCACTTAAGTATACCATCATATCATCTGCAAATAGTGATATTTTCATTTCTTCCTTTCCAATTTGTATCCCTTTGTTGTCTAATTGCTCTAGCTAGAACTTCAAGTACTATATTGAACAGATAGGGAGAGAAGGCAGCCTTGTCTAGTCCCTGATTTTAGTGGGATTGCTTCAAGTTTCTCTCCATTTAGTTTGATGTTGGCTACTGGTTTGCTGTATATTGCTTTTACTATTCTTAGGTATGCTCTTCCTGATCTTTCCAAGACTTTTATCATGAAGGGATACTGAACTTTGTCAAAGGCTTTTTTCAGCATCTAACGAAATGACCATGTGGTTTTTTTTCTTTGAGTTTGTTTATGTAGTGGATTACGTTGATAGATTTCCAGGTATTGACCCATCCCTGCATCACTGGGATGAAGCCTACTTGATCATGGTGAATGATCGTTGTGATGTGTTCTTGGATTCGGTTTGTAAGAATTTTATTGAGTATTTTTGCATCCATATTCATAAGAGAAATTGGTCTGAAGTTTTCTTTTATTGTTGGGTCTTTGTGGGGCTTTGGTATCAGTGTAACTGTGGCCTCATAGAATGAATTGGGTAGTGTTCCTTCTGTTTCTATTTTATGGAATAGATTGAAGGGTATTGGTATTAGGTCTTCTTTGAAGGTCTGATAGAATTCTGCACTGAACCCATCTGGTCCTGGGCTTTTTTTGATTGGGAGACTTCTATTGACTACTTCTTTTTTTTTTTTTTCCTTCGAGACAGGGTTTCTCTATGTAGCCCTGGCTGTCCTGGAACTCACTCTGTAGACCAGGCTGGCCTCGAACTCAGAAATTCGCCTGCCTCTGCCTCCCAAGTGCTGGGATTAAAGGCGTGCGCCACCACTGCCCGGCCTTAATGACTACTTCTATTTCTTTAGGGGTTATGGGACTGTTTAGATGGTTTATCTGATCCTGACTTAACTTTGGTATTTGGTATCTGTCTAGAACATTTTCCATTTCCTCCAGATTTTCCAATATTGTTGCATATAGGCTTTTGTAGTAGCATCTGATGATTTTTTTAATTTCCTCAGAGTCTGTTGTTATATCTCCCTTTTCATCTCTAATTTCATTGATTTTTGTACTGTCTCTGTGCCCTCTTGTTAGTCTGGCTAAGGGTTTATCTATCTTGTTGATTTTCTCAAAGAACCAGCACCTGGTTTTATTGATTCTTTGTATAGTTCTTTTAGTTTCCACTTGGTTGATTTCAGCCCTTAATTTGATTACTTCCTGCCTTCTACTCCTCTTGGGTGTATTAGCTTCTTTTTGTTCTAGAACTTTCAGGTGTGCTGTTAAGCTGTTAGTATATGCTCTCTCCCGTTTCTTTTTGGAGGCATTCAGAGCTATGAGTTTTCCTCTTAACACTGCTTTCATTGTGTCCCACAGGTTTGGGTAAGTTGTACTTTCATTTTCATTAAATTCTAGGAAGTCTTTAATTTCTTCCTTTATTTCTTCCTTGACCAAGTTATCATTGAGCAGAGAGCATTGTTCAGCTTCCATGTGTATGTGGGCTTTCTGTTGTTGTTGTTGTTGTTGCCACTGAATACCAACCTTAATCCTTAGTGATCTGATAGGAGGCATGGGATTATTTCAGTCTTCTTATATCTGTTGAGGTTTGTTTTGTGACCAATTATATGATCAATTTTGGAGAAGGTCCCATGAGGTGCTGAGAAGAAGATATACTCTTTTGATGTAGGATGAAATGTTCTATAGATATCTGCTAAATCCATTTGGTTCATAACATCTGTTAGTTTCACTGTGTCTCTATTTAGTTTATGTTTCCAAGATCTGTCCATTGTTGACAGTGGGGTGTTGAAGTCTCCCACTATTATTGTGTGAGGTACAATGTATGCTTTGAGCTTTAGTAGAGTTTCTTTTATGAAAGTGGGAGCTCTTGCATTCGGGGCATAGATGTTCAGAATTGAGAGTTCTTCTTGGTAGATTTTTCCTTTGATGAGTATGAAGTGTCCTTCCTTATCTTTTTTAATGACCTCTGGTTGAAAATCAATTTTATCCGATATTAGAATGGCTACTCCAGCCTGTTTCTTGGGGCCATTTGCTTGGAAAATTGGTTTCCAGCCCTTTACTCTGAGGTAGTGTTTGTCTTTAACACGGAGGTGCATTTCCTGGATGCAGCAAAATGCTGCGTCCTGTTTATGGATCCAGTCTGTCAGTCTATGTCTTTTTATTGAGGAGTTGAGACCATTGATGTTAAGAGATATTAAAGAATAGTGATCGTCATTTCCTGTTATTTTTGATGTTGTTTATATGTTTGTGTGGCTATCTTCTTTTGAGTTTGTTGAAAGATTACTTGCTTGCTTTTTCTAGGGTGTAGATTTCTTCCTTGAGTTGGCGTTTTCCATCTATTATTCTTTGTAGGGCTGGATTTGTGGAAACATACTGTGCAAATTTGGATTTGTCATAGAATATTTTGGCTTCACCATCTATGATTATTGAGAGTTTTGCTGGGTATAGCAGCCTTGGCTGGCACTTGTGTTCTCTTAGGTTCTGTATGAGAGCTGTCCAGGATCTTCTACCTTTCATAGTCTCTGGTGAGAAGTCTGGTGTAATTCTGATAGGTCTGCCTGTATATGTTACTTGACCTTTTTCCCTTACTGCTTTTAATATTCTTTCCTTGTTTTGTGTATTTGGTGTTTTGACTATAATGTGACAGGAGGAATTTCTTTTCTGGTCCAGTCTATTTGGCATTCTGTAGGCTTCTTGTATATTTATGTTCATCTCTTTCTTTTGGTTAGAGAAATTTTCTTCTATAAATTTGTTGAAGATGTTTACTGATCCTTTAAGTTGGGAATCTTCACTCTCTTCTATACCTATTATCCTCAGGTTCTGTGTTTTCATTGCATCCTGGATATCTTGGATGTTTTGGGTTAGGAGCTTTTTGCATTGTGTGTTTTCTTTGACTGTTGTGTCCATGTTTTCTATGGTATCTTCCGCACCTGAGATTGTCTCTTCCATCTCTGGTATTCTGTTGGTGATGCTTGCATCTATGACTCCTGATTTCTTTCCTATGTTCTCTAACTCCAGGGTTGTCACTCTTTGTGATTTCTTTATTGTTTCTATTTCTGTTTTTAATTCCTGAATGGTTTTGTTCATTTGTTTGATTGTGTTTTCCTGTAATTCTTTAAGGGATTTTTGTGTGTCCTCTTTAAGGGTTTCTAGTTGTTTACCTGTGTTCTTTTGTATTTCTTTAAGGGAGTTATTTATTTACTTCTTAAAATCATCTATCATCCTCTTGATAAGTGATTTTAAGTCTGAGTCTTCCTTTTTTGGTGTGTTGGGGTATCCAGGGCTGGCTGTGGTGGGAGAGCTGTGTTCTGATGAAGCCAAGTAGTCTTGGTTTCTGTTCCTTGTGTTCTTACCTTGCCTTTTGCCATCTGGTTATCTCTGGTGTTAGCTGGTCTTTCTCTGACTGTGTTTTGTCTTTCCTTCAAGACCAGGTGTCAATATTCCTTGGAGACCAGTTCTCTCTCCTGGCTGCTCCTCAGTTCCTGTGTCTGGAGTCCTCCTTCTGCTGGCTTTTCCCTACAAGTGGGTGGCTCGCTTTCTCCCTGCACTGTTTGTTTATGGAGGCCTGGTGGCCCAGACAGAGGTCTCCCACCACAGGTAGAAACCTGCAGGCTCTTACTTCCCCGCTGTTCCTCCAAAACTACAAGTTTAATAGGATTATAACACCAAATCTTGTTCTAACTCAGGATGGGGCCTGTATATTCATATGGGTACATGTGATTCCTAGTCTTTGAAGACTAGATTTGACAGTAAGTATCAATCCTTAGGAGCCAACTACCTTGTTTTATGAGACCAGAGCTAACTAAGTGGGCTAGACTGGCTGGCCAGTGATCCCCAAAGACCAACCTATAGCCATATCCTCAACACCAGAATGTCAAGCATGTGCCAAATACAGCTTTAATTGTTTGTTTTCTATGTATATGGGTGTTTTGCATGGATGGATGTTTGTATGTCTGTATACCATGTACATCCCTGAAGTCTGCAGAGGCCAGAAGAGGTGTTAGATTCCCCTGTAACAAAAGTTGTGAGCCACCATGTGGATATTGCAAATTGAACCTTAGTACTCTTGAAGAGCACTGACACACCTCTCCCAAATTTAGCTTTTTTACTGGGTTTTTGGGGATCAAACTCAGGTTACCATACTTACACAAGCACCTGCACTTTGCCCACTGAGCCCAACAGCAAATGTGTTATAAAGATAAAGCATACCCAACTGCAATGGTTACATAATTTATCAGTTCTGTTTAACAAATTCTAAAGCAATAATGTTAGTATAAGTCACTATTATTTATTTCTGTTTATGTTACTGGAATGTGTTAATAATAAGTAAGATTTATTTTAAGCCTTTCCACCAAGAAAGGACAAAAACTGAAGAAGAAAGTTCCTGTCTCTCCCAGTACCAAAGCCAAGGCCAAGAATCTTAAAGTTAAGAAGAAGCAGCATTGAAAGGCACCATAAGAGCACACCCCACCCCCACCAAATCCACCTGACACTGAGCTTCTAGTGGCACTAGATACTGTGGTCAGAGAGTGTAAGTCTTATCACTCTGAGGGGAAAGGTATCCTGGCAGTCAGGAGCCAAGAAATATCACAAAGTCACACTGCACAACAAACCTCACATAAGAGATTTATTGGGAAAGACACAAGAGGGAGAGTGGCTGCTTGTAAGCTCAGGTTCTTTGACAACACCACTAAGCTAGTCAGAACTGGAGACATCATCATTTTCATCAACAACCATATCCACAGCAACAGCATCAGTGAACGAAGCATTATACCAACAACACAATAACAAATAAACCAAGAGTAAAGTATGATATTGGTAATTACCCTATTATACCTTAGATGGATTCCTACCAGAATACTGGATCTATGAACACTTCATTCAAAACCTTACATATACCAAAAATGCATTCTATGCTCAATAGTCTCACCGCAAAGCTATTAGGAATATGTTTTGGTATAGTTGTGATGAGTAGAGAACAGTATCACCCATTTTGCACCAATTCTGCAAGCCGTAGTCACCAATGACCAAGAGAAAGCTAAAAACACCAATTTTAAGAAAATAAACCCACTGAAATGACATTTAACACAGAAATATCACAAAAGCATCAGCCATATACAACTTCCACTGGAGAGAATTTTCTTTTACATCATTCTTCCACTTCACAATGAAGAACAAGGAGAGAATAAGATTTGAGATGATAGACATAGAAGACTCCATGTTTGACTATGAAATAGCAGTAAACAAAAATTCCTTTCAGCATTCTTCACCCCATACATATGGCAGATGAACCCTGCGTTTGGCTCTAAGTACAATAAAACTACTAGGAGAACAAATGAAAATGCATATGATTATGCAGATCAGGATCAGAATAAGGCGCCAGCTTACTTGACTGAGGTGGTGTTAACACCAATCACAATAAACCCAAGTGAACCCACGATTTTGCAGAACTATAACTTTGACCCAGACAATGATAGGAGAACACCTTGGAAACATTTTGTCTCTTGGCATACAATGCCACCACCATATGGATTCAAATGCCCAAATTCACTTTTTGGACTATACCAAAAACTGAACAGGCCAAACGTATTGTTGTGTGGCTGTATCTCCCAACCTACCCTACTGTGGTAAGATGGATATGGAATACCTGATAGGGAAGGCAGAAAATTGTTGGGATAATCCACCCCTACACATCCTAAGGTATGTCCCTGTATTCTTAATTGTTAATTGCTGGGTTTGCAGGACATGTAAATGTTGGTCTGCTTCCTCACCTGCCCAAAAAGAAAGGCAAGGAGCTCTGGGAAAGGTCATGTAGTCCCTAAAGCTGACTGGAGGAGTAAGGAATTTGGCTTTTTGCATAAGAAAGAGCTGGCAGCTGGAAATGGGGCAGAAGGACCAGCAGAAGACCAGCAGGGCAGAGGCAGAGGCAGAGAGAAAGGAGATAGAGCAATAAGAGCCACATATAGGGATACAATGGTAGAAGCTGGGTTAAGTTAGAAGCTTGCTCAGAGACTGCCCCAGCAAACAGGCCAACAGTCTTACACTATACAAATGTCTCCATGTCTTTATTATTAAACCTCAAGCATGTTCCCAAAAGACCCACAATAGAAAATGATTCATTTCAACCTATTATGACTGGCTGAAAATTTAAGTATTGGGGACACAACATTACAAATTTCCATTGATCATGACCGATCTAATGCCATAACTCTTTGCATCTTATGATAACAAAGTCCCAGCACCTGAGGAGAACCCATGTAGACACTGGACACTCTACCTACATGGTACTCTACAGAACTCAGATTATACCATAGCACAGCCAGCCATATTTTGTATAGACACAGCCTATATACCACCACAATTTTTGATGCAAAAGGGCTCAACTTCCATAGCAGAATCTCTAGGATGGGTACTAACCAATGCAAACTGGAGTAACGTACTGACTAATGTCACCTCTTGCATATGGGACAACTTCTCAATGCAATCACCCCATTCACACTAGACTTGTGAGAACAAGTCTGTTCAGATCACCTGCAGTCCACCAACAGCTCCAACTTCAATTGGGCGATCACTTTACAATGCTTAATATACCACCAACAAAACACATCCAAATGATGGAAGACACAATGGAGTAACTTAACTGACCTACCAGTCCTTTCATCCACCACTCTTAAGACGATTTACAACTTGACAACTACATTTATTGACATTTTAAAGGAGAATTATGAAACAACAACAACAAAAAACCCAAAACCAAAAACAAGATCCCAATAATTATCAATAATACACTGGAACCCATCTTTAAAGCCAAAAATCCTGCTTGCCAAATGAGGAACAATTTTGGAGCTGTGACACCATGCATGCACTCCATGAGAAGAAAACGACAGACTCCCCAATTCCTCTGGATACACATATTAGAAACATCACACATTTGCTTCCTCCCAGAATATGAAATATTGGTTCTTAGTCTGTTGAAATTCTGGCCTGGATTTATACCAGCTACCAAATTGATTACATCAACCCAAGAGCAGACATGATACAACTGGCAACCAGAGGATACCCTAGATCTTCTGATTCCTTTGTGCAAAGATACCACATGTTAAAGGCAGACCACAAAAACATTGGTAGAAAACTTGAGCTTTCCAAACTGTAACTCAGGAAATATACATTTACTTTTTTCTACATGATTCTATTATTTCTACATGATTCTTGGACTACACAGCTCAAAGAATGAGGCATTGGAGACTTTGTGGTTCATAAGCCCATACTCAGTATGTCACATTCAGGAACTCTGTACAAGGACTCCGATTTGATAAGGCATATGTCTTCCCACTAATATGGAAATCCTGTGGAATCAAGAAGGCAGACTGATACCATGCATCACTGAGAGAGGATGGGACAGGAACAACAAAATTCTTCACAGCCCTACAAGGCAGCATTTGTCAATCCTCTTACTTCCCCACCAATGGTTAAAAGTGTAGCTATGAATGATGCCTGACCTTATCCTATCTATAAGACTTACAATTACACCTAGGATTCGGGCAATATCACTTATTTCAACCTCAAATTGTGGCTCCCACCTGAAGAACTCTGCTCTGAGCCTGAATTTAGTGAATACTCCTACTCCTCAGGAAATAGGTTTGCTGCAAGAAAACTTTTACAATTGATGGCTACTGGAGCAATGTTTGTTGGCTCCTTACTTGGAGCTGGCAAAGCATCTTCTGTTCTTTTGGACATCAATGCAGATAATGCAGACATCAGAAATCTCACTGAATAACAAACATTGGCTATTAAAACCTTGTTTGATGGACTAGCTACTCTTTACAAACTGATTATAGGCCTTCATCTGGAACTAAATTTATTAAAGCAATTGTCGATAGATTCTAACAAATATACAGCTGAAAAAATTGAAGAGAATAGTTATAGCCAACCAAATTTTTCAAAATTATGTGCTATAATATGTTAAGAAGAAGAGACAAAGAGAAAAATGTATCCAACCAAGAATCATTATTCAAAGAGGAGAGACAGACCTGTCTTAGCACTTTCCTACAGGATTTGGAACAGATACAATGGTCTGCCAGACTCTACTGGACCCAAGGAAAACTCCTGTTGTGAGTATGCATTCTGTAAAATGAATTCACTCTTAGTCTATACAGACAGTACAGTCCCAGCTTATCAAACACACTTGTTGACTAGGAGAGTTGGGGATGGATTTGTTATACCTACTGATTCTTTCCTACGAACTCGTTGGACTAATGCAGAGGATGTCTCCAACTTAGAGGAACATACCATCTCACTCGGGGCCAACACCTCGGTGGCCACGCACCCTCTGTCTAGTGAGCTCCAAATATCAGAACTGTTTCCTTCAGTCTTTGCAAACCAACTCACAGACCTTGTTGTGTGTTCCGTGAAGGTCTTCAACCTCAGTTGACGTCTATGACACCACCATGGGCACCTTGAACTCTCCTTTGTATTCTGCAGAACCTACTTATTTGATTAGATACAATGCTACTAGGGTTAACAGCTCACTTCTCAGGAGAGGTAAACTCGGCAAAGATCTCCAGCCTAACCTTTGAAGAAAGACATGTTTTTGATCCAGATACATGATGTAACAATGAACATGAATATGGCTTGGTATGAAATGCTAGCAAAACCATCAGGGACATTTCCATTGTTCTCTCCTTTAACGTGCTATGATTACAGTCAATGGATTATGAGATTACTAGGGATATCTGGGAGGACAGATAGACAGAGTTCAACATTTATCAGCTGTACTCAAAGCAAACACTGTTGCCTATACCAATAAGGTTAGTAACCTTAAAAACATTCTTTATTTGATATGATTGGTAGGATATGTAGATTTCACTATACTTGCTTCTACATTTGGGACTTACTCCTCTGGATAAAGGAGACCTTCTGGCCTTTTGTATATATTATACTGGCCCTTTTAGCATGTAATTCCTAATGATTATTTTGGGCTTGTCTAGTAAACTTTATTTTAGGAGGAACTAGGACAATGAGCTCCAGAGACTACTAATGGCAGCAGAAGGGTTAAATCATGTATGATTTCATCAGGCACACCTGTGTAAACTGTGACTGGAAAAACTTCAGATGTTTCATTTCCATAGTGACAGACACCTCAGGGCAGAAATACTGTATTCCAAATTCTTGGTTCTACTCCACCAAGTAATTGTCATTTTTGCCAAAAGAGAGGGTCTGTATACATTTGTCTGAGACCTGAGATAGACAACTCCAGAGATTCACCAGACTTCCTGATGCTTTATAAATTCCTCATTTGCTTTTTTGTGTTATTAAAATACAAAAAATTGAGAAACAACATTAGAAGCTGTGGTGGTTTGAATAGTTTTAGCCCCTCCAGATTCATGGGTTTACACGCTTGGACATAAGGAGTGGCACTACTAGGAGGTGTGGCCTTATTGGAGGAGGTGTGTCACTATGTAGGAGGGCTTGGAGGTCTCCTGTGCTCAGGTTCTGCCCAGTGTGGGATCCAGTTTCCTTCTGCTGCCTGCAGATCAAGATATAGAAGTCTTGGCTCCGCTATCACCAAGTCTGAAACTGTAAGTCAGACCTAATTAAATGTTTTGTTTTGTTTTGTTTTTTAAATAAAAGTTGCCTTGGTCATCGTGTCTCTTCACAGCAATAAAACCCTAAGACAGAAGTTAACTATGAAGTTTACTGGACTCTTAGTTGCTCTTTTCATTAATAAAAGAAGAAACACCTGGCCCCGATCATGACTCACATGCTCCTACTGATCAAGTTAGGATGATGCTCTAGTATGACTGGCTTAGCTCAGGGTTCTATAACTCCAAACCTGTTATGCCTCCTTTTACTCTGCAACATTTTGGTTGAAAGCAACTGCATCACCTCTTATTTCTGAATGTGTTTTTCAACTTGGTGCATACCAAACATAAAAAAAAAAATGAATTTGGGAAAATAAGTATATGCCATAGGGATCACAGCAATATCCTGTGTCTATATTGCTTTGATCATTTTTGCTTAATATTGTATGTTTTAGTGCCTGAGATTTATTTTCTTGCATTTGTTTATCAATGCTTGGAATATTTCTTGTATTATTTCTCCTTTATCTGTTATAGCCTGAATATTGCTGTGAAACTGTTAATAATCCTTATATGTGGTCCTCATTGGTACCATGTATGCCTCAGGGTCCAGAGGATGGAATGTAATGATCATAATAAAAAATGTCTTTTAGGCATGTAAAAATAGTGTAGTTGGGAATCCCACTATACACCCAAGGCTGCACCTGATAACTAGAACCCAGTGATATCACTTACTCAAAATAACAAGACACAGTCCTAGAACCCCATGATACCCTCTGGACAGTATATAAGCAGAGATCAAGAGGAATGCCCTCCTCTGCATATCTAGAAAGACGCCACCTTGTCCGCAGTCAACAAGTTTTTTTTGCTTTTACATACAATAGTTTAAGCTTCAAAAGGATTTTTTGGTAACTTTACATTTTGTCCCATAATATCACCTATTAAGTTGATAACACTTGGTCAGTGTTAGAAAAATTTCTCTTGTTATTATGTATTGACTTAAGAATATTACTGTAAAGTCATCCCTTTTATTAGCATGTTATAATGATAAAGCAGAGTCATTTAAAACTTTTACTTCTAATAATAAGAATCTAAACTGTGGCAAAGTGTTCTTAATTGGCTTCAGTTATCTGTTACCTTGAGACATTAAGTTTCATTTCTTACATGATTTTGTGTGTCCCACTGGTGCTATGTCAGTGGTCTCTCCCTTTCTTGGCATATTCTTACTTTCTCCAAGGGTACCTGATTTACTCAGTTCTCCTCTTTTTCTACTTATAATGACAAAAATATATTACACTTTATAAGCATACTTATTAAATAAAGAAAGTGGGCTGGAGTGTAGTTCAATGCCTGGTCAGCATATATGAGGCTCTGGATTCAATCCCTAAGTATTAGAAGATGAAAAAGAAAGCAGCACATGAATTACCTAACAGGTTCCTACTTTCAAGTCACAGAAACTTTAAAGTGTCTTATTATAATCACTCTTGTATTCAGACAACCATTTGTACATTTAATGTTTTTAAGTATTATTATGTACTCTAGAAAATATACTTCCATGCACTAAAATTTACTGTTTTTACCCCTGTATTTAAGCTGTCATAGCACAGATTAAACTTTTATTCTTTCAGCACTGCCCACAAACATCTTGAAAAAGTCCTTGCTTTTCAGCAATGACGTCCTTCAGATACGACTTATCTTCATGCTTAAGACAGATAAGTTAGCCTGTATTTAGAATTCATACAGCATTCAATAAATGTGTATTAGAAACATGAAAAATAACATCAAAAACTAGGTACTAGAAGTACATGTTTGGGTAGGTAGTAACAAAAATAGTAGTATAACGTAGAAGTTTATAAATGTTAACAGATTTCTTTTCATCACGTCCTTGTACCCATTTCTTATAATACAAGGTATCATTTGTTGGGGGTTTGATTTGTGCTTACATGGGAATTCACACGTCCACTGCAGGTCCCTGACAACAGCTGGGTTTCTTGATGGGTCAAAAAAAAAGAGCCAGTGGGCCAGGCAGTGGTGGCGCATGCCATTAATCCCAGCACTTGGGAGGCAGAGGGAGGCCTGGTCTACAGAGTGAGTTCCAGGACAGCCAGGGCTATACAGAGAAACCCTGTCTCAAAAAACAAAACAAAAAAACCCAAAAACCAAAAAACAACAACAAAAAAAAACCCAAAACAAAAAAGAGCCAGTGGCCAATGGCTGTACAGAGTGAAAGAGGTGGGACTTTGAGGATTCCTGGGCAAGAAATGCAGGGGAAGAGAAGGGATTCCACCATGTGAGGGGAGTAGGACAGATCATGCCATGAAGAAGCAGGAGAATGAGACAACCAAAATGTAGGTGCAAAGGGAAAGCAGTCCCATGCAGCAGGGAGGTGGGAGGTGGGGAGTGGGGTGGGGGGAGCTGCCCAGAAGAAAACAGGGCAGCAAAGATAATATACAGATTTAGAAAATGTTAACTCAGGAATACCAGAGGGGAGTGTGTGATAGCCAAGGGAAGGTTTGGAAGTGCCCAACCATTGAGCTAGTTAGGTATATTAAAATATAAAGGTGTGTGTGTGTGCACATGTGTGTGTTTTCATTCACAAATCTAGAGCTCTTAGGCAGGTGCAGCACACCTGCTGGGAACACAGAGTGGCTTAACAATTCACTACTACAATCATTGACCACTATGCATATCTACTCCACTGTGAAGCAGTAGGCAAAATATCACTAGCAAGAAACCTCAATATCAAAGGGGGAAAATGGCTAAATGGGTCTATGTGAGGCACAGATAAATTTTAATAAGATTATGAAGAGACAAAGCAATTATTATTCTCAAATATAATTCCCCAAAAACAAAAGTGAAGAGTACACATTTATAACAACAGATACAGGCTGCACTGCAACTGCCCTGTTTCTCCAATGTGTAGTCTACACACAATTAAAGGTCAGCAACAAGATGATTTCAAACTTAAACACAAGCCTACTTGTAAATAAATCCATATTTAATGAGGCTTTCTACTCTTTTTTTCCTTTCCTATTTATTCATTATTTATTTTTACTTATTCACTTTACATACTGCTTACTGACCCTCTCCCAGCCACTCCCTCCCACAATCCTACCCTCCCTCCCCTTCTCCTTTGAGAGCATGGGCTCCACCTGCGTAACACCCCCTCCACCCCCACATACACATGCACACACTTGGCCCACCAGGTCTCTGCAGGGCTAGGCACATCCTCTCCCACTGAGGCCAGACAAGGAAGTCCAGCTAGAAGAACATATCCCACACACAGGCAACAGCTGTTGGGGTAGCCCCCCTCCTCCCGCTCCAGTTGTTTGGGGACCCACATGAAAAGCATCTTCTACTCTTAAAGAGTCTCTTATGTATTGATGTTCATGAAAGCTTACCTCCAGTGTTTTGGTGACTCCATGAAACTTCGGGGTGAGAAAATGACACAGTAGATGCTGGAAATTCTTTTCTAGTTCTAACAAAATAAATTACCAAAAGCAGACTTTCAAATGTAAAGAAAACAATTTTGGTTACATCATTCTAATGACTGTCTACCAAATAAGGGTGGCAAGCTTAGAGGAAATGGTTCTATCTTCATAGCAAATATAAAGGGTGAGTAGAAATATTGAAAGAAAGAGGATTAAAACTAAATAAAGATCATGTCTAATCTGCAATTTTGACCCTCTACTTTGGGGTAATTAAAAACTGACTGAAAAAAGCAATCAGCTAGCTATTTTATTTTTTCATAGTAATTTATTGCATAAATACAAGGGGCATTTTCCTGTTTAAAATAAAAAATCCTCTTGCTTCAGGTGTTTTAACAATAGTTTTTAATGTATTAGGCATTGTTATTTAAATCCTATGCAAGAATAACAAATAGAGCATTTTCTCCTGTCCAAAAGTGGCCAACAGAAGTTAGGTTGACAATGTTGATTAAGCTCTTCAAACAGGATGATAATTTCTGTGAAGCCAACAGGAAAGAATGCCATACTTGAGAAGAATAAAATAACTGAAAACAAGATAGATCCACGGGTTTTAATCAACAAAAGAACTTCCTTCTCTAATTTCAAGATTGTATTGAGAGTATTAAGAGATAGTCTAAATAAAGGCCTCTTTTAAATATTAAAAATAGTTAAGATAAACAAGATCACAGACAAGATAAACGTCCAATTTAGATGAATAATTCAACAAATTATAAGTTATACAATAAAGTATTATATCTTTCAAAGCGCTTTAATTGTGTAACGTAAATAATTGTGCACACATTGTTTAAAACAAATCAAATAAACAGATACCTTTTATTTATAAAATTAAAAAAATGTGCTAAAAAATGAATAAGAAAGTAACTATGATAAATTATTTATTTAAAATATAAAAACATATCCATAAAATGATCTCATATCTATAAAATTTAAAACATGCATATATAGAGATAGATATACACATATCTATCTATCTATATACACACACACATATACACACATAGCATAAAATAAGATGCTCCAAAATGATTCTCTAAGTATTAAATTATATCATATATTAGTCTTCCTTATCTTTTTCTTTTTCATTTTTATACAAAAAATTATATTACTAATATTTGGGTAAAATGATAATTTTACAAAAGTGGTTCTCAAATGTTTGAATATTTGGGCTCATATACCCTTTAGGATCTCAAAGAACTTTTGTTTATGTGGCTTATATAGACTTATATTTAAATATAAACATTAAAATTTAACATTTATTGAACTTTAAATGACAGTAATAATTTAGAAATAAATTGGAATATTTAAATGAAAACTATATTGCCTAAAATGAAAGAAATCAGTAAGAAGAGGGCTTATCAGATGGAGGCTCAACAGTTGAAACCCTTGTAGCACAAGCTTGAGGACTGAAGTGTGTATCCCTAAAACCTATGTCAAATGCTCAGAGTACAGTGGCCTGCCTACGATCTGAGCCTCCCAATGTGGAAACATAGGATCCCCAAAGTGAACTGGATACCAAGACTCCCTAATCAGTGAACTCTAGTTTTGACTGAGAATCTGTGCCTCAGTGAATACAGTGGAAGAGTCATTGAGTATGTCTGTAGAGGAATTCTAATCCTGCAACATGGCTCTTCTGATCACAGCCAAGGAATTTGTACATCTGTGTGACCCAGCAGGAAAGCTGACATGCCATTAGTACACACCTTTAATCCCAAACAATGACATCTAACTGAAAGGCAGACAAAGTGACAAATCACAGAAAATTTTGACAAAATGAATCAGAGAGAGGATATGTCAAACTCTCAGGAGAAGAGCTATTTAAGAAGTAGGAAGAGAGAGTTCAGTTTGTCAGTGAGTTGAGAATTGAGGCAACTGGAAATCACTACAGTGAGTGCAGTGTAGTGCAGTAGAGTTGAGTTCATTCATGAGTTCATGCAGTTCAGGGCAAGTCAGCAGAGGCAGTTGAAGCCAAAGACTAAGTGGGTGCCAAAAGATTAGAAAAAATTGCCAGAATTAGTTTGAGGCCAAGCAGAGCAATGCAATGAGAAACTGAGAGAAGTCAGAGTCAATCAGTTAGCTTGGAGAAGAGTTTAACCCAGAACAAACAGTTGAGTTGAACCAGCCAGGGTTCAGAAAGAACTAGAAAGGGTGAGCTTATTCAGCAGTAAGCCTCCAAGACAACAATTGAACCTGTCAAATGAAGTTACTTTTATACCTGACATCAACCACAGGCTTCCACATGCTGGAACGAGTACCTATACGTGCACATGAGTACCTACACATGTGCACTGACACATGAAAAACCATGAATACATATACACACATGTGCACATACATAAAATAGAAAAAGAAAGCAAACATTGAAGGGTTTCACATTTCTGTGTTTACACATGTGCATGAACATAAGCAGAGGTCAGAGGATGTTGAGTGTTTTCTTCTATCACTCTCTGCCTAAACTTTTTAGAGATAGATTCTTTCCCTGACCACTGAGTCATTTCCACAGCTTCAGTGTTTCACAGGTTTTTTAAAGAGAAATTTCTTTATTGTATGTAAGATACCTACCACCTTATATCAGCTGCTATGTTTATCTGTTTGTTTGGAGTACATAACAAAAATCCAACCTCACAAAAGTATGTATTGCAAAATGGAGAAATGTTTTAGTTACTGTGGTAGGTTGAATATGCTCGGCCAAGGAAGTGGTATTATTTGGAGGTGTGGCCGTATTGGAGTGGGTGTGGCCTTGTTGGAAGGAGTGTGTCATTCTGTATTGGCTTTAAGACTCTCATCCTAGCTGTCTGGAAGCCAGTCTTCTCCTAGCAGCTTTCATATGAAGATGTAGAACTCTCAGCTCCTCCTGTATCATGCTTGCCTGGGATGCTGCCAGGCTCCCGCCTTGGTGATAATGGGCTGAACCTCTGAACCTGTAAGCCAGCCCCAATTAAATGTTGTCCTTGTAAGAGTTGCCTTGGTCATGGTGTCTGCTCACAGCAGTAAACCCTAACTAAGACAGTAGACTTAGGATAAATATGGATGTTCTTAAGACTTAAGAACACATTGGTACAGGAGACAATTTCCTGAACAGAACACCAACAGCTGAGGCACTAAGATCAACAATTAATAAATAGTACCTCATGAAATTGAAATGCTTCTATAAGGCAAAGGACTCCATCAATAGGTCAAAACAGCAGCCTACAAAATGGGAAAAGATCTTCACCAACCCTATGTCTGATAGAGGGCTAATATCCAAAAATACTCAAGGAATCACCAATAATCTAAATAACCCAATTTAAAAATGGTTAACAAGCCAAAGGGACCTAGTGAGGATGCTTCAATTCAATCTGGGACAGAGAAGAAAGCAACCACTAGGGACAGAAGGAGGGAAGAACCTGGGTGGGAGACAGGAGGTAGAGAAGAACATAATCAGATATTGGGAGGGGGGAGACAGGAGTGAAGCCCTAAGGGCTAGCAGAATGAATGGAAACAGGCAATCTCAGGAGGTGGGAGGGACCCTCTAGAATATACCAGAGATCTGGGAGATGAGAGACTCTCAGGATTTAAAGGGAGGGACCTTAGATGAAATGCCCAACATTAGGAAGAGGGAACTCAAAGAGTCCACCTCCAGTAGAAAGACAGAGCACCAAGTGGAGAGATGGGGTTGCCATCCCACAGTCCAAAACTCGGACCCAGAATTGTTCCTGTCTAAAAGAACTGCAGGGACAAAAATGGAGAAGAGACTGAGGGAAAGGAGGTCCAGTGACTGGCTCAACTTGGGATCCAACTTAAGGGGATGCTCCAAGGCCTGACAATATTACTGATTGCTATGGTGTGCTTAGGAGCCTAAGACAGGAGCCTAGCATGGCTGCCCTCTGAGAGGCCCAACAAGCTGCTGACTAAGACAGATGCAGAACTTACACTCAACCATTGGACTCAAGTCAGGGACCCCTGTGGCTGAATTAGAGAAAAGTTGGAAGAAGCTGATGAGGAGGACAACCCCTTAGAAAGACCAGCAGTCTCAACCAACCCAGATCCCTAAGATCTCTCAGACACTGAGCCAACAACCAGGCAGCATACATGAGCTGATCTGAGGTCTCTGACACATATACAGCAGAGGACTGCCTGGTCTGGTCTCAGTGAGAGAAGAAGCACCTAACCCTCGAGAGACTTGAGACTCCAGGGAGTGGGAAAGACCAGCAGGGTAGGTTGGGGTTTGGCGAATCAGGACATCCTCTTGGAGACAGGGGGAAGGAATGGGTTGAGGAACTGTCAGTAGGCAGACCTGGAAAGAGATAACGACCTCACTGCAAAAATAAAAGATTAAAGATTTAAAAAAAAAAAAATGGGGTATAGAACTAAACAACTCTCAATATAGGAATCTTGAATGGACAAGAAACAATTAAAGAAATGTTCAAAGTCCTTAGTCATCAGGGAAATGCAAGTCAAAACAACTCTGAGACTTCACCTTATGCCCATCAGAATGACTAAGATCAGAAACTCAAGTGGCAGTATATGCTGGTGAGGATGTAGAGCAAGGGGAAACTCCTCCATTGATGGTGGGAGTGCAAACTTAAACAACCACTCTGGAAATCAATTTGGCGATTTCTCAGAAAATTGGAAATAGTCCTAACTTAAGACCCAGCTATACCATTCCTGGAAATATACCCAAAAGATGCTCTACCATGCCACAATGACTGTTGCTCACCTATGTTCAAAGCAGCTTTCAAAGCCAGACACTGGAAACAATCTATATGTCCCTCAACTGAAGAATAAATAAAGAAAATGTAATATACAATACATATAACATCTTCCCAACATTTCAAGGCAATGCATATTAATATAAATGCCTCCAAAGAAAATGGCTTGAACTATGTTAGATACTGATTTTAAAATAACTGTAATACTAAAACAAATAACCTATGTTATTATTTCAAGGAGCTTCAGTTTCTGAAATTAAACTGCAGAAATCAATCTTAAGATCTGAAGCACATCAAGCCTGGCAGTTTGGGGGATCTGGACAGTAGTATTAGTAGAAACACAGGCACAACACACCCTCAAATCCCATTACTAACCCAAGGGAAGAACTGAGCTACCACTTGACCTATGGAATTATAAAGTCACCTAGAAAACTAGCCAAAGGAATGAAAAGAGTCAGTGATACTGGTGTCAGAGAACAACTGATGACCAACTGCATATTTTATTAAATGGCTGTGAATTTTTAAAAAAGTAAAATGCTTCCTTTTATTTTCTTGGAAACAAATGTAAAGATTACAGAGTCCTATACAATTTGGATGCTGAGTGACTCCAGTTGTGGCACCATGGTTCTAACAGCAGATAGATACCAGACAATGACACTCTGAGGGGAGGCAGGGAGATTCTGTCATCAGTGAGTAGGTAGGTGAAGGTCCTAGCTGGAAGTGGGATCTTTAATTCTAAGGTTTATCTTCCTCTACTCACACCTGTTTTCATAGATGGGTTTTCAATAAATTGGAGTCCTCCTCAACAGGATCTGTTAGGAAGAGGTCCTAGGGAGCACATACCCTCTCATTGTGTTTTTCAATGTATTTTGGGACCTTCTTCAGAACCTTCTCATGGTGAGTTTCCATGCATAAGTTGGTATATACTGTTCAAACAAGCCTTTTAATGTAAGTCTTTAATATAAGACTGGCTCCCAAGCTTCTCTCCTTCTGCATAAAGGTTCTTCAGAGTTACAAATCATTTTTTCAAACTGCTGTTCATGACTTCAGTTCTCCAGCTCCGTGGGGAACTTGCTCTGGAAGCATATGCCATGATGCATAGTCTTTCTGAATGAACCCATTCCTAGACACTGCTAGCACCTGCTGCAGCCTCATAGCAAGGACAGGACCCACTGCTCCACTTCCTCCAATGGCGGTTGCACCACCAGTGATAAAATTTTTATAAATCACTTAAATATAGAAAGTGAAAGACAATGAACTTTTTGTTCTACACTAAAACTGATTGGGCCATCTTATACTTTGAACAGATCTGTTACCTGGCATGATTCTATAACATTATGCATTAATCTTTGTCCTACTTAGCTTCAGATGTCAATTTACACAACTGAGGAGGGAGTCTCAACTTGGAGATTATCCAAATCAAACTGGCCATGGCCATATGTGTGAGGGGTTGTTTTAATTGTCTTAATTGATGTAGGAGTGCCTACCTCACTATAGGCAGAGTCATTTCCTAGGCAGGATGTCTTAGACTGCATAAGAAAGCATGAGCCTATGAGTGAGCCAAAAAGCAAGGAGCGTTTCATGGTTTCTGGTTCAGGTTCCAGCCTTGAATTCCTGCTCCAAATGCCCTCAACAATGACTCATGATCTGGGAGCGTAAGATAAAATAAGCCCTTTCCTTCTCTAAGTTGCTTTTGGTCAGAGTACATTATCACAGTCAACAGACCGACTTTTTAGGAAATAGTGATGTATTACATTATGTAAATCTGACCTATTTCATTATAAAGTATCAAAAATAATCAAAAATGTTACCAGTAGTTCTGAGACTAGGAAACAGATAGACATCATGGGTGCACAAGGAAAGGGGACTTGACAAGGAGGGGGATGTGGTGAGGATGCGAATGGGAGGGATCAGGTGGTGGAATGACAGGGGGAGAGCATACTGGGAAACTGGAATCAGGGCACATGTGGTGGTCTGAATATGCTTGGCTCATGGGAAGTGGCATTATTAAGGAGGTGTGGCCTTGTTGGAGAAGTGTATCACTGGGTAGGCAGGCTTTGATGTTTGATGCTCAGGCTCCAGTCAGTGTGGAAGAGACCCTTCTTCTGGCTGCCTGTGGAAGACAGTCTCCTCCTGGTTGCCTTCTGTTCAAGATGCAGAACTCAATCTCCTTCAGCACTATGTCTGTCTGCAAGCTGCCATGATGATAATAGACTAAACTTCTGAAACTGTAATCCAGCCCTAATCAAATGGTTGTCTTTTATAAGAGTTTCCTTGGTCATGGTGTCCCTTCACAGCAATGGAAAGCCTAACAATGGAAACTCCCAGGAATCTATGAGGATGACCCTAGCTAAGACTCCTAGTAATATGGGATACAGAACCAGAACTGGCCATCTCCTGTAAACAGACAAGAATGCTAATGGAGGGATTGGGTTATCACCCAGCTGCAAAACCTTCCACTTAGAATATGCGCTGTTGACAAGAATGTGCAGGGGTAAAGATGGAGCAGAAATTGAGGAAATGGCCAACCAATGACTAGTCCAGCTTGAGACCCATGCCATGATGTGGAGAGCTTTTGGGGCCGCTTGGCAAGAATCTGACATTGGGCCAGGACAAGGAAGTGGGCTTCCAGCAGGAATTTGACATTGACTGGAAGTAAGTTCAGGCAGGAATCTAATTTTAGGCTAAAACAAAGAAGTAGGCTTCAGGCAAGAATATGACTTTGGGCTAGGACAGGGAAGTAGGCTCAGATATCTTGGTCATCCTGTTAAGCCCTTAGAAACAGTGATCTCGGGAGTGATCATGGGACCTTGTTTGTTGTCTTGCTTGTTCCTTGGCTATTTGTGCTTATTGTATTGCTTGTTCTTCAACCTAGAACTGACCTTATTACTTGCATGTAATTAAAATGGCATAAAAGCAGATTGGGAAAAACTAAAACCCACTTCAGCCTCAGAACTGGCTGGAGTCATGCTACAGTGTTGTCTAATTGTCTTTTTTCTTTTTTAATCCTTGCTCCTGCCCTGGAGAACCTGTAGAATGACTGAGCTGGCTTGGTCACCATGAGAATGAACCCACCCCTGACACTGTTAATGATATTCTGCTAGATTTTCAGACAAGAGCCTAGCAGAAATGTCAGCAGGGAGGCTTTATCTAGCAACTGACAGAAACAGACGCAGAGAACCACAGCCAAATATTAGGCAGAGCTTGGAGAATCCTGCAGAAAAGGGAGAAGCAAGATTGTAGGAGCCAGAAGGGTCAAGGACACCAGAAGATAACCTACAGAATCAATTAACCTGGGCCCACAGGGCCTCACCAAGACTGAACTGACAACCAGAAAGCATGCATGGGACTGACTTAGGCCCTCTGCACATATGTAACAGTTGTGTAGCTTGGCCTTCGAGTGGGACTCCTAAGAGCAGGAGCAAGGGTTTGTCACTGACTCTGTTGCCTTTGGAACTCCTTCCCCATACTGGGACGCTTCATCTAGCCTTAATAGGAGAAGATGAGCCTAGTCCTACTGCAATTTGATATGTTAATGCTGGTTAATAGCCATGGGAGGCCTCCCCTTTCCTGAAGAGAAAGGGAAGAGGAGTGGATGTGGGGGAGGAGTAGGGAGAGAAGAACTGGGAGGAAACTGCAATTGGGATATAAAGTTAACTAATTAATTAACTAATTAAAAAGATGTGGGAACAATATAAAAATCTTTTTTTCAAGTACTTCCATCAGAAAAGCTAAAGTCATCAAGATCAAGGGAAAGGAGTACATTGAGTTCCACAGAGACATTGCTGGGCAAGTGAAAGCTAGAGAGGCACTGGGCAGCTCTGTGCCTCATGGAAGAAAATGAACAAAACATGGATAGAGAAGATCCTAAGAAGTCGAGAGAAAAATTGTCTTCATATGTATCAATTGTGCTACAAATGATACATATGAAGTATGTATGCTAGTAACCTGCTAGGAGGAACACAAGAAGAAGCACCTTGATGCTTCTGTCAACTTCTCAGAGTTCTGGACAAAGTGCTCAGAGAGGCAGAACACCATGTCTGCTAAAGAAAAGGGGAAATTTGAAGACATGGTAAAAGCTGACAAGGCTTGTTATGGAAGAGAAATGAAAACGTTTATTTCCTCAAAGAAGAGACCAAAAAAGACATTCAAGGATCCAGTGCACTTAAGAGGTTTTCTTGTTCTGTTCTTAGTACCACCCAAAAATCAAAGATGAACATCCTGGATGGTCCATTGGTGATGTTGCAAAACAAACAAACAAACAAACAAACAAAACAAACAAAAAATACTAGAAGAGAAGTGGAACAGCACTGATGCAGGTGAAAAGCAGCCCTATAAAAAGAAGGCTGCCAAGCTGAAGAAAAATATAAAAAGCTATCGCTGCCTATAGAGCTAAAGGAAAACCTGATGCAGAAAAAAGGAGGGGTCATCAAGGTGGAGAAGAACCAGAAAAAAAGTAAAAGGAAGAGAAGGAGGATGAAAAGGGTGAGAAAGATAAGAAGCTGAATATGAGTAAGTTAGCTCTGGGGCAATTTGGCTCATGAAGCATTTAATCCCTCTATGTGGGGCCATGAAAGGTAGCTTGGTTTCCTGTCCAACTAAGGCTCAAAACCCTAGAGACCCTGAAGGGATGGTAGGAGTTTTGCCTGTTCCTGAGCACCAGGCCCCTGTCACTAGCCAGAGCCTCTAATAGGTTTGTGACCATCAGTCACATAAGGGCAATGCCCCAAGCCCCTCCACATATAGAGGACATGACCTGTGGTCATACAGGCTCAAGACAGATCTCAATAAGGTACCTAAAGGCTTGAAGGGCTTACCAATAAAATCTCCTTCCCAGACACTCCTCCCTGCATAAGGAATTTAACCTCAGCCCCCCCCTGAGAAGTGGAGTACGGTTTTACTCATCCACTTTCCACCATGGCAATAAACTTCAAACCATGGACTGCCTCTTTTCATCGGGATCCACCATGGGGAGCCATAGAGAAGGCCTTTGCCTACAGAAGCTCCATCTAATCTCTCCTAGAAGGCCTCTCTGTGCTCCCAGCCATGGCTGCCACCAAGCCCAAGCCTGCCGCCCTGGTCAAGCCAAGGATTCTCCCCTCAGGACCAGCCCCTTTTCCCCCTGGCCCTGGGCTAGATCCACCCTGCAGCCCCCCACTCCATTTTCAGCTCTTTCGCAGCTCCTAGTTACACCTGGTTGTCTAAGAGCCTGAGAACCAGACAGCCCAGCCTCATCACAGGTCTGGGGATCCTCGAACCAGCTCTGGCTGTCCAGTGCCTCAGACTGTGCTTCCCCAACCCCTGCACAGTGTCCACAGCTTCCCTACAGCTAACATACTACTGAATGTGTCTTGGTGGTATTATCAATCGCCACTAACCTTGCTTGGTATAGTCTGGGAGTTGTAAACTGACATGAAATTTAAAGCAGGTTCGTTTTGGTGCACAGCATGAATTATATGTGGGGATGGTAGTTGTTCGTTTGTTTGTTAGTATCTTCAGTTGTCTCTGATATAGCTAATACAAAGATAATTGTTCTGTTACTAGCACTCTTTAATTGAAAAAATAGAAAATTGTAGCTGTTTTGTCGACATTCTGAATGTTTCTAAGTCAATATAGTTTTTTATAATTAAAAAGAGATCAAGGGAAAGGAGGACAGAGTTTTCTGAAGCTTCTGACTTCAGTGGGTAGTGGTTAATGCAGGGACATATTACTGTTCAAAATGCTGGCAATCAGCAACTGTGAGAGCTCAGCCATAGATGGAACATCTCTATCAATACCCCCACCAAGGCTCAGGGAATCAAACACTGGCATGCTATCGTCTGGATATGAAATGACTATTGCACACATGGACCCAGAGCATAGGTGGGTACCTATATAAGACTTGTACAAGATGAAGGAGGGGCTGTTGAGGTCTTAGCCCTATTTGGGGGGAGTGATAGGCAGTTGTTGATGGCTGCTGGAAAGAGTCACTTTTGTTTAGAATGTGGCCACTGGAAGGTTGTCCATGCCCCACCTGGTGACCCTAAACACATGAGCACATGGGCAGCACTAATTGCACTCGGTGGGTTAAAAAATTTTAAATTATAAACAGAAGACATGAAGTTGGGAGATGTAGAACTGAGAGGTGGATATGACCAAGACACACTCTATACATGCATACATTTTTCATGGAATAAATATAAAACCTTGATTTTTTCCATTGGCAACAATAATTATTAGTTGTTTTTCTTAAAATGGCAAACTTACTTTATTCATTTAAAAATACTTTTAATTATGTATATGCATTTGTGTGTGAGTTTGTACACATGAGTGCTGATCCAGACAAAGGCCAGAGAAGTCAGATCCTTTGGTCCTATCTTTATAGGCAGTCATAGACAACCCAACACTGGTGCTAGAAACTGAATGTGCTCTTCTCTGCAAGAGTAGTATGTACTCTTAACCACTGAGACATATAACTAATTGTGAATAACTAGTTTGCCAATTATTCTTTTGAATTTTAAAGTGGGTTTTATGATGTTTACAACTAAAGCAACTACACTTGTGCATCTCTTGTGACTTCACATTGCATAGAAGTGCATTAAGCCTACTGCAAGTTTCAACACAGAGAACACTGAAAAGGTATGCACTTAAAAGTAGACATCTCATAAAAACAAGCAACTTTTCTATTTCATCAGACACATTCATCATCATGATTTATCATCATGTCCTTTTTACAGTTAACACACGGCATTAAACAAACCAAGGTGACTACTACTATTGTTTGGCACTGCTACTTTGGTTCCTGCTAAGGCCCTTCAGTATGTTATTTACCATTGCTTAGCATTGTTGCAAATGTAAACCCCACGGAAAGGGGCAAATAATGCTAGTATTATTAAGAAAATAGTTTTCCCAGGTCACCTAAAAGAACCTCAGGGACTACCAGGGAGCCCACAAGCCATATTTTGAGAACCACTGTTTTTTTAAAGAACCGAGAGAATATGAAGTTTCATACTGCAACAACCATACAGACTCTTCCTTTATGCTATGAACTCACTTTTTAAATAAGATTAGCAGACACAGAATCAAGTTAGTTTAATATAATTCAAGTTTTCATATAAAATTAAATTTATATTGAATACTTATAAAACCACCTATATTTACCCCACTAACATTCCAGAACATATAATTTTAAAAGTCTCATAAAAACAAAGACTCAGCTGTGAAAACAATAACAAAATAGATATCCTATAATGTAATAAAGCCACGAGTCATTATACTTAACTGTAACAGAACTTGATTTTGTGTTGTTTTATCCTGAGGATCCTAAGGGGGAAAAGAATAGGGTTATTCTGTTTTTTTCAAACTAAGAAATTATAATCTAATGAAACAAACCAAAAACATAACACTTCAGAGATTTCTTTCAGTAGTGTTTCTTAGCTTTTTAATTTTTCAAGATTATAATATAGTTTATCATATCTTCCTTACCTTTCCACCCATCTAAACCTTCCCTTGCATCCCTTAGCTCTTTTAAATTAATGGTCTCTTATCCTTTTCATTAATTGTTGTATGTACGTGCAAGTGTGTACATGCATGCATATGTGTAAATGTGTATGCATGTGTGTGTATAAGTGTGTGTTCCTAAAGACATAAATATAACCTGCTAAGTCTGTATAATGCCACCATTTGGTATTGAACAACCAGTTGGTGTGCTCATCCCTAGGGGAGACTATCTCTCCCACTCATCACTCCTCACTTATCTGTAGTTCTTTGAATAGGGCTGGAGCCTTGCAAGCTTTTTTTATAGTGTAAAATATAGATAAAATGTGGCATCTTAACCATTTTAAAGTGCACAGTTCTACAGCATTGAGTAACTTACATCTTCTACAACATTATCTCCACAAATTTCCAGACCTTTCTCCTCTGAAACCCTGTGCTCTTCCTCATTCCCATCTACCCTTGCCCATGGCAACCTACTTTCTGTCTCTACGAATCTGGCTTCTCTAGGAATATCATGGAACAGGAACCATATGGTGTTTGTTATTTGTGAAAGGCTTCTTTCACACAAAACAAGGTTGATCCATGCAGCGGTATGTATCAATATTTTCTTCTTACTTAAGACTGAATAACTTCCACCGAATACACACCACATTTTGGCATCTTCTGGTCTTAGTGTCCTGAGTATGATCAGTTATATGACTTTGCCACCAGGACTGGACAGTTGCTCATTTTCTAACGGACTTAGTTTTGTTGCATTGCAAAAATTCTTTATATATGCTAAATTCCCATCTCATACCACAAGATTTGCAAATATTTTCTCCCACTCCATGGACTACCTCCTTACTCTATTAAAGTATCCTTTCAATGTTCAACACTTTCCATTTTCATGACATCTAATTTACCAATCTTTTTCTTGTCTATCAAGTGTTACTGAAAACAAACCACTGTTAAGCCCAATGTGTGAGACCTTCCATTATATTCTCTTCTACTTGTTACTTACTTTATACATTTCCCTTAAATTACTTCTGTAAAATAAGTGGTTAACTATGGGACTTTTCTCACTACTAGGACCAAATTTCTGACAGAAGCAATTTAAAGAAAGAAAGATTTACTTTGGTTCACAGTTCAGAAGATGTGGTGATCTATGGCAGGAAAGTCACAGTGGCTGGGGGTTGAGATGGCAGGAACTTGTGGCACAGGTTGTTTACATTTAGCACACCAGTAAGAAGAGTGCTTGGAAAGAACATTCTACCTCAGTGACACACAAGGCTTCACTTCCTAACGGATTCCACAATTTCCTGAAATAATGCCATCAGTTGGGGACCAAATATTCAAATGAGTGAGACTGTAAGAGATGTCCAAATGACAACATAAGGCAAAGAGAAAGGGAAATGAACTTTACTTCATATGTCCCTCCTCTTCACTGATCCATGATGAGTCTGGGGAAGGACTCTTGTCAGATTCTGAGTTATGATTATTCTTCCGGAAGACAAAAAATTCGAGTACTTCTGTACATTAAATGATCAGCTCATTCTGCCAAACTCTCATATCAGAAAAACTTAGGCTATTGTGTCCTATTCAAAAAAGATAAAATTCACTGATCTAATTTTTCAGTTTAAGATTTCACAGTATATTTGCTTTGTTCACTTTAAAAAGGACCTTGCCTTAAACATATTATCAACATCAAAAAAGATATTTAGAAAAAAAATTCTTCTCCAGGGGTCCCCTGCCATATCTATGATCTGTAGATATGGCTTTCTAAAAATACCCTTAATATACAAACATTTTAGCAATCATACTAATACAATTGTGCTTTGTCAAAAAGCATGCACTCACATAAATCACAGCATATGAGAACTTCTCTATCTTTTCCAATTAATGTTCAGTATATATGTATACGTACACATATAGCTTAAATGAAGTTATGTCACTTAAGCTAATAATATTCCTCCATATAGCCATAGACTATCTTAAAAAAACTCAAATACCAGGCACAAGAAATCTTCTTAGAGTTATTGGTCAGGGGACTACAAGAGACTTCTAAAACAATACAGGCTATTGTTGGCTATCCTCATTTGTCTCCTGTGGGTTAAAGGTAAGTCCCTACTGCTGAAGACACCATGCACTTCAACACAAGACCTAGAAGCTAAGCAGCATCTAACCTGGAAGCCTTTTCCCTAAGGTCAAGCTTTCATAGTACGAGAAGGGACAGTAGAAGCTTCCAAGGGAGGGAAGCAACCAACAGTCCTACCCAGCTGCAATGCCTATAAACTATAATAACCAGCATGGCAGGACAGCTCTAAGAGTACAATGGTGCTATTCACATCTCGGTGGTAACAAACAGCTCTCTAACTGAACCTACAGCCCCTTAATAGGAAGGAAACCATGCCCGATAATGAAACCATGCCAACCATCTAGGGCTTGTGAGTTCATGGATCTGAGAGGAGAATCTACTACTCCCATATTATAAAAAGTATAAATTCTAACTACATTCTAAATATCTATCCTTATAACTATAACTTTCAACCCTCATCAAAGAAATGTCCTTTCAACAGAAGAAAGCCATTACAGAAAAGCACAAGTGATTAAAATACAGAGAAACAATTGACTGTGGGATGGATGCCCAGGCACAATTGATACATCTACAACTCCTACACCTAAGGCTTGAGTAAAATCACAGAAGAGATAACAGAAAAGATTTTAAGAGTCAGAGGAGCAGGATAGCTGCTGTGAGATCATAATCTCCTAGAAATGGCACGGATGCTTCACTTATGATACCGTAACAATACTGATGTCTAAATAAGACCTGAAGAAGTTCACCAACAGATGTACTAACATGGAAGGGGAAAAAAATCTTACCCATGTAACAAAGAACTACAGGCAACTAAGGAAGCTGAAAAAAGGAGAAACAGTCTTCCTCAGTGAAGTGGGAAATGATGTATGTAATTTTTATAATTTTTAAAATATTTATTTATTTATTTATTTATTTATTTATTTATTTATGTGAGTGAGTACACTGTCACTGTCTTCAGACACACCAGAAGAGGGCATCGGATCCCATTACAGATGGTTGTGAGCCACCATATGATTGCTGGGAATTGAACTCAGGACCTCTGGAGAGCAGTCAGTGCTCTTAACTGCTGAGCCATATCTCCAGCTCAATTTTTATGAATTTTAATAAATTAAAAATAAATCTTTTAATTTAAAAATAAAGTGAAATTTTAACTAAAAAAAACCCACTTGAGATAACAATACAATTAGAAACATAATATAGCTACCCAAAGGGAATTGAAATAAAATCCCTTCCCCTCTGTTCTATGATTTTATATTTCTTTAAATAAAATTTGAATAAAAATTTAGATAAAATTCAAATTCAAAATTTGAAAAAATTCATCTCTATCTTCTTCAAATGATATTCAGTGCTTTTTGTTGATTATGCAGCCTACAGACATCCACATAAGTTCCATGTGTATGTATAGCCTCCTACACGGGGTCTATAAAACTCAAAGGTTGCCGGGCAGTGGTGGCACACGCCTTTAATCCCAGCACTTGGGAGGCAGAGACAGGCGGATTTCTGAGTTCGAGGCCAGTCTGGTCTACAGAGTGAGTTCCAGGACAGCAAGGGCTATACAGAGAAACCCTGTCTCCAAAAAAAAAACCAAAAACCTCAAAGGTTAGAAGACAAAACTAGCCTCACCCGAGAACCAGTTTACTAAGAATGTACCTACAGGCTTACTGGATACTGAGGAAATTAGAGTTCCTTCTCATAGTTCTTAGTGTCACTAATAAAACAAATTAAGAATGGACTCAAATGGAAATGTGAGAACATTTTTATTAGCATTTAAAACAGGGCAGACAAGCTGTAAGTCTCAGCAGCTGACAAGGGCATGGAAAAGCAGGTAAGGTTATGTATGCAGTAAGTTAGCATGGAGTTAGTCACACAGCATAAGGGAGCGTTAGAGGAGTAAGCCCAGAGAGAGTGAGTGAGTGAGTGAGTAAATAAATAAGTCAGCCAGTGAGCAAACAAGAATACCTAGGCTCTGAAAGAAAAAGAAGAGAAGTTACAACTTTCTAAGTCAGACAGATTCAGACAAACTGCATGCAACTTCACAGGGGCTGGGCCACAAAGATAATTCTTGGAAGGACAAGTACAGTATTTCATTAAAGGGATCATTTATTATCATGCTTACCTATAGCATGGTCTGAGGTGAGCCCACCCTCCTAGTGATGGTCATATGCCAGATCCTGGCCCCATTGGGTAAGCTTTTATGTCTTTTTCTTTTCTTTTTTTTTCCTTCTAGATTGCATTTCTGTGTAACCCTGGCTGTCCTGGAACTCTCTCTGTAGACCAGGCTGGCCTCAAACTCACAGAGATCTGCCTGCCTCTGCCTCTCAAGAGCTGGGATTAATAGTGTGTACACACACACACACACACACACACACACACACACACACACACACACCTATTATATTTTGAGTAGTTTTGAATGTTAGGCCTCCCCACAGGCTTGACAAAGTTTCCCTAATGGGCCCCACAGAGCCTAGATCAAGGCTTCTGTAACAATATTTCTGCATCTCCAAAAACAATTCATTCAAATGCTTATCTTGCCCAGTTCACTTATAAAAGGCCAGTACATTTTCCTGTGGAAGGCAACTATTCATGATCATTCTCACATGACGGCTAGTTGTTTCCTTTTTTTTCCTCCACAAGTATTAATTATGCTCAAGAGCTAAAGCCATAAAATACAATGGTGGCTGGTGTTCTTCATTTATCAGTTAACAAGCTAGAAGGATACATTTCTATCAGTTTTGTCACAGTTGCTATCTATCTCTTTTATACAGGAGACTACACTTTTCTTCTTACCCCTACACCCTCATATTTTGACCAAGCACTTATGTATTTAGATGTCTTGTTTTATTTGTTGAAAGTAAAATGTAAATAATTCAGTTAATTGAATTAATTTGGTTCTAAAAAGAACCAAATCTGTTTTTGTCTTTAAGAAATTTTCCTTTACTATGTTAAGTCACTCTTTCCAGGTACATGAGGGATTACTGATATTTGCAAAGAAGCCAAGATAAACAAACAAACAAAAAATCAAAATAAACACCTTGGTTCTCCATGACAAATCAGACATCTTACACAAAATGCCTTCACATGCACTAGGGTAGGTTACTTACAACAGAAAGTCAGCGTTTTACTTATTAATTATTAATTATTGATATTTTCTTAAGATATATTTCTCTCAGACTGAGGAACCTAAGGTTGGTTTATCTTCATATGAGTCATATCAAACATAAAAATGTTTTATAAAAGAACATTTCTAAATATACATATGACTGCCCATTAAGGGCTGTCATATATATATATATATATATATATATATATATATATATATACACACACACACATACATATATATATACACATACATACATACACACATACATATACACACACATCTATTAAATGCTGAAATTGTTACTTGACATGTATTTGTTAGTACTTAAAAATAGCTTAGATACAACCCTTGGCAATGGGCAATGATACACCTTGTTGGTGGTATTTTTCTTATATCAGTCAGGAGCAGAGCGAATGGCAGTCCTTTGTTCATCCTAGCTTGATGCCTGGCTTGTGGCCAAAGCTGTCTGATGCCTAGGATTTGATAAAAATCTAATCAAATCAGATAAAATCCAGGCAGCCCAGGAGAAGAAAGACAGATAGAGATCTCTGAATTGCCATGCCACCCACAGACCTACCCTCCAGTGCACAGCACAGGTGGACCATAGATACCTTTTTGCTGCCATGTCACTCAGCATAGATGGAGGATGTCAAGCAAGAGCCCACCAGCCATGTGGCCAGCCATCACAATGTGCAAGTATGTGGTGGTTAGATGGAAGAGAAAGAGAAGAGGAGCAGCTTGAATATTATGAAGAGAGATGGAATTGGAGAGTTGAGGGCAGAGAGGCATAGCCTGTAGTGAGTATCAAGCCCTGCTAGCAGGGGCCATGGTGAGGTCCCAACCCAAATTGCCCTGGGGGCCATGTCTGAGTCCATAGCTAGGCAGTAGCAACAGCCCATGACTCATATTACTACTATAGAACATGGGGATGTCCCTGATGGGGCAGCCACTGAAGAACAGGTAGATGTCCAGGGGTTGCTGGCCCAGCCCCTCACTGGATGCAGCATTCTGGAAAGCTGGCCCCATTTCTACCAGCAGCACTAGGGAGAGTGGGCCATGAACCTTGGCCCAGGCAGCACAGTGGAGCTGTCCCTGGTGGCTGCAGTATAGGTGAACTGGCCCCAAGGTGGCAAGTGTGGCACCTTGGTGGCAGCCATTCCTTTGCTGTGGGGTGGCATGGGCATAGAGGCAGTGCCCCACACAACACCCCTACCTTGCCACCTCGGGCAGTTAAGAAAGCTGCCCACAGGGTCATGAGCACACACACAAAAAAGCTATTCCTAACCATCACCAGCTACAGCACTCGGGAGAGCAAGTCCTGCATGTTACCTGGACAGAATAGCAAAACTGACCCTTGGTAGCAAGGGCAAGAATGCAGGAGAGTTGACCTTGCCACTCCTCTGGTGGAAGGTGGCACAGGTGCGAGGGTGATCCTTCCTCCTCACCATCTGTGGCAGTCTGAAGAACTGGCTCTGGGATCATGAAAGTAGGTGGTCTAGCCCTGACCCTCACCAGCTGCAACACCTGGGACATTGGGCCCTGCACCTCCTCTGGGCAGCACAGTAGAGCTGGTCATGATAGAGGAAGTACAGGTAAGCAGGCCCCGAGGGCAAGAGCACTGAAGAGCTGATCCACTATTCCTCTGCAGTGAGTGGTGTGGGTGCTGGGGTGATGCCCCCCTCAGCAATGCTTACCACTGGGGAAGTCAGAAGAACTGGCTCCAGAGTCATGAGAATAGAAAAGGTGGCCTACGATTTACTAGCTGCAGCACTCAAGAGAGAGTGCCCTGCACCTTGCCTGGGCAGCACAGTAGGGCTGACACTGGTTGAGAGGGAGTGGGTGAGCCAGCCCTGAAAGCAAGAGTCCGGGAGAGCTGACCCCATCACTCCTCTGACTTGAGGTGGCGTGAGTATGATATCCTCCCCACCCCTTCCCCCTTACCACCTGCAGCAGTAGGCTCTGAGGTCATGAGAGCAGGTGGGGTGGCCTTGCTTCTTCACTGGCTATAGCACTCAGGAGAGCAGTTCTTGCATCTCATCTGAGCAACACAGCAGAATTGGCCCTGGTGGAGTGGGCGCAGGTAAGCAGACCCTGAGGGTGAAAGCAAGAGAGCTGGCCTAGACATTCATCAACACTTTCAGTAGCTGAGAGAGCTAGCTCTCGGTCACAAGAGAAGAAGACCTTGTTCTGCCCCCTCATTGGCTATAGCACATAGGACAGAGGGCCCTGCCCCTTGCCTGGACAACACAGTGGAGCTGGCCCTGATGGCAAAGGCTCCAGTGAGCTAGCTCTGAGGGTATGAAAGCTGGAGAGCTGGCCTAGCCCCTCACAGGCTACAGCACTTGGGAGAGTGGACCCTGCACTTTAATTGGACAGCACAGTGGAGCTGGCTCAGGAGGCATGGATTCGGTAAGCCAACCCTGAGGACGTGAGAGCAATTGCTGAATCTGCCTCCTGCTGATGGTGGCATCGGGGTAGCCTAGCCAGAGCATGGTTGGAGAGCTCATCTTGGTGGTACTGATAAGGGAGAGCCAGCAAGCTAACAAATGAAGTTACCAACCAGGCCCAGATCCACAGGTCTGAACTGGCCCACCCCAAAATCTATATCATGTTGGGCCACATGAAAGGGCCAGTCCAGTTGTTCCAAAGCTGTAGGATCTCCATGACACAGGGCAATAGCAAGTAATTGGGAGGAGTCTGGATTAGGATCCAATATTGATGGTGTCACAGAAGTTAGAGCTCTTGAACCAGACCAATGACTCACTGAAATGAACATTTGCAAGTGAAGATGTGTGGACAGATGATATACTGTGGGGCACACTGTGACACACTACAGCTTTCATGTTGGGCTGTTTTGTCTGCTTTGCTTGGTTGTTGCCGCTATTGTTGTTTGTTTGTGTGTGTTTTATTTGGGGAGAGGATCCAAGGATGAGGGTAGATACAAAGGGACAGGAAGATGAGTAGGACTAGGGTGCACAATGTGAAACTGAGAAAGAATCAATAAAAAGTTTAAAAAAAAAAAAAAAAAGCCGACTTCAACATGAAGTGATTGTAGAAATGTCTTGGCTCAAGCTAAGTCAGGTCCCAAAGCCCTATTTTAATCCCACTCTTTCCCAGAAATATTTCTAAACCACCATAAGTTCTTAGCAGCAAGGGCAATTCCAGGACTGTGAGAATTAAATTAGGATGAGATTGTGAGTCAGGAAAGGGACACCAAGAGTATTAGTATCAGTGGAGTCTAGCTAGTTCCCTGAGCATCAAAAACTCACCCTGTGACCAGTTCCCCTCCACCCCAGCCCACAATAGAGACAGTTTTACCCCCAGCAGTTCTAACACCACCAGGCAAACAGGTGAATTTCCCCCCACCTCATTACATGGCCTAACTGGGACCCCCTGGGACCCAGAGGATGCAGGACCTTCTGCCCTGCCTGAGACACACATTCCTTCCACTTCACAACTATGCCTGGGAGCAGATTGTGTGCTGCAGCACAAATACTCCCATTGCAGCCACAACCAGAGTCAGCTTGACTCCCAGGAGGTCTGCCACAGCCAGGTTCACAGATCAGGTGCTCCAAACACACTCCCACACCAAGAGACAGCCTGACCCAAGAAAGCCCAATATAACCAGGCTCACAGGAGAGACAGGGTCCAGTCAGAGATAACAAGGCCAGTTAACACCAGAGATAACCAGATGGCAAGATGCAAGCCCAAGAACATAAACAACAGAAACCAATGCCACTTGGCAGCATCAGAACACAGTTCTCTCAATACAGCAGGCCCTGAATACCCTAACACACCTGAAAAGCAAGATTCTGATCTAAAATCCCATTTCATGAAGATGATAGAAGACCTTAAAGAGGAAGTAAATAACTCCCTTAAAGAAATGCAGGAGAATACAGGTAAAGAGGTAGGAGCTCTTAAAGAGAAAACACATAAATCCCTTAAAGAAATACAGGAAAACATAATCAAACAGGTGAAGGAATTGAACCAAACCATCCAGGCATAGAAGATACCACAGAAAACATTGATGCAACAGTCAAAGAAAATACAAAGTGCAAAAAGCTCCTAACCCAAAACATCCAGGAAATCCAGGACACAATGAAAAGAATAATAGGTATAGAAGAGAGTGAAGATTCCCAATTCATAGGACAAGTAAACATCTTCAACAAAATCATAGAAAATTTCCCTAACTAAAAAAAGATGACCATAAAACATACAAAAAAAATCTACAAATTGCCAAATAGATTGGACCACAAAAGAAATCCCACCCATCACATAATAATCAAAACACCAAATGCACAGAACAAAGAAAGAATATTAAAAGCAGAAAGTGAAAATGTCAAGTAACATATAAAGGCAGACCTATCAGAATAACAACAGACTTCTCAATAGAGACTCTAAAAGTCAGAAGATCTTGGACAAATGTCAAACAGGCCCTAAGAAAACACAAATGCCAGCCCAGGTTACTATACCCTGCAAAACTCTCAATTACCAAAGACAGAGAAAACAAGATATTCCATGACGAAACCAAACTTAAACAATAGCTTTCCACTAAACCAGCTCTACAGAGGATAGCAGAAAGAAAACTTTAACACAAGGAAGGAAACTACATTCAAGAAAAACCAAGAAATTAATCTTCTCACAACAAATCCAAAAGAAGAGAACCACACAAACATAATTCCATCTCTAACAACAAAAATAACAGGAAGCTACAATCATTGGTCTTTAACATCAACGGACTCAATTCACACACACACACATACACACACACACACACACACACACACACACACACACGCTAACAGACTGGTTATGTAAACAGCACCCAGCATTTTGCTACATATAGGAAACACACCTCAAAGACAAAGACAGACACTACCTCACAGTAAAAGGATGGAATATTTTTTCCAAACAAACAGTCCTAAGAAACAAGCTGGAGTAGCCATTCTAATATCCAATAAAATAGACTTTCAAACAAAATTTATCAACAAAGATGGGAAAGGACCCTTCATATTCATCAAAGGAAAAAAATCTACCAAGATGAACTCACAATTCTGAATATCGATGCCCCAAATGCAAGGGCACCCACATTTGTTAAAAAACAAATTACTTAAGCATACATTGAACCTCACACAATAATAGTGGGAGACTTCAACACCCCATTCTCACCAATGGCCAGATCTTGGAAACAGAAACTACACAGAGACACAGGGAAACTAACAGAAGTATGAACCAAATGGATTTAATAGATACCTACAGAACATTTCACCCTAAAACAAAAGAATATACCTTCTTAGCACCTCATGGTGCCTTCTCCAAAACTGATCATATAATCAGACACAAAACAAGCCTCAACAGATACAAGAAGATTGAATTAATCCAATGCATTCTATCAGATCACCATGGACTAAGGGTGGTCCTCAATAACAATAAAAACAACAGAAAGCCCACAAACTCATGGAAGCTTAACTGTCTACTCAATGATAGCTTGGTCAGGGAAGGAAGGAAGGGAGGGAGGGAGGGAAGAAGGAAGGAAGAAAGAAAGAAATTAAAGACTTTATAGAACTTAACGAAAATGAAAGCACAGCATACACAAATTTATGGGACAAAATAAAAGCAGTGCTAAGAAAAAAAACTCATAGCTGAGTGCCTTCAAAAAGAAATTGGAGAAAGCCTACACTAGCAGCTTAACAGCACATCTGAAAACTCTAGAACAAAAAGATGCAAATACACCCAAGAGGAGTAGACCACAGGAAACAATCAAACTAGGGGCTAAAATCAACCAAGTAGAAACAAAGAGAATTATACAAAGATCAACAACTCTGGGAGTTGTTTCTTTGAGAAAATCAACAAGATAGATAAACCCTTAGTCAAATTAACTAAAAGCACAGGGACAGTATCCAAATTAACAAAATCAGAAATGAAAAAGAAGACATAACAACCGAAACTGAGGAAATTCAAAAGCTCATCAGATCGTACTACAAAAGCCTATACTCAACAAAATTGGAAAATCTGGATGAAATGGATGATTTTCTAGACAGATACCAGGTACCAAAGTTAAATCAGGACCAGATGAATCGTATAAACAGTCCCATAACCCCTAGGGAAATATAAGCAGTCATTAAAAGTATTCCAACCCAAAAAGCCCAGGGCCAGATGGTTTTAGAGCAGAATTCTATCAGACCTTCAAAGAAGACCTAGTACCAATACTTCTCAAACTATTCCACAAAATAGAAACAGAAAGACCTAATTTATTCTATGAAGCAACAGTTACGCTGATACCTGAACCACACAAAGACCCAACAAAAAAAGAGAACTTCAGACCAATTTCCCTTATGAATATTGATGCAAAAATACTCTTTAAAATTCTCACAAACTGAATCCAAGAACACATCAAAATGATCATTCACCATGATCAAGTAGGTTTCATCCCAGGAATGTGGGAATGATTCGATATATGGAAATCTATCAACATAATCCACTATATAAACAAACTCAAAGAAAAACCCACATGATTATCTCATTGGAAATTGAAAAAGCCTTTGACAAAATACAATACCCTTTTACTTTAAAAGTCTTGGAAAGATCAGGAATTCAAGGCACATACCTAAACATAATAAAAGCAATATACAGCAAACCAATAGCAGACATCAAATTAAATGGAGAGAAACTTGAAGGAATCCCACTAAAATCAGGGACAAGACAAGGCTGCCCACTCTCCCTATTTATTCAATATAGTACTCAAAGTTCTAGCCAAAGCAATTAGACAACAAGAGATCAAAGGGATACAAATTGGAAAAGAGGAAGCTGAGATATCGCTATTGGTGGATGATATGATAGGACACACCAGTGACCCCAAAAATTCCACCAGAAAACTCCTACAGCTGATAAACAACTTCAGCAAGTGGCTGGACATAAAAATAAACTCAAACAAATCAGTAGCCTTCCTCTACTTAAAGGATAAATGGGCAGAGAAAGAAATTAGGAAAATGACATCCTTCACAATAGTCACAAATAATATGAAATATCTTGGGATGACTCTAACCAAGCAAGTGAAAGATCTGTATGACAAGAACTTCAAGTCTCTGAAGAAAGAAATGGAAGACCTCAGAAGATGGCAAAATCTCCCATGCTATGGATTGGTAGGATTAACAGATTCAATGCAACCCCCATCAAAATTCCAACTTAATTCTTCACTGAGATAGAGAAATTCTCAAACTCATATGGAATAACAAAACTTCCAGGATAGCAAAAACAATTCTCAACAATAAAAGAACTTCTGGTGGAATCAGCATCCCTGACCTCAAGCTGTACTACAGAGCAATAGTGATAAAAATTGCATGGTATTGGTACAGAGACAGAAAGGTCTATCAATGGAATAAAATTGAAGACCAGAAATAAACCCAAGATCACTTGATCTTTGATAAAGAAGCAAAACCATCCAATGGAAAAAAGACAGCATTTTCAACAAATGGTGCTGGTTCAACTTGAGGTCACCATGTACAAGAATACAAATGGATCCATTTTTATCTCCTTGTACAAAGCTCAAGTCCAAGTGGATCAAGGACCTACACTTAAAACCACATACACTGAAACTAATAGAAGAGAAAGTAGGAAAGAGCTTGGAACACATCAGCACAGGGGAAATTTTCATGAACAGAACACCAATGGCTTATGCTCTAAGATCAAGAATCGACAAATGGGACCTCATAAAATTGAAAAGCTTCTGTAAGGCAAAGGACACTGTCAATAGGACAAAACAGCAACCAACAGATTGGGAAAAGATCTTTACCAATCCTACATCTGATAGAGGGCTAATATTCAATATATACAAAGAACTCAAGAAGTTAGATCCCAGAGAACCAAATAAGCCTATTAAAAAATGGGGAACAGAACTAAACAGAATTCTCAACTGAGGAAACTTGAATGGCTGAGAAGTACCTAAAGAAATATTCAACATCCTTAGTCATCAGGGAAACGCAAATCCAAACAACCCTGAGATTCCACCTCACACCAGTCAGAATGACTAAGATCCAAAACTGAGGTGATAACAGATGCTGGTGAGGATGTGGAAAAAGAGGAACACTCCACCATTCCTGGTGGAATTACAAGCTGGTATAATCCCTCTGGAAATCAGTCTGGCAATTCCTCAAAAAAATTGGACATAGTACTACCTGAGGACCCAGCTATACCATTCCTGGGCATATACCCAGAAGATGCTCCAACATGTAATAAGGACACATCCTCCACTATGTTCATAGCAGCCATATTTATAATAGCCAGAAGCTGGAAACAACCCAGATGTCCCTCAACGGAAGAAAGGATACAGAAAATGTGGTACATTTACACAATGGAGTACTACTCAGCTTTTAAAAACAATGACTTCATGAATGTTGCAGGTAAATGAATGAAACTAGAAAATATCATCCTGAGTTAGGTAACCCAGACCCAAAAGAATACACATGGAATGTACTCACTGATAAGTGGATATTAGTCCAAAAGCTCAGAATATCCATGATACAAGTCATAGACCATATGAAGTTTAACAAGAAGGAAGACCAAAGGGCGGATTCTTCAATTCTACTTAGAAAGGGGCACAAAATAATCACAGGAGGTAGAGGGAAGGAAGTACCTAGGAGGGAAAGAGGAGGGGGAAGGAAAAAGGGGTGGAGAGCAGGATCAGGTATGGGAAGAGACCAGAGAGAAGTCTAGAGGGTCAGGAGAATGAATAGAAATATGTACCAGTGGGGGTGAGGAATGGGGAGAACCACTAGAAAGCCCACTAGGGAAGCACAAGGTCCCAGGACACAATGGGGATGACATTAGCCAAAATACCCAAAAAGAGGGGAGATCGAACCTGAAGAAACCACCTCCAGTACATAGGCATGGTCCCCAGTTGACAGATGCGGCCACCCACCCATCTCAAAAATTTTAACCCAGAATTGTTCCTGTCTAAAGGAAATGCAAAGACAAAAATGGAGCAGAGACTGAAGGAAAGTCCATTCAGAGACTGCTCCATCTTGGGATCTATCCCATGCAAACCCCATTGACACTATTTCTGATGCCAAGAAGTGCTTGCAGACAGGAGCCTAGTATGGCTGTCCTCTGAGAGGTTCCAACAGCATCTGACTAAGACAGATGCAGATACTCACAGCCAACAATTGGACTGAGCCCAGGGGCCCCAGTGGAAGAGTTAGGGGGAGGACTGAAGGAGCTGAAGGGGATTGTAACCCCATTGGAAGAACAATATCAACTAACCAGACCCCTCAGAACTTCCAGGGACTAAATCACCAACCGAAGAGTATACATGGGTGGGTCCATGGCTCCAGCTGCATATCTAGCAGAGGATGGCCTTATCTGCCATCAATGAGTAGAAGGCTCTTGGTCTTATGGAGGCTTGTTGCCTCAGTGAAGGGGCATGCTAGAAGGATGAGGTGGGAGTGGGTGAGCACCCTCTTAGAGGCAAAGGGGAGGGGAACAGGATGGGGGTATTGAGGAGAAGAGACTGGGAAGGTGGACAACATTTGAAAGGTAAATAAATAAAATAACCAATTAATTTTTTAAAAACCTTTTTTTATTTAAAAAAACAACAACAACAAAAAACCAAAAGAAAGAAAGAAAACTCACCCTGTATTTGGCATCCCAGCATTTTTACCTCAAAGTGACAGCTATTAGGAAGAAATCCTACCTGCCCACTGGAGCTTAAAAAGACTAGAGAAAGAAACAAAGAGAAGGAAAAAAAAGGGGGAAAAGAAAGGAGAGAGGGAAGGAAAAGAAAGAAAAAGGGAGGAGAAAAGGTAAAGAGAAAAAAATTCATTTTGACCTCTGGCCTTGCTAATCCTTTTCCACTAAATGTCTATCAAGCAAGCCTGGGTTTATTCATGGTTCCCTTCTACATTCCTTATGGCATTCAAGTTCATTGATTCTACCTCCATATGTGCATAAAAGTGGAAGGGGGATGAGACTGCAGAGATGACTCAGCAGCAAAGAATACACACACACATACATGTATAATTTAAAAAGTTTAAGTGAAAGAAGGTATCTACAGGAAGCCTTCAATGTGGATTCACACTACTCAATACTTAACTGTACTTCAGAGAGGAGGATGTGGAAGAACTGCCCTGCTGGGAATAACTGCAGGAATGAATAACCATTCTTTGTCAAACAAGTATCTTCTACAAATGACCCAAAAAAAGATTATGAGATTATTGAAAGCCAAAGTTATGTTTTAAGTTTTAATTACTGTGCTTATGAGATCCGTAAAACAAAAGGACAGATTAAGGACAGATTCTTCCTGAGATGCTGAGGTTGTTGTCCAAATTAGATAACAAGCCAAATGTTTTCACATCCTTGAACAAGTTTGGTTGACCCAACTGCACCAGATGTGCTTGGTCACATGTAGTCAGGAGTTACATAGGCAGGAATTACATCTTGATGTATGTTTGCCTCTGATTAGACGAATAGATAGCCTTGTGGGTTTGCCTTTATAAGCATTTGGTCAACATAGCTTATGACAATTTTCTGGGAACTCCTGAAATGCACTTGGCCAAAGGCCATCATCCTGGCCAGTATTAAGCTTGCCTCAAATTTGGCTCAAAATTGTGGTAATGATCTTGTTCTTGCCTGGTGGGATTAATAATTAATGCTACCCTCTGTAATTAGCTAGGGTCTTCAGAAAAGCAGACCCAAAGGGATAAGTGGATGAATAGACAAGTAATAGACAGTTTATTATAAAGAGTTGGATCCCACAATTATAGAAATGATATCCAAATCTGCAGTGTAAATTGTGGGGCTTGGACCCCAAAGAACTAATGACATAGTTATAATCTGAAGGGCAGCAAAGAGAAACTAGGAGAGTTGACAATACATATCAAGTATTAGGACCAGCAAACTAAAATAAATGTATACACACCCATGCACACGTGCGCGCGCGTGTGCGCGCACACACACACACACACACAAATTAAATAATTATTTGAAATAAAGGAAATAATGATGTTGTAAAAGTTCAAAGATAGTCAACTGATCCATTTTCTCTTGCTGAGAAAGGTACTCATCTTTTTTTGAATCAGGATGGTAGTAGGTTGGTCTGATGCTAAATAGTGGTTCCTCAAGATGTGGCTGTCCTAGACAAGTAGATCCTCAGGTCCTCAAACTGATGCCATATGAGCCTTCTCCACAGTTTAACTGGTCATTAAAAGACTAGGGAGAGAGGTAGGACTAGAGGTAGGAGTGAGGAGGTTGCAGGCAGAGAGAGATGAGAGAGGAAGATGGAGGAAGAAAAAGGAAGCCGCCATGGACCAAAAGTGCATGGCCAGGAGAAACAGCAAGTAGTGAGGGGCTCTATAGCTGGGGAATAAGTTAGTATAGCTCTAGATCTGCCCAAGCCAGGCTATGGATTGTAAATAAAATATCTGGATCATGTGTCTTTTATATGGGCTTGCTAGGATTATAAATTCCTTCTATACTGGCTTTCAACTGATTTAACAAAGCCCATAAATAATATGGAGGACACAAACTGCTTTACTTAAAATACTCACTTAAATATTGAGATGTGGATACAGCTCCGTTGACAGTGTTACTCAGCATGCAAAAGGCTCTAGATTAAATCCCTAACACTACTAAATAAATAAACAAATAATCCTGGTCTCATCCAAACAACCCTCATTTAAACAATTACCTAGAATCCTATTGTCCTAGTCAATTTAACACAAAACTGACTATTGTGCCAACTATTCTGATATCTGTTTCCAATTTTCTCTAAATATATCATTAAATTCTTCACACAAAATAAAAACTTAGGCATGTAAGAATGTAAAACTGTTGACCTGGAATGTTCCTCCATGGCTCATGGGTTAAAAGCTTAGTGCCAGCTGGCAACACTGTTGAGAAGTGGTGGAAACTCAGGAGGCAGGCCTACTGTACAGGCCATCCTTTTGAAGAGTACTTTTGGCTCTCTTAGTATTTCCTAGGACTGGCCTCTCTCCCCTTCTACTCTCTCTCTTTCTCAGATGCCATGAGTAAGAGCAGCCCCACTGTGCCTTTATTCCCTGCCATGATACCCTGTCTCACCACAGGTCTACAGCGAAAGAACAAGACTTCTAGACAGAACTCTCTGATACTGTTAACTAAAATACTTCAATTTGATTTTCTTGGGCATTTTGGCACAATGATAAAAAGTTAACAAGCTGTTTGTCATACAGCAATATAATGTGTAGGAAGAATATCTTGTGTATTGTATGGATGCATCACCTGTTAATTAAAAAGCCTATGGCCTATGGCTTAGACAGGAAATAGAGCAGGACACCTGGCAGAGAAAAGGATTCTGGGAGAGAACCAGGCACAGAGAGAATCATCCTGGAAGATGTAACGAGATGGATGCATGGTACGTGAACACAGGTAACCAGCCACATGGTAGAATGTAGGTTAAAATAAATGGGTTATCTTAAGTTATGATTCTAGTCAGAAGAGCCTAGCTATACGGCCAAGGTATTTGTAAATACATTTTGAGTCTGATTCATTTCTGGGAACATGGGGCTGGGAAGAAGAACCAGAGCCAAACTACAACAAAATGGTACCCAATGTGGGGCAATTAGAATCCAAGCCTATAGCCTAAAAGGCATGGGTAAAAAGCAGGGAATTGTGAGGCTAGCTGGACAAGAGGTCTGGCTTCTTAGAGACAGAGAGAGAGACAGTGAGAGGGAGAGAGAGACAGACAGACAGAGGGGAATATATGAATGAATAAACAAAAACAAACCAAAGCCAACCTCCCAGAACAATACAAGATGCACCAAGATGAAGAACTGGGAAGATTTCTTAGCCAATGAGCAGGAACCTGCAGAGAAATAGTACAAAGGAGACTTTTTAAAGAAGCCCCCACCAAATTTAAAAATAAAACACAGAAGTTTGGCTTCTCCTAAGAGTACAGGGCCTGAGAGGGAGGAACCAGGATCCCATTTACACATGAGCTGAATGCAGCCAATACAGGGGTGGATGGCAAAACCAATAGAGACTTCCAACGGAGATCACAGGTGAGGGATAAGCCAATTCAGGTTCTCCCAAGCTTTGGAATGGCCAGTCAGTCCAATCCTGTCCTACAGGAATTAATGCTCACCGTTCAGAAATGCAACCATAAATTGCTGCTGTGACCAGAATCAGACAGAAGGCTGAAACACCTGTCCCTGTAAACAAAGGGATGGGGGCATGGCCAAGCACAGCACACAGTATAAACGAAAACACAGCAAACACAGAAGACAGAGACAGGCAGAACTCTGTGAACTCTAGACCAGCCTGATCTACACAATAAAGTCAGGATGGGACCCTCTACTTATAAGATCTTTGTAAAGCAGCTTACAATGTAGTCTAAAATTCAAAATGACACATATTTTTCCTTAAGAGTACTATATAGGTTTTTGCAGAGTAATAAGTAGAAATATCCTTAATAATTTAAAAAGTAAATACACATCAATCTTGAACTCATATAAAGAGAAAAGGGAATATAGTTATATTTATTGACATAGATATTAATCTCCAATGAAGGCAGAAAGAAATGGAAATTGATATAAATGTTTTCAAGGGTACAAAGATAGTAAATAAATAAATCCTGGCCTTTGATCTCAACACTTGAGAGACAAACACAGGGACAGATAGGTTTCATGTGAGTTTGAAGCCAGCCTAACAGACAGAGCAAATCCAAGTCAGCCCAGGCTACACAAAACACACTGTCTCAATAAATAATGTTTTAATTATTTTAAATTGCCAGAATGAAGATGGCTATATGTTTAATGGTTGTGATGTTTTACAAATCCTCTATGAAAGAGGTCAAAATAGAGCACACCTAAATAAAAAGGGGGCTGTTAAATTAAATCAACCTATACTTTTGATTGCTTTGGGCTGCTGGACCAAGGACATGGTATTTTGGGAGAATGGTTCTAAGTTTATATTGACAGGAAAGAGGAAAAGGCTTTGAACCTTTTCCAAAGCAGTAAGGCTCAGATTTTACAGAGTAAGACACCCATGAAGATCTTCACTGCAGACAAGAAGAAATCAAGAAGACCGAACAGGACAGGTAACGTGATTTGTTGATCCCTCTACATGGGAACAGCTCTGAAACTGGCTATACATAGAAAATGGATCTTATTGACTACAGAGTCCTAAAGATTCATCGTGCCATCTTTTCATATGGCATGAATGGTGATTTATATTGTAGTTTGATTATATGATCAAACTAACTTCTAAATAAAGACAGTTGTCTTTCAGTTGCTCAAAGAACAGGAAATTATCCTTAATTGATCTGTAAATCCTGCACATTTCATACAAATGTCTTTATGTAATGGAATTATGTATTCTTTGTAAGGTTTGTATACTGCAGAATGGAAGACCAGGAGGGGCAACCATGACAGGATTTAGCCTCAAGGATGCTGAGATGCTGAGACTTGCTGTTCCAGCTCTCTGATTGATCCTGCCTCAAACGAACGCTATTTCCAAAGATTGCTTCTAGAACAGCTTCAGGAAGGGCTGCTAATCTCGGATGACATTGGTTCATCCAGCCTTTCAGACTGTTCCAATCAGGACTTCAGTTAAGCCCTGAAGTTAATCAACACATACAGACAGAACAACAAATGATGCCAGCTAGCTTTCTTTTGACTTAATCAGCTTTCCAGTTTCCTTTAAGTTGGGGTGGATGGTTTTGGTTATTTTATGAATAATAGATATGTTGTCATTTTAGAGGATGGTTAGAATAATTATGGTCTTGAACAAAACAGGGAGCTTAGACTCAGGGTTTTCTAACTTTCCTTTCCTCTTCTCTATCCTTTCTTAGATAAGGGTAGGGAGTTGAAAAGAAAAGGAGGAATACATAAATATTATAAGAAATTGGACAAATAGGGGTAGATTAGTGAATCTACTATTAAACCAAAAAATCAAGATCATTACAGTTTGATGCAGAAATGAGGTTACATTTTCTTACACTGGTACAGAATTTTATAATATTGATACCAGTTTAAGGTTTTCATTAATATAAATCTTTGTATATTGATACAAATTTAAGATTAACTTTGTTACAACATAATATATGTATGTTTCAACTCCTAGACAGGAATTGTGCCTGTGCAACTCATTTAAAAATTCAAGGTTTAGTCCCAGTCCTTTTAATAGCTGCTATTACAAACTGTTTAGGATAATTAAGTAAAAAGTTAATAGTCAGTCAATCAAACTCATGGTCATGTCAGATTCTAGTCTGGATTATCACAGAAATATACATTCTGAGTTGCAGAGATAATAGGTAGCTGGAGACAGGCAGTGTTTGCTTGTTCAAAAATAATATAAATAAATACATGGTCTTCAAAAATCTTAGGAACTCACAGAATATAGCATTTAAACATAATTTTATTAATTTAAGATTTTTGAGATTGAGACATATCAACTTCTGGTAGTACCCCATTCAACTGGGAAAAAGATGATGAGCATCAAAAGACCTCCATATGGAGTTGCTTCAATTGCCACAAACTAGACACTGGGCAAAGAAAATGCCCTAACTTTATCTGCATACAGACTGCTGTCCAGAAAGGACAAACAGATACAGTGAAGTCAACAGAAAAGCTCTGCCAATACGGAGTAAACGAGTCCTTCATAATTCCTGCTTCACACAAGGTCTATCAGATATTCTGGGCCAGAATGCTGAAGACAGATGCTCCAACGTTACAGAGAATATTGGGGACTGTCCAGTCAGCTGTCTCTGTCATTTCTATAATGTTTGGAAGCTGCAGCCTTGCACTTCCTATTTATTGCTTCTCAGGTCTCTGATAGGGTTGAAGACTAGATAGTCAAAGTCCTACTAGAAGCTTAAATTGTTTAGTTCTAAGATGATGTTTTTAGGATGGTAATACAAGTTAGGGTAAAATTTGAGTTAGACACAAAACTTTAAATACACCAAGATAGAATAGATAGGAGAAATTTTTCCTTAATAGCCAAATATTATGGACTGGACATTAAAAATGTATATCATACCTTATAGTTTTCATAATTGTTATAATTGTATTAAATTTATATTTGAAATAAAAGGAGCCTTTTATTCGTCTGAAAAGGAGAACTGTAGAGAGAATATCTTGTGTACTGTATGTATGTACCAACTGTCAATTAAACAGCCTATGGCTCAGGCAGGAAATAGTGGTGGGATATCCAGTAGAGAGAAAGAATTCTGAGCACAGATAACTAGCAACATGGCAGAATGTAGGTTAAAATAAATGGGTTATCTTAAGTTATGATTCTAGTCAGAAGAGCCTAGCTATATGGTCAAGGTATTTGTAAATATATTTTGAGTCTGAGTCTTATTTCTGGGAACATGGGGCTGGGAGGAAGAAACAGGACCTAACTTCTTTTTTTTTTTTTCTGAGACAAGGTTTCTCTGTGTAGCCCTGGCTGTCCTGGAACTCACTCTGTAGACCAGGCTGGCCTCGAACTCCGAAATCCATCTGCCTCTGCCTCCCAAGTGCTGGGATTAAATGAGTGCACCACCACTGACCGGCTTGGATGTAACTTCTACAATAAAGATTCTAAAAGGTTATTACAACATCTAGCAAAAATTAATAAGAATGAACTACTGCAAAGCCTGTTGTCTATATTTTTAAATTAGCATGGTATATAGACATCAACCCACAGATCTTCCTTCCCAGTTCGTCCTCATCTAAAACAGCTTGTTACACTAAAAACATGCCTTCTTACAAGTACAGCTGCCTCCTGGAGTTGCCTTTTTAGGTAGAATGTTTTTAAAAATCTGACTCAAGATAAAAATTGATTTTTTACAAAAACTCAGGTCTTTCCATATTTTTATTCCTGATATATTAAACTGTCCTCAGAAAGTTAAATTTTTAAAGGCTTCTTTTCATATAACAAAAGTAAAAGCTAGATAAAAGTAGCAACATATGTCAATTTAGAAAATAATTTAATAAAACTTGCTATAGGTGTTTAAATGGTCCCATTGAACTGTCTACCATTTACTGTAACCCAAAACAAATGGAGTATAAAGGAAAGTTAAAAGACGTTTCTAGTTTTCCCAAGAGGGATAAATATCAAGTGCCTCATTTATCTTTCATATCCTAATTTTAAAACTAACATACGGCTCACTCAGTATCTTATGACAGTCTTTGGAAGACACATCCACTAACACAGAAATATCTAAGGCAATTGCACCCAAATTGTTGGTCATCAGAAATTACCTGAGAGACTCCAACATTGAATGTGTCTAGGTTCTACCCAGTACAGGTCTGGTAATCTATATTTTTAAAAAAACTACTCTTAAGTACTATGGTAATAAATGATTCAAAGTCATACTCTTTTTAAGGTACAAGTGGGGGCCTGGGACAAAGTTACATAGTAAATGCTTATAAAATAAATAGGAATTTTTTTCTTAAGGGCTAGGAACATAGTTTACTGCAAAGTACTTGCCTAGTGGGTAAAGGTTCAATCCCCAGAACCACAAGGGAAAAGATACATACATATATTACATCCATCCATCCTTATTTCAGTTATAGAAGCTAGATAAAAAGTTATTTGTTCTTAACTTAGAAATTGGAAAAGGAAATTTCAAACAAAGTATTAGAAGCCAAATATAGCTATTTCAGTTTCAAGGAAGAATATCTGGAACTGAATTTCCTCTTTTAATCAAAAATAATTCATAAAATGAACCTTCCTAGCTGCAGTATTATAAACCTTCAGTCACCATTAGAACTCCTACCATTCCTGCTACTGAAACATAGAGACTAAGGAGATGGTTCGGTCATTAAGTGCTTGACCTGCAAGCATGAAGGCCTGAGTTCTATCCACAGCATCCTCATAAAAGCCAGGTGCAGTTGTTTGTACCTATAAGACCAGCGCTGGAGAGGCAGAAACAGGAAGATCCCTGAGGCTTTTTGGCCAGTCAGCCTATCAGAATCAGTTAACTCCAGATTCATGAAAGATCTTACCACAAAAAATATGGTGGCAAAGGACTAACAAAAATACCCAATGTCAACCTTTGTGTGGGTAAACCTTCACATACAAATGCATGTGCATCCCTTTACATGCACAGATGGATACACCACACACACACACACACACACACACACACACACACACCCAGATATGAGTCAGGAGTAGTGACTCATGTTTGCAGTCCCAGCACTTAAGAGACAAAGGCAGCTTTCCTACCATGATAGATCTTATTAACTGTAAGCCAGAATAAACCCTTCCCTTCTTAAATCGCGTATGTCAGGTACTTTGCCCCAGCAAAGAACAGTGTCGCTGTTCTTTGAAAACAGAAATCCCCTGTAGTGAGCCATCTCTAGATCTGTTAACACTCCACTAACAGCTCATTAGGTAGAATGGTGCCATAATAGTCCTAGGTTGACCATCTGGAAAAACAAACAAACAAACAAACAAACCCTCCTCTTCAAGTGGAAGAGATAGATGTCTTTCAAGAGTCTAAAGATAGTTCCCTAATACCCAGGGGGAAAGACCCCAATAAAAATCCAGACTGCAGAAACTTCCAAACAGTGCTCATTCTCTAGCCTGTTCATTATTTGTGCCTGGACAACAACATGCTTTTGCTCTGTTCAAGTTTTTCTAATAAACCTGTTTTTTTTTTTTTAAAAAAAAAAAAGGAAAAAAAAAAAGAAAAGCAAGCAGAAGACTGCCCCAAATTCAAGGCCAGCCTGAGCTATGTAGTAAGTCACAGAGAAGCCTATACTACAAAGTAAGATACTCTCTTGAAAACAAACAGGAACATGTATGCCTCTTCCCTTCCATTCCTTAAGACTTTACAGGTAGGTATCCCTAGCTGGTTAGCTTAATCAAGCCAGAGTGCTAACTAATACTCAACTTCTCCCAATAGTTTTTGCACTAAGGAGAAACAAATAACTCTTTAAACTATTTATACACAAATATGTACTAACACACATAAAACAACAAAAGGCCTTTAATGCTGTATATCTCAAATTATACTACAAAGACAGATATTTCTTCATAACTTTTAAAATGAACTCTGACACAAAATAGAAATGAAAATCCTAAGCTGGGCAGTGGTGGTGCACGCCTTTAATCCCAGCACTTGGGAGGCAGAGGCAGGTGGATTTCTGAGTTCGAGGCCAGCCTGGTCTACAGAGTGAGTTCCAGGGCAGCCAGGGCTTTAAAGAGAAACCCTGTCTTGAAAAACCAAAAAAAAAAAAAAAAAAAGAAAAAAGAAAATCCTAATTATTATATCCTATTTCTAACTGCTGTCCCTTTTACTTCCTTGTCTCCATTGAAAATGATAACTGGAAGAAGAGAGAAAAAGAAAATATTTTAAATCCCCCTCCTAAAACAAATGACCTTCATCAAATTACAACAACAAAATTAAATGATTGTTTTAAAAAGATATAAAAACAGAACAAAGAAAGAGAACCAAAATATGAGTAGACAAAAACCCTTGTGATCAGTAATTTGCCACAGACAGCAGTTCCAGCCTTTGACAGGCGTATGTCCAAACCACACTGACGTACCTGTAACACGGGGTCCTCACGAAGAGCTGGACACACCTTATTTTTATTATTTTGCTCTTGTGAGTCCTTTCTGAGTTTGAGTCCAAGTTGAATCTCAGGAGAATGCATGCCTGTAATGAAATATAATTGATCAATATCTTTCAATAGTTTTATCATTCTACTTTTAGAAGAATTCAAGAATTTTATAAATACTATAAAACATCACTAAAAATTATTTGACAGGAGACTAACATTATTTATTATTAAATGGTTGGGTACATGCTAAGTATATATGAAGCCTGGGTTCAAATCCTAGCACAGTCCAAAAACTTATACATCATATTTCCTTAATTGTCACTTTTACATGTCAATATTTTTAAATTATTACATAGTAAGGGGGTAATGTTGCATTGAACAAAACAATGCTTGGTATTTCTTGGCCTCAGGATAAAGGAATACAATGAGTATGTATAGCACTTTTTATATACTCATACTGGGGAGATGTCTTGGCGGGTGAAGTACTTGTCCTTTTGTTAAGGCAATCCTAGCTAAAACATACCTTGTCATTCAAAATCAGTTCCCTTCAGAAGTAACTCTATGATTTCTTCAAAATACACTAAGAGCTTAGCATACTAATGTACTAATGGCACAGAAAGTCACACAGATAAATGGCAGTGAAAAACAGACATTTACATAGAAATTTACATTTAAATACACATAGAACTTAATGTCCCATGGCCCAGCAAGACTCAGTGGGTAAAGTGGCTCAGTGGGTAAAGCTTTATCCTGCCAAGCCTGACCCCCTAAGTTCAATCCTAGGATACACATGGTAGAGGAAGGGAATCAACTCCTACAGGTTGTCCTCTAGCCAATACACACATACTGTGTGGCACATGCCTTACACACACACACACACACACACACACAAACAACTTATACACAGTTTACTATAACCATAGTGTTTTAAACAGAATAAAATGGAATACTCAATAAATTATATTAAGACAATTAGTCGTAATTAAAAAATTAATTAATCAATTTGAAAAAATAAATTAGATACTAATAATATCTAGTAAAAGGATTTTCTCACCTTTCTGAAGTCCATCTATACCAGAATGAAAACAGAACTCAGATCTATAAGTTGTGTCTTGATTTAAGAGCAACCTTTTGAATCCAAAAAAAGAAAACATAGATTAACTACATATTTCTAAAACAGAGTAACATTTTAACTATTGTTTTTATTATAATTTAAATTGCTAAAATTATCTTATACTACTATAAATATTTATATTTCAAAATACTATTTAAGAAACATATACTTAAATATAGAATTTATCCAAGAAGAAAAATGTCCATCTAGTCATGTTCATTGTTTCAATTATTTTGTCATTATGTTTGATTTAAGGGACAAGGGATAGATAATAACAGTACTTGATTGTCTTAGCTATTGCTGTGATAAAATACCATAATCAAATGCAACTTTCATAAGAAAAGATTTATTTCAGCTTACAGTTCATCATCAAAGGAAGTCAGGGCAAGGTAGGAACCAAAGCAAAGACCATGGAGGAGTGTCACTTACTGGCTTGCTGTCCATGGCTCAGCCTGCTTTCTTATATTATACAGGACTACATGCCTGGGGTAGTGCTGTCCACAGTGGGCTTGACCTTCCTACAGTCTTCTACCAGTGCATGCACATTAATACACACAAGCACATATACAAACATTTGTTTAAGAGATACCATTTCAAACAGTGAGCACAAAATTTGAGTTTTGAAAAAGAAAATCTAGGGGCAAGGAGGAAATATGAAGGACTCTTTTATTACTGTGATTGAATGAAAGCCTTCTAAATTATGAGACAAACTTCAAAAATTCAGTTATCAAAATCACAGCTGTATGGTATGGCTCATGCCTATAATCTCAGCATATGGGACACTAACATAGGAGGAATCATAAGAATTCAAAGCAAATCTGGGCTATATAGTGAGTTACAGGCCAGCCTGGAATAAGAGTCTTAAAACACCAAAATCACACACACACACACATACACATACAAATTCCATGGATGTAGCATTTTAATAATGAAATATTATTAAATATTTACATTATATTAGAATATTATTAAATATTTAGAATATATTTAGAATATTATTATATTTCTAATATTCAAAAGATTAAACACTGAAAAGCATTAGCCGTTAAAAAGGGAAGGAAATTAACAGACTGAACTAAAAGGAAAATTTTCAGGTTAAAATCTGATTAAAGATTTTCACTGATTATTAAAAGCATAATGAATTTTCAACAATTGGGGTTTCAATTTTACGTGTATCAAACTTTAGCAAACAAGTCCTAGCATCACGTTGAGAAAATCTAATTAAAGCATGCTTTGAACATAATGGTCAAAAACCAGTATTTAACAACATTCTGCCTTCATCAGTAGTAGAACCTCTACTATGGCACAGATCTTGACCCAAACTGGTTTATTTTCATGCGCTAATTTAATGTGACTATTTAAGCCTACATCTCTTATGCTTGGCTTTCTTGGTCCTACCTTCAGTCAAGTTATTTCATAGCCACATGAATACAGAGCTAGAATGTCCTTGAGGGGCAGAATCAACCTATCTTTCATGCTAATCAAGTCCAGGTAGCCATGCATCCTATGTGATTCTAGCACTAGAGAGGCTAAAGCAAAAAGACCTTGAGCTCAAAGCCAGCCCGCAGTAAAGAGAAAGACTTCGTTTTTAAAAGGGCGTGTGAGCATAAATGAATCTAAAGATACAGTATGAAAAATTAGAGTCTGGTTGCCCAAGAGAAAAAAACAAAACTACATATTTCAGGGATCTGAAAGACCATATGTCAAGATCTAAAAAGCACATCAAAAAGGAGGCAGGGAAGAAATTGTGGCTGGCAAGATGGTTCAGCAACTAATAAGAATAAGAGCACTAGCTGCCAAGCGCACGCTGCAGAGATTTCCCAAACTCGAACTCTCCCCTCCAGCCCCACTGGTACTTCCTGGTCTGTAAGTGTTCCTAAGCCTAAGCTCTCCGACCTTGCTTTGGAAACGGGAATCCTGGCTTCACGACTAACGGTTTTAAGTAGAAACTCATCATGATCGTAGAATCTTAACTCCTCCCTCCTCAACCCTTAAACTACAACCCACAATTTAACAGCATGCAGATGACACAAAAGCATATTTAAAAATGCAAAGCCCTAGTCTGAAGCATGCAGAGTAAACAGGGATCTGATCAGAATACTCCACTTAAAATAGCATAAGCACCTGGCAGCGGTGCCACAGGCAGGCTTTTAATTCAAGCACTCAGGAGGCAGAGGCAGGCAGATCTCCGAGTTTGATGCCAACCTGGTCTCAGAGTTCCACGACAGCCTGGGCAACAGAGAGAAACCCTGAATCAAAAAACCAAAACAACAAGAAAGCGGCATCAGTATACTACGCAGGTCTACACAGGATGTACATGGCGTAACAATTTCACCCGGATCCCTTTCATCACTCCACGTCTATTCCACAATTCTGAAAGCTTTAACTGCTTATACATCCCAAAATACATAACTCAGTGCTGTTCCATCTCTCCATCTACACCCCTCCACTTCCTTATCTGAGAACACCACCTTTTCTCCATATGGCTAACTCCTATGCCACCTTCAAGCTTCTACTCAGAAGTAAACTCTGACAACGACCCATCATTATTGCGTGAGGTAAGAGTTCCCCTGGGTTCCCAAACCCACATCCCTGGACTCCACATAGAAAACTGAAGTGTTTCTCCAGGCCTAGTTATCACAAAGGTAGTGGCCTATTTCGAATTTTTAAATCCCTATGTCTAACACTCAGAATACATTCAAAAAGGGCTCTGATAAGCTGAAATGCCTTTTCTCTTTAAAAATATTTCATTTTTACGTGCATTGGTGTTTTGCCTGAATGTGTGTCTGTGTGACGGTGTCCGTTCCCCCTGGAACAGGAGTTGCAGACAGTTGTGAGCTGCCATGTGGGAGCTGGGAATTAAACGCGGGTCCTCTGGAGGACCAGTACTCTTAACCACTGAGCCATCTCTCCAACCCGATTCTTTCTTATAATACTTTTCCACTTTGATACAAACCTATTTCCCCAATATAGTTCTTAAAAGAAATGCAATGAACAACCTCCTAGATCAAAGCTTAAGTTTGGGTAAAGTGGTCCTTGTTCACAGCCAGAGTACTTAGACCCAGTATGAGAGATGCCATAAAACGACCACTGCCGTCATACTGTTTCTAGCTGGGCTTGGGGCCTGACAGAGATTGCTATTTGTAAATTCTTAGCAAAGCTGTCCCCGAAAGCTCTCGCACCCACAAGCCCGGTCCTGCTGGCGGCCATTTCCATTCAAACACCACAGAAAGCCTAGAACAACAGTGGTGTGAGAGTTCAGTGCTCAAGCCTAATGGCAGTCACCTTCTCCAGGGAAGCTCCTCATCTTCCAGTTCGTTCTCTGTCACCGACCCCTCAATCACTGTTTCATCACTGTCACAGTCTGAGGGCTGGCCATCCTCCATCTTCGGCGCTCACTCAAGAATTATTAATCGCTTCCTCTAGTTCCCTCTTATCGGTGAGCAAAAGGACGCTTCGTGGGAAGGAGGGAACTGAGAGTTTAAAATAAAAATTAAAAAAAAACCCTAACAAACGGAAGGCCTCTCTGGGCGCCCACGACGACGACGCCAAAATCCACACAGGATATGGAGCATGGTCGTCGACGCGCGCCCACCAGAGCGCAGCCGCGCGCCACACGTCCGTGCTGCGCGCGCAATCCCAGGGGCCTGTCAGGCCCAGGGGCCCAGGCCCCACCCCCGGCGCGTCGAGGCCCCGCCCCTAGCTCCCGAGGCTCCTCCCCGGCTCCCCCTCCCCACTCACGACTGACCAGGATGTAAAAAGGCCGTAAAGGCAGCCTTATGAGTCTGGTTCGCTCTGAGATTCTGATATACCAGGATGTGGTCGGACCCCCAAGGCTGGTTTGCTGCAGTTTGCTAATACTTCTGATTCGATTATCTACACCTTCCCGCATGTCCCAGAGGTCGCAGCTCCAGAACATTCTGAAGCCAGAATGTAATCTTAGACTCGAGGGTTTTACAGTCCACCAAGTGGCTTCTTACTTTTTTTTTTTTTTTTTTGATACTTTATTTACATTTCAAAAGTTTCCCCCTTTCCAGATCTCCCCTTTGGAACCTCCCTATTCCCTTCCCTTCCCCCTGCCTCTATGGGGGTATTCCCCACCCACCCACTCTCGTCCTTGGCATTCTCCTATATTGGGGCATCTAACACCCTCAGTCCCAAGGGCCTCTCCTTCCACTGATGTCCAGCAAGGTCTCCTCTGCCACATATGTGACCAGCACCATAGATCTCTCCATGTGTATTCTTTGGTTGGTGATCCAGTCTCCAGGAGCATCGAGGGGTCAGGCCAGTTGACACTGTTGCTCCCTCCATGGGGCTGCAAAATCCCTCAGCTCCTTCAGTCCCTTCTCCAACTCCTCCATCTGGACCTCACACTCAGCCCAATGGTTGCTGTGAAGTGACTCTTGGGTATACCGAACTTTTGGACTAATAACCACTTATTAGTGAGTACATACCGTGTTCATTCTTTAGTGACTGAGTTACCTCACTCAGGATGATTTTTCAAGTTCCATCCATTTGCCTAAGAATTTCATGACGTCTTAGATCCCCCAGTATAAGAGAATGCCAAGGGGGGAAGACGAGAGTGGGTGAGTGGGTGGGTGGGGGAATACCCCCATAGAGGCAGGGGAGGGGGGAAGGGAATAAGGAGGTTCCAAAGGGGAGATCTGGAAAGGGGAAAACATTTGAAATGTAAAAAAGTAGAAAAAAAAAAAAGAAAGAAAGAATTTACTTTTTAAACCCTTAGATAATACCTCCCTGTGTGTTCCCCTAAAAGAAATGTTTATCAAAGGTTTTCTGATTCACTAGTCCAACAGATATACACTTTGTATACTTTTCTCACAACTCTATAAATTATTCCAAAATACAGATCGTATAGAAAAAGAAGTAGAAATGCCATTTCCCATTATCAAATGTTAGAATAGTGGTGCCTAGCAACACTCAAAAATGGTTATTTTCTCAGTGAAGATCTAGGTGGTTTTTTAAGTCATTTGATGACTTTTAAAAATGTTTTTGCTCTCCCTCCCCCCCGTGTGTGTGTGTGTGTGTGTGTGTGTGTGTGTGTATAGGGGGTTATTCAGAGAGCAACTACTTGCAGGAATTGGTTCTCTCCTTCCACTGTGCAGGACCCAGGGATCAAACTTGGGCTGTCAAGCTTGGCAAGTGCGTTGCCCTCACATCCACCCTCTGAAGTGTCGTTTGCAAACTTCCTGACGGTATGGTTCTGGAGAGTGAGACATAGGGTACGCTAGACTCTAGACAGGTGTCTACTGCTCAGCCCTATCTCCAGTATCCTTTTGACTTTTTAAGTCAAGGTGTCACAGAGTTGCCTAGGTTGGCCTTCATGTATGTTGTAGCTCAGGCTGGCTTTGACATCCCCCTGCCTCAGTCTTGAGTGGTTGGGATTAAAAGCCTGCACTCCCAGGTCGAGCTTTATTTGAAGGTTTTTAAATTCAAACTATATTAGTACAATACATGAAGACAATTCAGCCAATAAAGACTGTGACCGCCTGGTCACCTCTGAAGTCTTAGTTTGTATGAGCGCAATCAGTGATGTCAGTCCAGCCGCACAAGTGTTCAAGAAACACATCATGGAGTGTCCATTGAGAGATGTTACTTACTGGTTTGCTTGCTTGCTCAGCCTGCTTTCTTATAGAACCCAAGACTACCAGCCCAGAGATGGTACCACCCACAAGGGGCCCTCCTCCCTTGATCACTAATTGAGAAAATGCCTTACAGCTAGATCGCATGGAGGCATTTTCTCAACTGAAACTCCTTTCTCTGTGATAACTTCAGCTTGTGTCAAGTTGACACACAAAACTAGTCCATCACAATTGACCCCTTGTTAACTTGACACACAAACACATCACCATTAAGCCTTGACCCTTACTTTCTTATTCATCCCCAAGATCTAAATAACTTTAAAAGTCTCACAGTCTTTGCAAATTCTTACATATTAACATTTCAGTCCCTTTTAAACATTCAATCTCTTAAAATTCAAAGTCTTTTAAAAATTCAAAGTCTCTTAACTGTGGGCTCCATTAAAATACCTTCTTCCTTCAGGAGGGAAAATATATCAGGGCACAGTCACAATCAAAAGCAAAATCAAACTCCAACCATCCAATGTCTGGGATCCACTCACGATCTTCTGGATTCCTCCAAGGGCTTGAGTCACTTTTCCAGCTCTGCCCTTTGTAGCACACACCTTGTCTTCTAGGCTCCAGATGCCTGTACTCCACTGCTGCTGCTGTTCTTGGTGGTCATCTCATGGTACTGGCATCTCCAAAATCACTGCTGTCTTCTGCTGCAACTAGGCTTTACCAACAGCTCCTCATAGGCTCTCTTCATGGTGCCAAGCCTCACCTTCTTTGCCTGACCCCTTCACTCCTGGGCCATCAATTGCAACTGAGGCTGCACTTTCACCAATGGCCTTCCATGTCCTCTCACAGTGCCCAGGCCTCAGATGCTCTTCATGACCCCTTCATGCCTTCAAAACCAGTACCACCTGGGTGACTCTTACACATTACCAAGTACAGCCACCGCACAAGATACAACCTTGGCTATCTCTGGAACATAGCCTCTGTGCTCTCAGAAAACACTTTGCAGAAGATTTCACCTCAATGATGCTGGTCTCTTCACAATCACCACCCATTTCCCAGCTCCAGCTAACCAGCACCAATAGTCCAAGTAATACAATGGTTTTGCTTTAGTAGTTCTGGTATCTTGTTAATCACAGCTGATTTCTTCAGCCCCAGCCAACCAAAACCACAGAATCTTAAATCAAACTAGCAATGGCCCTGATAAGAGTCTTTAATATTCCCTCTGAAATTTCACAAGCCAGGCCTCCATCTTCTGCACTGTTCTCAACATTATCTTCCAAGCTCCTACAGAATATCCCACAGAACTCTTAACATCCCAATGGCTCTTCTAGCTCAAAGTTCCAAAGTCCTTCCTCAGTCCTCCCCAAAACATGGTCTGGTTGTCACAGGAATACCCCACTACGCTGGTACCAATTTGTCTTAGTCAGGGTTTCTATTCTGGCACAAACATCATGACCAAGAAGCAAGTTGGGGAGGAAAGGGTTTATTCAGCTTACACTTCCATGCTGCTGTTCATCACTAAAGGAAGTCAGGACTGGAACTCAAGCAGGTCAGGAAGTAGGAGCTGATGCGGAAGCCATGGAGGGCTGTTCACTACTGTCTTGCTTGCTTCTCCTGGCTTGCTCAGCAGGCTTTCTTATACAGCCTAAGACTACCAGCGGAGAGATGGTACCACCCACAAGGGGCCCTCCTCCCTTGATCACTAATTGAGAAAATGCCTTACAGCTGGATCTCATGGAGGCATTTTCTCAACTGAAACTCCTTTCTCTGTGATAACTTCAGCTTGTGTCAAGTTGACACACAAAACTAGCCAGTACAACATCCATGGCTTGATTTGTGGCTTGTTTAGAAGGGTTAAGCAAATAATATGGTGTAATAAGACCCTCCACACATAACATTCTACACTCAACCCTGCTGCTGCAGAAAAGCACAATCTTTTCCATTTAAGAATAATTTACATATAAACTGATACACAAACCTTTAGTGCTCAGCTCCATGTGCGTTTGAGTCATTATATATTTCTATATGTATTTTTTAATATAATACATATAAACCTACAGGAATTTTAGGTGAAGACAAGCAGTGTACAATCATTATTTTTAGCCTTAAAAATAGAGTTGGTGCTGGCACCTATAAGTCCAGCACTCAAAAGTAGAAGCAGGTTGGGGTGGTGGCAGTGGAGAGATGATTCACTGCTTAAAAGCACAAATAACTCTCCCTGAGGACCTGAGTTCAGTTCCCAGCATCCACGTCAGGCAGCTTGAAACAATATGTAATTCTAGTTCCAGGGGTATCTGATGCATCTGGCTCCCTTGGGTGCCTGCACTAGCAAGCACATCACCATATACATACACACGTAGTAGTAGTAGTAGTAGTAGTAGTAGTAGTAGTAGTAGTAGTAGTAGTAATAAATTGTTTTTTAAAGGTGGACAAAGGTAGATTAGAAGTTCAAGGCCACCCCTGGCTACATAGAAAAATTTTCACCTAGCCTAGATCACATGAGCCTTGTCTAAATAAAGGAGAAGGAAGAGAAAAAGTAAAACTAATAAAAATAAATAACATAATAAAATCACCAAATGAAATGGTTTCTGGACCAATAAGATTGTCAAATGAGCAACCTTCTTTCTGCATAACTGAAATAACCATGTAAATATATTTAAATTATATAATTGTGTGTCTACTGATATAGGAAAAGAAGCAAAACCAAAAGAGCTTAAGGATAGTTTTGATGCCAGGCAACACAATGCAATGATTTTTTTTCTAATAGTACAGTCATGTGTCACTCAAGGACTGGCTATACTGAGAAATGTTCTGCTAGGAGACTGTTTCATCACTTTGCAAACATCATAGAGTGTCTTGCACAATCTGAAATGACACAGGTCAGCCCCTGCACATGGGCTCTTAATGCAATGAAGACTCAGCAATCAGCAGATGTATGTGGTGTCTGGCCACTAGAGAGATTGCCAGAAGTTCTTTGTACTCCCTTGTATGAAGGTGCATGGGGTTCTGTCTTCATCGGATAATGGCATTGTCTCTGTGTCTTTTCTAAGGGAACCAAATATATTAGCTTAGAGCCCACCCCACCTCTTTTAGGGTCCCTCATACATACAATTGTCGGTTTCCCAAAGGGATCCCATCTGAAGTGCCAGGGAGAACACTAACCAAGCCAGCACATTGCTCCTTGTTTTTAACAAGCCAAAGTCATGAAGATGTTATTTTCTTAATCTCAGCACTCAGGAGGCAGAGGCTGGCAGATCTCTGTGAGACTGAGAATAGCCTGGTCTACACAATGAAGCACTGTCTAAAAAAAATGTGCAATAATATTTAATATCCTAGACATTCACGTTCACTCACCTGGCATCCGCTGACTCAAGCAGGGCAACTAGTAGACCTGGAGGATCTTTCTATGTGAATGCACCACACAGATATGTCATTTTGTGCCTTTATATTTTGTATTTTTTACTGCACTTCTCTATGTTTGGAAACACAAATACATTGCTTAAAATAGTCAATACAATCACATGCTATACAGGTTTGAGGTCTTGACATATATTACGGCATAAAAATCTAGGTTTTAGTATAGACAGTGTATGATAGTCATACAAGGATAAAATAGCCTGCAGGTGCTTTTCTTAGACTGTATCTTCATCATTAAGTGATGTATAGACTGGCCATTGTGGTACAGGCACTAAAGGTCGTAAGACCAAAACTGGCCCTTAGCACTCCTAGAAAAGAGCAATACAGTACAAGGGTTTTTTTAAATGGAAGGTCAAAGTTGAGACCTAGTTAATCAGCTACAGGCTAGTTCCATGAGTTAAGATCAAACAGTCAATCAATGTTGGAAGGCCTTGGCTGGGACAGATAAAACACAAGCCATGCCAACTAACGTGGGCGTGGTGGGTGGAGTTGTCATCCTTCCCCCCAGCGTTAGATACACCTGCTGGTCTTCTTTTTGCCTGGACTGTCTCAGCCTTCCACCTTGTATGCATTCCCTCTAAAGTAATGCCAGTGTTGTTGGATGGTGGGTTGCCTCATGTTCCTCTCAGAGACTTGAGAAGTCTTATTTCCAGGCTCTCTCCACTCTCATAAGTAAACGCAGACTCTGAGCAGTAGTGGTGAGTGGGAAGGATGGAGAAAGGAAGGCAGGAAAGGCCCTGCTGTGGGGCCAGTTTGTGAGACTAACGGTTAGACTGAAAGGGCGTTTGGACAGTAAATGTAACAACGTAAAGCCAGTTCTACATACACCCCTTAAAATACGTAAGCTTATAATTAAGTGAAGCACGTTAAAGAGGATTACAATGTGCACAAAAAAACTCATTCATTTTTAGTTCTTTTGGCACATCTTACTTTGTAGTAGAAATAAGGAAAAAAGAGATTGTAAGTTATAAAATGCATCTGCTATATAAGCCATACATAACGTACAATATGACAGCCCCTTCGAATGCTGCAAATCCTAGAGTTTACCCCTCACAGAGGCTCTGTGATTGACCAGATTTCAGTCGGTTTCTCAATCCCTTCAAACCTGTAGCTTTTGCAAAGACTGCTGATAAATCAGCATAGCGGAAAAAAAATCTCCAACCCTAGGTACCTGACCACTCTCACCACCGTATCTAGCTCCTCTTCCTCCACCACCCCACAGATATGTCCTATCACACTGGCCTATATTCAGAAAGAATCCTATTAGGCCTATTGCATCACCATCACCAGCATCATCACCATCACCAGCATCATCACCATCACCATCATCATCACTACCATCACCATCACCAGCATCATCACCATCACCAGCATCATCACCATCACCATCATCATCACTACCATCACCATCACCAGCATCATCACCAGCACCATCATCATCACCATCACCACCATCACCATCACCATCACCACCACCATCACCATCACCACCACCATCACCATCAACACCACCATCACAATCAACATTATCACCATCACCATCACCATCATCACCATCACCATCACCACCATCACCATCACCATTACCACCACCATCACCATCACCACCATCACCATCACCAGCATCATCACCATCACCATCATCTCCCTTAATCCTGTTATTTTAGCTCTTAATAACGTTCCATTCACTGACTCCCCACACCTGGCTATCAGTTCCCACTGTCCGTACTAAATGCATATCTGAGCCCAACTTCTGTTCTCCATTATCAGAGCCTGGTACAAAGACTCTGGTGCCTATCAGGGGGGAAAAGTCTTCCTTGCATGATATTGTAACAAGTGTGATTAATGATTTTTTTAAACACAGTCCACCTCCACCTGGAGACGACTGGCAATCCAACATTACCAGTGAATTTCTGAGTACTTTTATCCCAAGGCTTCTGTGTACCCCTGGAAGCTGTCATTATTTTCAAGTTGATTCTCTCGTAAGTGGTCTTGTAAGAAGTTTGGAGGTGTGACTGACCACTGGTACCTACCATATTCTGTGCACGTCATCTGAGAGGAAGTATCCTATTCAATTGGTTCCTTAATCTTTGGACCACAGAGTGTGGAAGTCTGTTTATTTCTTCTCTCCTGAGGCCTGCTCACCCTTTGCAGCCTCTAGTCGGGATTTTACCAGGCTCTCCTGTACCTAGTTCATGAGAAACCCTTTCTGCCTGAACAAACTCTCATAATGCACACTGATCATTCTCTCTGCTCTATCTTCAGAGCCAATCACTTTGCACTCATTCATTTTCCCAGTTGTGAACCAGACGCCAGTCTTCCTTGACTCTAAATGCAAAGACCACATGGCAAGTCTTCAAGGAGTCCCTCTGAAGTGCTTTCTAGATTTAGTTAGAGGAAAGGAGTGAGTTACAGCCCACCAGCTGCTCTCTCCAAAGGAGGCATCAAATGATAGGTCACCTGCATGGTGTCCTTTTCTCTGACATTTCACATCTTGGGGGTGGATGGCCATACAGTATTAAATGCTTATGGGATGGCTGATGCACAATTGATTGTATTAGTTATTGTTCTCACCTTATTAAAAACTTTCAACTTGACATAAGGAGATAGTTTTATAAATTCAGGATAAGAAAGGAATCCTTGAGCCCAACAAGACAGCTCTGCTTGTAAAGATGCTTGCTGCTAACACCCACATGGGGGAGGAGAGAACAGAGTACAGCAAGTTGTCCTCTGACCTGCACAAGCATGCTCTGGCATGTGCAAGCCCCATCTGCTAGTAAATAAGTAAGTAAGTAAGTAAGTAAGTAAATTCAAAATTTAAGAAAAAAATATTTCTTGAGACATCAAATTACCACACCAAAAAGATGGAAGCAAAGTAACAAAATTAAGAACTTACACCAATCCAAAGACACGATCTTCTTTTCCAATTACAGAATATTTAAATCATGTACAATTACGAAAACGATTAAAATCCAGAATATAAAAAAATTACCTAAATGTCAATAAGAAATAGATTAGCGATCCTATTTAGAAGTGTTTCCATAGGCATTTTGAAGAAGAAAATAAGACTGGAATCATATAAAAAAGGAGCAAGGGAGTGGGGCTGGAGGGATGGCTCAGCAGTTCAGGCCACCAGCTGCTCTCTCAGTGGATCCAGGTTCAAATTTCAGCACTTGTAGTGAGTGACACACAGCTGTTTATAACTCCAGTTCCAGGGCATCTGACACTCTCTTCTGGCCTTTTCCAAGAGCAGGCATGCAAGTGGTACCCAGATATACATGTAGGCAAAACACCATATACATAAAAATAAATATTTTAAAGGTCCAAGGATGTAGTGTCACTTAAAGCCATCACAAGAGGCAATCCCATACTCAGCAGATATGCAAACACATAAAGCTTAGGAACCACCAAGTTCCATGAAGAAGAGAGCAGAAGGAACTGGTGTGTTTCACAAGGAAGACTCTATGTCCACAGAAGCACCGTGAGAACACGTTTGGCAGTGATTCCTAAATAAGGCACACATCCTCTATTCCAATAATCCCGCTTTAAAGCTTTGCCTACGCATCACCACCAGGATACACACACAACACTGAATCCAATTATCTTGCTACAACAAAATAAGTCTAATTGCTCATCAAAAGAATTCACACCATTGAAGTATTTTATGTGTAGTCTATCACGGTAACTAAGAAAATGAACGAAGATATCAACATCAATGAGTTTTAGAAAGTGTCTTAACAAAAATCTCAAAAATACAGGACTCTAAACAATGTATTATTTGAAACCCATTTGTATATGGCAAAACTCGGAATAAAACAAGTTAAAAGACAGACTTCATGGTAGCAAGTACCTCACTGGGAGGAGACGAAAAAGCGGTATGAAGAAGACTTCTCAGAGACTCAAACGCATTGGTGATGCCCGTGTCTTGAGCTGCGTAGTACATCACAAGTGTTTATTTTGACGCTATCTCAGTAGCTTACATAAAATGAAGTTATGTAGATATAATACATATTTACTGTCCTGTGCAACACATGTTACTTATGTATCATAAAATTATAATCAGTATCAGCTATGAGCATATTAACCACGACTACATATCTCTGAATTGTTCATAGTAGGTATTATATATACTGATGTCTTTTCTATCAATACTCTATATAATGTGTAGTTTATAATAATATATGGAATCTATTACACTCAGAGCTCCCTAAGTGACAGTGCTATAGATACTTTCTTCTGCTGTAATCTTCCTAATTGTCTAAAGGTAGTATAAAACAACTGACTCTTGGTATCAAGTCCCCTAGATAAAATGTCATTCACTGAATTGCATTTAACTATACATATCTTCCTCGATATTTTAACTCAGAATCTGCATATAACTATATACATCTTTTCTTTATACTTTAACTTCTTATATGACATTCATATATATGCATATGTATATATACATACACACACACACACACATATATGCACAGCTCTACTCTGTGTGTATGTGTGTGTGTGTGAGAGAGAGAGAGTAAATCTTGGCTTTCTTGCCCTACCCATTACCCTCTGTTTGTTCTCTTCCTCCCCCTAGATCTCTTCCCCTCCTCTCTACTTTCCCATCTTATGAACTTACTTATATCCAGATCTAGATTCTATATATAAGAGAAATCATGCTTTTTTTTTTTTTTAGTCTGGTTCATTTCTTTTAATATGATGATCATAGGTTCCATCCATTTTCCTGCAAATGATATATTCTTACTCTTTATGGTACATAAAAGCCCACTGTGTACTTACACCACATTTTCTCTGTCCAGTCATGTGTCAGTGGTCTTCTGGTCTGGTTTCACATCTTTGCTACTGTGAATGATTCATTGATTACAGTGCTTACTTCCAGTGTAGTTTCTGATGACATGGGAAAGGTAATCTCTAAAGATTTATCATTCTTATTTATCTGACAAATAGGTATCAAAATCTTAATATGGCCTTCATTTATGCCAACATCTCCTCTAAATATTGAGCCATCTTCAGTACTACTTCCTTGCTGATTTTGTAGGATGTTTTTTTCCCATATGAATGTATAGATGGTAATGTTTGTAATTCCTCTAGAGTACCCTTACATTCTAATCCAATAATTCAGCAGTCTTAGATAAAACAAGCCAAAACAAAACAAAATCTCCAAAAACCATTAGCAGCATCTAGTGGTTATTTGGAGACAAGCTATTTTTCTTTATGAGCAGCACCTGAATGGCTAATCTGACCAGAAGAAAGGTCTCCTTAATCTTCAATCAAAGAACTCCTGTGAACCATTTTACACCCACAGGAGTGTGTCAGCACCTAAACAATGCTGAGTATTTCCTCAACAGTTTGCTATGAATTGCTATAGCTTGTTACTATATCATCATAGATCTTTCACCTTAAGCCTACTTGAGGAACCTGCTTCCTAAGACTTTCCCAGCCCCCCTTTAGTGCACTAAATATGCCCTCTCACCAATATTTTTACTGTATCTTCTGGTTCTGCTGGGGATGGGTGGCTTCTGATTAGGGAGAGAAGGGGCATTCCCAGTTTTTGCTTCAGATAGTTGAAGAGCCCTGGTTAAAACCCTCTGTCCGCACCAGAGCCCTACAAAAGGCTGTGCTCTTCTTTTTCCCCCTTTTTAAAAAAATTAATTATTTTATTTATTTACATTTCAATTGCTGTCTGCCTTCCTGGTCCCCCACCCTTCATACCATCTCCCCTCCCCTTCACCTCGAAGAGGGCACTCTCCCACTCCCACATCCACTCCCACACCACTTCTCTAGCATCCCTCTTCTCTGGGACAACAAGCCTCCAAAGGACCAAAGGCCTCCTCTTCCACTGAGGCCAGATAAGGCAGTCCTCTGCTACATATGTAGCTGGGGACACTGACCAGCCTATGTATGTTCTTTGGTTGGTGGCTTAGTCTCTGGGAGGACAGCCATGCCAGGCTCCGGTCTGCAAGCACAACATAGCATCAGCAATAGTGCTAGGTTTTGGTGCCAGGGCATGGGATAGGTCCCTAGGTGGGTGGTCTCTAGATGGCCTTTTCTTCAGTCTCTGCCCCACTTTTGTCCCTGCATTTCCTTCAGACAGGAACAATTATGGTCAAAATTTTTGAGATGGGTGGGTGGACCTCTCTCAATTGAGGGGCATGTTTATCTACTGGATGTGGTCTCTTCAGGTTCCATCTCCCCACTGTTGGGTATTTCTGCTAAGGTCATCCCCATTGGGTCCTCGGAGCCTCTCACATCCCTGGTGTTTGTGAGTTTCTAGAGGTTCTCCCCCAGCCCCCACCCCACACTGCTGCATATTTCTATTCATTCTCCAGGCCCTCTGGGCTTCTCTCCCATCTTCCCCCACCCCCACATACCTTAATCATCCCCCCTCTTTTCCTCCCCCTCCCCTCTCCCACCCAGGTCTCCCCCTTCCTCTACCTGAGAATTCTCAACTGAGGGATCTCTAATGGCCGAGAAGCACTTAAAGAAATGTTCAACATCCTTAGTCATCGGGAAAATGCAAATCAAAACCACCCTAAGATTGTACCTCACACCAATCAGAATGGCTAAGATCAAAAACTCGCGACAGCAGATATTGGCGAGGATGTGGAGAAAGAGGAACACCCCTCCATTGTTGGTGGTATGGCAAACTGGTACAACCACACTGGAAATCAATCTGGTGGTTCCTCAGAAAATTAGAAATAGTTCTACCTGAAGACCCAGCTATACCACTTTTGGGAATATACCCAAAGGATGCTCCAACATACCACGAAGACACATGCTCCACTATGTTCATAGCAGCCTTATTTATAATAGCCAGAAGCCGGAAACAACTAAGATGGTCCTCAACTGAAGAATGGATACAGAAAATGTGGTACATTTACACAATGGAATACTATCAGCTATTAAAAATGAGGACATCATGAATTTTGCAGGCAAATGAATGGAACTTGAAAATAATCATCCTGAGTGAGGTAACTCAGATCCAAAAGGACATATATGATATGCACTCACTGATAAGTGGATATTAGCCAAAAATTTCAGAATACCCATGATACAACTCACAGATCATATGAAGCTTAGCAAGAAGAAAGGACCAAGTGTGGATGCTTCAATCCCACTTAGAAGGGGTAACAAAACAATCACAGCAGTGCTCTTCCTAAAAGCCAAGAGTCTGTTTCTAAAGAGAACTTGAGCTCTGATCTGTAAGATGTTAGAGAAGGCTCTCTCATCATTATTCCGGAATGAGAAGGGCTTAGCCTGAGAACCAGGCACTTCAGCCTCATTACTCCTTGATCTTCTTAGCAGCTTTCTCTAACTCTTCTGTTCCTTGACCTCTCCATCTGCAATTAGATATGATTGCTCCTGTCCCTGCAATCTCCATAGACTGCTCTCTATAACCAGTTATTTATAAAAAATGTTTTTACTTGCAGAAAAATCAATCAAGCCTACATTATAGATACATTTGGGCTCACAGCTCTGCAAGCAGTGAGGCTGCATCATAACATGGTGATAACATGGATGTTAGCCAAGGTTTTCATCATCACACACAGTACATGTGAGATTGACAAGCTCATGTATACAGAAGAGACCCAGGCAAAAGGAAGGTGAGATATGTCATTGACAATCCACTCTGGATGTAATAAATCCAGCCTTGCACACACTAAGTTTCTTCTGACAGATGGATACTAATCACAGCCAAAAGTGATACCCCATGACATAGTCACTATTGTCTACATACCTGATAATCCTACCACTTAGAGAAATTAAGCCTAAATGCTCAACAGTAGAGACAAACTGTTACCAGCCATAGGGTGGCATCTTTTTTCTCTACCCAGATACAAATCATAAGTTGACATGGAGCTTTTCTATGTAGGCACTCCTAGGTCCTTTAGTGCCTGAGGCATAGGGGCTAAACTCGCAAACCCAGAGGTTTAAAGCATCATGTCCTGAGATGAGCTAGAGGCCCATTGCACTAGCCTTTAGAAGTCAGAGTTACAGCTTTAGGCACGCAGGTTGTAGGCCTATAATGCTGGACCTTAACCACCAGTTGTTGTAGAAGCAACTGGCTCCTTTAATGCCTACTTTCTATCAGTGGTGAATGGAGCCAGCAGGTAACATGAGACAGTATTTACTGGAGTTATAGTTCCTGAATTGGTCTCAAATGTTTAGACCCTCAGTTTAGATGCTATAGCATTTACACCTTGGGGTGTTAAGACCCTTTACTTTTTTTTTATTTTTTGATACTTTATTTACATTTCAAAGGTCACCCCTTTGGAAACCCCCTATCCCCTTCCCCTCCCTCTGCCTCTGTGAGGGTATTCCCCCACCCACCTACCCACCCACTCATGTCTTCCCTCCTTGGCATTCCCCTATTCTGGGGCATCTAACACCCTCAGGACCAAGGGCCTTACCTCCCCTTGATAGCCAACAAGGCCCTCCTCTGCCACATATGTGGCCCAAACCATGGGTCCCTCCATGTGTATTCTTTGGTTGGTGATCCAGTCTCCAGGAGCACCGGGGAGTCAGTCCAGTTGACACTGTTGCTCCCTCCATAGAGCTGCAAACTTCAGTCCCTGCTCCATCTCTTCCATCTGGGACAGCAAGCTCAGTCCAATGGTTGCTGTGAATTGAATCTTGCGTATTCCGAACTTTTGACTAATATCCACTTATCAGTGAGTACATACCATGTTTGTTCTTTTGTGACTGAGTTACCTCACTCAGGATGAAATTTTCAAGCTCCAAACATTTGCTTCCAAATTTCATGAAGTAATTGGTTTTAATAGATGAGTAGTATTCCATTGTGTAAATGTACCACATTTTCTGTATCCATTCTTCTGTTGAGGGACATCTGGGTTGTTTCCAGCTTCTGGCTATTATAAATATGGCTGCTATCAACATAGTGGAGCTTGTGTCCTTATTACATGTTGGAGCATCTTCTGGGTATATGTCCAGGAATGGAATAGCTGGGTCCTCAGGTAGTATTATGTTCATTTTCCTGAGGGTCAGCCAAACTGATTTTCAGAGAGATTGTATCAGCTTGCATTCCCATCAGCAGTGGAGGAGTGTTCCTCTTTCTCCACATCCTTGCCAGCATCTGCTGTCACCTGAGTTTTTGATCTTAGCCATTCTTACTGGCATGAGGTGGAATCTCAGGGATATTTTGATTTGCATTTCCCTGATGACTAAGGATGTTAAACATTTCTTTGTGTGCTTTTCAGCCATTCGAGTTTCCTCAGCTGAGAATTCTCTGTATAGCTCTGTTCCCCATTTTTTGATAGGGTTATTTGGATCTCTGGAGTCTAGCTTCTTGAGTTCTTCATATACATTGGATATTAGCCCTCTATCAGATGTAGGATTGGTAAAGATCTTTTCCCAATCTGTTGGTTACTGTTTTGTCCTATTGACAGTGTCCTTTGCCTTACAGAATCTTTGCAATTTCATGAAGTCCCATTTGTCAATTCTTGATCTTAGAGTATAAGCCATTGGTGTTCTGTTCAGGAACTTTTCCTCTGTGCCCATGTGTTCGAGACTTTTTCCCACTTTCTCTTCTATTAGCATTAGTGTATCTGGTTTTATGTGGAGGTCTTTGATACACTTGGACTTGAGCTTTGTACAGGGAGATAGGAATGATCAATTCGCAATCTTCTACATGTAGACCTCCAGTTGAACCAGCACCATTTGTTGAAAATGCTGTCTTTTTTCCACTGTATGGTTTTAGCTCCTTTGTCAAAGATCAAGTGACCATAAGTGTATGGGTTCATTTCTAAGTCTTCAATTCTATTCCATTGATCTACCTGCCTGTCACTGTACCAATACTATGCAGTTTTTATCACTACTGCTCTGTAGTACAGCTTGAAGTCAAGGATGCTGATTCCCCCCAGAAGTTCTTTTGTTGTTGAGAATAGTTTTTGCTACCCTGGGTTTTTTGTTATTCCAAATGAATTTGAGAATTGCTCTTTCTAAGTCTATGAAGAATTGAGTTGGGATTTTGATGAGGATTGCATTGAATCTGTAGATTGCTTTTGGCAGGATGGCCATTTTAACTATATTAATCCTGCCAATCCATGAGCATGGGAGATCGTTCCATCTTCTGAGGTCTTCTACGATTTCTTTCTTCAGAGACTTGAATTTCCTGTCATACAGATCTTTCACTTGTTTGGTTAGAGTCACACCAAGATACTTTATATTGTTTGTGACTATTGTGAAGGGTATAATTTCCCTAATTTCTTTCTCAACCTGTATATCCTTTGAGTATAGGAAGGCTACTGATTTGTTTGAGTTAAGGCCACTTTGCTGGAGTTGTTTATCAGCAGTAGCAGTTCTCTGGTGGAGTTTTCAGGTCACTTAAGTATACCAACATATTATCTGCAAATAGTGATATTTTGATTTCTTCCTTTCCAATTTGTATCCCCTTGACCTCCTTCTGTTGTCTAATTGCTCCAGCTAGAACTTCAAGTACTATACTGAATAGATACAGAAAAAGGGGGAAGTCTTGTCTAGTCCCTGATTTTAGTGGAATTGCTTCAAGTTTCTCTCCATTTACTTTGATGTTGGCTATTGGTTTGCTGTATATTGCTTTTACTATGTTTAGGTATGCTCCTTGAATTCCTGATCTTTCCAAGACTTTCATCATGAAGGGATGTTGAATTTTGTCAAATGCTTTTTCAGCATCAATGAAATGACCATGTGGTTTTTTTTTTCTTTGAGTTTGTTTATGTAGTGGATTACATTGATGGATTTCCAGGTATTGAACCATCCCTGCATCCCTACTTGATGGTGGTGAATGATTGTATTCTTGAATTCGCTTTGCAAGAATTTTATTGAGTATTTTTGCATCAATATTCATAATGGAAATTGGTCAGAAGTTTTCTTTCTTTGTTGGGTCTTTGTGAGGTTTTGGTATTAGTGTAACTGTAGCCTCATATAATGAATTGGGTAGTGTTCCTTCTGTTTCTATTTTGTGGAATAGATTGAAAAGTATTGGTATTAGGTCTTCTTTGAAGGTCTGATAGAATTCTGCCCTGAACCCATCTGGTTCTGGGGTTTTTTTGGTTGGGAAAATTTTAATAACTGCTTCTATTTCTTTAGGGGTTATGGAACTGTTTAGATGGTTTATCTGATCCTGACTTAACTTTGGTATTTGGTATCTTTTTAGAAAATTGTCCATTACATCCAGATTATCCAATTTTGTTGAGTACAGGCTTTTGTAGTAGGATTTGATGATTTTTTAATTTCTTCAGATTCTGTTGTTGTATCTCCATTTTCATTTCTAATTGTGTTAATTTGGATACTGTCTCTGTGCCCTCTGGTTAGTCTTGCAAAGGGTTTATCTATCTTGTTGATTTCCTCAAAGAACCAACTCCTGGTTTTGTTGATTCTTTGTATAAACTTTTGTTTCTACTTGGTTAATTTCAGCCCTTAATTTGATTATTTCCTGCCTTCTACTCCTCTTGGGTGTATTAGCTTCTTTTTGTTCTAGAGCTTTCAGGTGTGCTGTTAAGCAGTTAGTGTATGCCCTCTCCAGTTTCTTTTTGGAGGCATTCAGAGCTATGAATTTTCCTGCTTTCATTGTGTCCCATAGGTTGGGTTTATTGTACTTTCATTTTCATTAAATTCTAGGAAGTCTTTAATTTCTTTCTTTATTTCTTCCTTGACCAAGTTATCATTGAGTAGAGCATTGTTCAGCTTCCATGTGTATGTGGGCTTTCTGTTGTTGTTGTTGCCATTGAAGGCCAGCCTTAATCCTTAGTGATCTGATAGGAGACATGGGATTATTTTAATCTTCTTATATCTGTTGAGGTTTGTTTTGTGACCAATTATATGATAAATTTTGGAGAAGGTACCATGAGGTGCTGAGAAGAGGGTATATTCTTTTGATTTAGGATGAAATGTTCTATAGATGTCTGTTAAATCTATTTGGTTCATAGCATCTGTTAGTTTCACTGTGTCTCTGTTTAGTTTATGTTTCCAAGATCTGTCCATTGATGATAGTGGGGTGTTGAAGTCTCCCACTATTATTGTGTCAGGTGCAATGTGTGCTTTGAGCTTAAGGAAAGGTTCTTTTATGAATGTGGGTGTCCTTGCATTTGGAGCATAGATGTTCAGAATTGAGAGTTCTTCTTGGTAGATTTTTCTTTTGATGAGTATAAAGTGTCCTTCCTTATCTTTTTTGATGACTTTTGGGTGAAAGTCGATTTTATCAGATATTAGAATGGTTACTCCAGCCTGTTTCTTGGGACCATTTGCCTGGAAAATTGTTTTCCAGCTCTTTACTCTGAGGTAGTGTTTGTCTTTAACACGGAGCTGCGTTTCCTGAATGCAGCAAATTGCTGGGTCCTGTTTATGGATCCAGTCTGTCAGTCTATGTCTTTTTATTGGGGAATTGAGTCCATTGATGTTAAGAGATATTAAGGAATAGTGATTGTTGCTTCCTGGTATTTTCGATGTTATTTTTATGTTTGTGTGGCTATCTTCTTTTGAGTTTGTTGAAAGATTACTTTCTTGCTTTTTCTAGGGTGTAAGTTTCCTCCCTGAGTTGGCGTTTTCTATCTGTAATCTTTTGTAGGGCTGGGTTTGTGGAAACATATTGTGTAAATTTGGCTTTGTCATAGAATATTTTGGTTTCACCATCTATGGTAATTGAGAGTTTTGATGGGCATAGCAGCCTGGGCTGGCATTTGTGTTCTCTTAGGGTCTGTATGAAATCTTCCCAGGATCTTCTAGCTTTCATAGTCTCTGGTCAGAAGTCTGGTGTAATTCTGATAGGTCTGCCTTTATATGTTACTTGCCCTTTTTCCCTTACTGCTTTTAATATTCTTTCCTTGTTTTGTATATTTGGTGTTCTGACTATAATGTGACAGGAGGAATTTCTTTTCTGGTCCAACCTATTTTGAGTTCTGTAGGCTTGTTGAATGTTTATGTTCATCTCTTTCTTTAGATTAGGGAAGTTTCTTCTGTAATTTTTTGAAGATATTTACTGGTCCTTTAAGTTGGGAATCTTCACTCTCTTCTATACCTATTATCCTTAGGTTTGGTCTTCTCATTGTGTCCTGGATTTCCTGGATGTTTTGGGCTAGGAGCTTTTTGCATTTCTGCGCTTTCTTTGACTGTTGTGCCAATGTTTTCTATGGTATCTTCTGTACCTAAGATTCTCTCTTCTATCTTTTGTATTCTGTTGTTGATGCTTACATCTATGACTCCTGATCTCTTTCCTAGGTTTTCTAACTCCAGGGTTGTCTCCCTTTGTGATTTCTTTATTGTTTCTATTTCTACTTTTAGTTCCTGGATGGTTTTGTTCATTTCCTTTGTCTGTTTGATTGTGTTTTCCTGTAATTCTTTAGGGGATTTTTGTGTTTCCTCTTCAAGGACTTCTAGTTGTTTACCTGTGTTCTCTATTTCTTTAAGGGAGTTATTTATTTCCTTCTTAAAGTCCTCTATCATCGTCACGAGATGTGATTTTAAATCTGAGTCTTGCTTTTCTGGTGTGTTGGGGTATCCAGGGCTCGCTGTGGTGGGAGAGCTGGGTTCTGATGATGCCAGGTAGCCTTGGTTTCTGTTCCTTATGTTCTTGCCCTTGCCTTTCACCATCTGGTTATCTCTGGTTTCATCTGGTCTTACTCTCTCTGATTGTGGCTTGTCCCTCCTGCAAGCCTCAGGGTCAATACTCCTTGAAGACCAGCTCTGTCTGAGAGAAATTTGGGTTTGGAGAGGTGTGGTACAGGGTCAGCTCTGAGGTGCAGACAGAAACCAGAAGGATCTTGTCCCCAGCTGTCCCTTGGTTCCTGTGCCCTGGTGGCTCTGCAAGGGACCCTCTTGATCCAGTGAATTTGAACAGAAGTGGTGGTCTTGCTTGTGCTTTAACGTGTGTCGGCACTCCTGTGATACCAGCTCTCTCCTGGCACTATTTGAATATGGAGCCCTGTGTCACAGGATCCACTCCCAGTCTGCTGAAAGAAACAAGAAGACCACTCCTCAGTCTCTGTGTCCTGGGGATTCCAGGTGGGTTCCTCTGAGCATGCAGGCTTGCTCCCTTCTGGGAGTCTAGTTTTTCCAGGTACTATTTAGCTATAGAGCCCTGGTGGCCCAGGCAGAGGTCTCCAGCCACAGACAGAAACTGGAAGACTCCTGCCCCCGGCTGTTCCTCAGTACCTGTGTCCTGGGGATTCTGGGTGGGTCCCCCTGAGCAGTGGTGTTCGTCTTACCCCCACTCGTGGGCTTTTCCACCCTCTTGGGAGGCTAGCTTTCTCTTGGCGTTATTTGGCTATGGAGCCCTGGTGGCCCAGGCAGAGGTCGAGACCCTTTACCTTTGACAGCAGCTATCATTGTGTCTTCTGGGGTTAAGATGTAGGACACTGGATCCTTAAGACATGGCAGTTCCCAGGAACTCTTTTATTGGCCAGAGCCTAGCTAGAGTGTCTTTACTTCAGTGGAATACAGCCTTCTCTCTCTGCCAACTGTGCTTCCTGTCTTGGTTGCTCTTTGGAGCTCTTCAGCTGCTCTTTTGCTATGACAACCACCTTGACTGCTGCCAACCCTTCATTGCTGTGTCTGCCATCTTCTCTCTGTGTTACTAGGTCAGCCCACTTTATTGACATCTACTAATGATAAAGCTCTAAAGCCAGCAAGAAAAGATCACTCAAAAAAAGCCTTTAAATGGGCCTACTGTTCAGCCAGGCATGGTAGTACATGCTTGTAATCTAAGCACTGGGGAGATAGAGACAAAAGCACCAGGAGTTCAAAGTCATTCTTGGATAGATAATGGAGTTAGAGACTAGCCTTGAGTAACATCTTGTCTCAACCATACCCCTTCCTGCAATCACATAATAATATAATAATGGGCCTAGTATTGCAACACCAGGAATGGCAGAGAGAGGGTCTCCTAGCTAACTGGAGAAGTGAGCTGGACGGTCTAATTACACATCCAGGAAGCGCTGTGGCAATTATGGTACAGCCATTTGCACAAATAAAAGGCTGTGTTTGAACTAATCACAGACATTCTTTTTCGAGTGCTACCCTTCTGACCTGACTGAGACTAGCAATGGCTAATCAGGTTCATCTAGTGTTCTCCATATCTCGGTCTGCTTAGCATGCTGCTCCCCAAGGAGGTCACTAGCTATTTATAGTGGTCATGACTGAAGCATGACTGAAGCTTGTGATGATAGGTGTCTCCATAGTGGAGGGGCCTGTCAGAAGGCTCACTCTTAGCAGTTTTATTAATCCACAGAAAGTATTGAAAGGGTTTTTACAACAAGGACTTGTTGGAAATTAAGAATTAAGTTCCTATGGCCTTTTTGTTTATCTGCCTGTGGACATTCAGGTCATTATCCTTCTAGGTCTGATGCCCAAATCACTGGGTATTTTGTTAAAAAATGAAAATGACTCAAGCCTCTTCTTAGATCTGCTCAGCTGGTCTTTGGGAAGAGGATAGAGAACGGTACGCATTGAACAACTGCTTCCCCCAGCATATCCTTGGCAACACTAAGTCCTGATCTCTCTTCTCATTCTCTTCTAGCTGTAAGGATCAGACCCAACGCCTCACACATGCTCTGCTATTGAGCAACCCCCAACCCAAGGCCTGCCAATTTCAGCATGACCCACTTCTACCTCAGCATGGGTGTAGGCACCATCAGACACAAAGCTAAGATGTATCTTCAAGAGGGAGAAGATAGGAAAATTGATGGGGGGTCTATATATGATGTCTTTCTAGTTCAAGGTTTGGCTATCACAGTTTTACACTAGATCCTGGTCATGCCTGACCAAAAAGGTTGGGGAAGGCTTTGTTTTGTTTTAAGCAATGGCTTCTAATAATGAAGATTCATTTTTCTATTTGTTCTGAAATATATGTACTTATGGATACCCTATTATATATCCGTGCATTTGACCTTTTCAAGGATGAGGTCCTGTGGCAATCGTATGCCCCGAGTTTGCAAGAAATAGTGGTTTAAGTGACTGGTTTGGAAATATCAACTAGATTTTTTAATTCAATTATTCAAACACTTTAAGGAAATGCGGGGAAAACTGATGAAGAAATAACAATTTAAATAATAATTTCACTTCTACATTTACTCAGGTAAGAGTGAAGGCAAGCATCCAAGTTTCCATTGCAACATAGATTTGCACATCTGTGAGATGCCTGCGAGTCAGATTTCAGCAAGATAAAGAAAGCAGCATGAAGAAACTGTTTGTAATTGTTTTCATCTGTTATTAGCTAATGGTGAAACCTACCTTTCCCCCAAGTCACGCCAGGTAGGAGAAAGGCTGATTGACTTTAGCTAGGATCACTTCACTTAACTTCCTCTGGTACACAGTGTGGATTATTCTCCATCTGTTTGAATCCCTTTCAAATGATACAGAAAGTCATCTGGGGTGCCTTTATCTGCTTTGGATGTAGGCTTAAGAGTCCCAGGACAATCTCGGCATTGTCTACTGCTACATGGCTACAACCCAGATTTCTGAGGACTTCTCGGCCTCCTGCTGTTAACTGTACAGATGTACCAACCACAGCTGGTGTGTCTTTCACCCACTTGGAGCTGTCCTTTCACCTTAGTTGTGTTTTACAGATAAGGGGGTGGAGATGAAATCAGTCAGACCTTTGTCCCTTTACCCTGCTCCCACAATTCCTCAGATTAGCGTATTTGCCGACTTCCAAATGACCTCTTCTCAAGAAGCTAGATCCTTTCTAAAGCCCCAATTTCTTAGGCTGAGGATTTGTTTGTTTGTTTCTCAAATCAAAACTTGTTCACTCTCAACAAGGTTGCACTTGAACATGCAAATAAGCCAGATTTATCTCTCTTGGTCTGGCTCTGGCTCTGCATAGGCTATTGTGAAGAAACTGAGGCAAAGAGTGCTTGTTTAAAGGTTGTGGAATGGTTAGATTATAGAAATTCTAAGATACAGTTACAGATTTATTGAGCACCAACTGACCCGTCAGTTATTTTACAAGAACCTTACGACACCATTGTGAGGTACACTGTAAAGCCCATCACATGACTTTGCAGATGAGGAAAGAGGCTAAGACAAGTTAAGCAACTTTCCCCAAATCAGAGGTAGTAAGGGAGAGAGGACTAGGTTTCCCTAGGGGTAGGAATGGTGACTAAACCCCACTTTGAAGCTCCTGTCTTTAGAAGCTCAGTACTGATAGGTTAAGACCTTTTGAAGTGAAACGGCTCTGACGGACCAAAGCAGGTGAGAACTCAGCATATCAAGAGCTACTTTACTGTCAGTTAGGAGAGAGAGAGAAGAGACTGGAGGAGTAGTGCTACAAAGACCGTGGAGACACATGAAACATTCTTTTCTGAACCCAATACTGCATGCTCTTTTAAACTCTGTCACTGACATATTGTTTTAGAAATAAGTACACGGGGCTGCTGAGATGGCTCAATGATTAGAACGTTTGCTGTTCTTGCAAAGCATTCAGTATGCCACACCCACGTGGCGGCTCAAAACCATCTGTAACTCCAGTTTCAGGAAAACTGATGCTCTCTCCTAACCTCGGACACCAGGCTTGCATGTGGTGCACATACATATATGTGGGGAAACATTCATATACACAGATATAAAAGCAAAAGAAACAAAGTTCTGATATTACTCAAGCATCTTCTGAACTGTCTCTAGAAATTCCCTTATTTGGGGTCTTACGTGTGAGCAGTAGAATGTGTCATGTCAGAGCCTGCAGACTGAGAAGAAATTGATTCAGGCATCTACTCAATCCCAGGAGTTTTCTACTGTTTTATTTAAAATGTGCTCTTCAGTAATACGGGTCACAACCCGTGTTGAATAGAGGGGAGAGAGACAGCATCACGGCACTGACCTGAGTGCTTTCAGTCCTAGCTCTCCCCAGCAGTGATCTCCTGTGATCATTCGGACTCTCCCTCTGACTACTTACTGCCTGTCTGGTTCTACGGAAAAAAGCTATATCTAGTAGATCATGAACTTTACCCTTCAAATCGCCATTTTATCCTCTATGAGTTGAGTGTGCGTTTCAGACTACCCTCCACCCAAGATGACTGTGTGATGAAAACAAACAAACAAAAACCAACAACAACAAAAAACTTCACAGTGGCATTTGAAGAAGCCCAACAAAAGCTTTTCTTGATTTCTTTAATCATATTCTGAATATTTGAAGAATAAGACTTAGAAAGACATCAGAAAACTACAGTTAAACCCCTGTTTTGTAGTGCTGGGGGTCAAACCCAGGGTCAAGCAGGCTCTGAAGCGCAGAGCTATAACCCTAGCTTGGTGCCAGATTTTTCTGGTGATAAAACTGATACTGGAAAAAACAAACAAACAAAAAACGGCTTATTTCTGCTACCAAAAGAATGCCAAACCAAGAACCAGAGAATTTAAAAGGAGCTCCGATTGAACACTGGGATCCTACCACACCCATTCACTCTTTCCAAAGTCTCCCCCAGTAAGCATGTGGCTCAGAGAAAACACTATTTGTTTCTGACGGGTGGCCTCTGCACATACATAAAGGAGTATTGATCACAGCCAGTTTATGTTTCCTTGTCCTATCAAGTTATTGGGTCATTCCATCTTTCCTGGGAAAAGCCAGGGAATGGGCCGGAAGACATGTCACACTGATAAAACTGTCTGGACAAGAACATTTCAGAACTGCGGCAAAGCAGTTCTGCCCCTCCCAACCTCCTGTTTCAACCCAAACACATGTGAAAGTACCCACGTGTGTGCGCACACACCATATGAAAAAGCAACATGTATAAAACAATATCATAAATATATTAGAAAATATGAGAACCATTGTTCATCTGGGTGATGAGGATAAAAGAAAGAATCAAGATTTTCAATATTTTTCTCTCATGAGAGAATAGAGATGAGAATTTTTTCCCTTGTAGAAACGGACTGATAGATATGCATCCACAATCTGACTCTGTAATTTAATGTATGGGTTACTTGGAGAGGTCATTGCATGCCGTATATTGACAGATCAAAGCCTCATGCCATACACCAAATTGTTGAAATGAGGCTCTCACAGAAGAAACAGTCAATATTGACTTCTAAGTACATAAAACATACAGTACGATAAAATAATGTTTAAACTAGAAGACTGAAAGCATCAGACATGTCTGAACAGTAATCACACTCTTTAGCCTTTATAATAGTGAGGTACAACCAAGAGCAATTCACTCAAGAATCTGATAATTAGTATTATTTTTATGAAATGAAACCGGATATTCTGATTATCAATTGACTGTCAATTCCTTATAATCAGCTATTGGCAACAGTTATTCATCTCTACTGATGCATGGCAAGGAATGTAGTATCAAAATCTTCATGCTCAGAGTGATGGGCTCTTTGTTTTGTTTTTAACACAAATCTCCCTGAATATCTAAAGGCTGGTCTGGAACTCACCATGTAGCCCAGGATCGCCTCAAACTCATGATCTTTCTTCTTCAACCTCCTGAGTCCTGGTACAGCAGGTGTTACAGGTGCCAGAACACACAGCTAGGCAGATTCTTCAGAATACCCACATTGATCCTAATGTTCCTGTCCTTGAAGATGCCCTCCATGGCTTGTGGGTAGAACCTACTTGAAGGAGACTGTCTCCTGGTGAATTAATGGAAAAGTTTAAGCATGCCACTTTCACAAGGTGGCTTGTGGCCCTGTGTTGCTTGCTGTGTTGCTTGTTCTCTCTGATGGCACAAGTGATCTGTTATGTAATGCCCCACAAAAGA
>JADRCH010000005.1:14187765-14222342 GCA_019843965.1 Rhynchomys soricoides | reverse complement strand
AAAGACTAATGGTCAGAGATACAAGAATGCAGAATGATTTTAAATCCTGTTGGCCCTAACAATACCAATTGATGTGCTACAGAGACAGTCACGTGGCAGAAAAGAGAAAAGCTGGCTGTAGGAGCTGAAAATGCTCTCCACCTAACAGTCAGCAAGAAATCCAAGAACCTAGACAACTCCAAGGACAGAATTCTTCTAATCTAGAGGCAATGAAGAGGGCCCCACACTGCAGTAAGAGCCCAACAATGCCTGACTCTGTGAGATAATAAATAACTATAAAGTCTGTGTTGGTTTATTATATAGAAATAGAAAATTGATAAAAATTCTTAATGAAATGTGGAGATTTCAATGCAAGAGATCCTACAGGTGTCAGTCTTAATATTTTATCATCCTTACTTCTATATTTGTTATGCCAAGAGATGTAGTTAGGTACCAGCTAAATAGTAGGTAAAAAGAAAAAAAATTATGCCCACATCAGGTTGACAAAGAAGGAAGGAAGGGAGGGAGGGAGGGAAGATGGAAAATGGGAGTCACGTAGCTTAGAAGACACAAGCCAGTTTCCTGAGAGGACTCAGGCTTCTTCAGGGTGCTTCCTGAATCATCTCTCCTTCCTCCTCTGCCAGAGACAAGCGGGGACTGATGGAATGTTTCATCCCTGTGTCTTGGTACTTGTGACCTCTAAAGAAAACACAAACCACCTGATTTATTTCAGAAATGTTTATTAACAACATGGTAAGTTAGCCTTCATTAGTAATTTGCTTTCCTTAACCTACACTAAGTTCTTAGGTGTTTTAATGCTCATCTTTCTTATGCTTGAGACATTAGTAATTCCTGTTCTAAGCACTCCCCCATCCCTTTGTGATTTGGTGATTTGTTTGTTTGTGACAGGGCCTCAATCTGTACCTCAGACTCACCTGGAGTTCACCTGGTAGCCCAGGCTCAAATTTGCAGCGAGGTTCCTGCCTCTGCTTTGGAGTGCTGGGGTTGTAGGGTAAGTCACCACACCTTTAAACAGTTTCTTTAAATGCTGATATGGTAGCATTTCCCTGAGTTTTAAACCCTGATGTCCCTTCTAGTCACCTGACAGCTGACACTAGAGAAAAACTTAGGGAAAATGAGAAGTGGTCTCTCTGCTAACATTACGCTAGGAGGCAGAGCTGACTTTACCAGCTTTATAAGCCATAGCTGATCTTCCTCAAAGCTCAGAAGCTGCTCAGCCCTGAGTCTCAAGTGTGTTGTAGGTTTCCTCTTGTAGAAGCAAATTAGTCTAGTACAGCAGTTCTCTACCTGTGGGTCTCCACCCCTTGACAAATTTCTATTTCCAAAACCATTTACATTAAGATTCATAGGGGTTGGGGATTTAGCTCAGTAGTAGAGCACTTGCCTAGCAAGTGTAAGACTCTGGGTTCGGTCCTCAGCTCTGAAGAAAAAAAAAAAAAAAAGACAAAAAAAATTCATAAAAGTATCAAAATTATAGTTATGAAGTAGCAACAAAATAATTTTATGGCTGGGATCACCACAACAGGAAGAACTGTACTAAAAGGTCGCAGCATTGGGAAGGCTGAGGACCATCGGAATCCATCTGGGATTCCTAAAGGCCTCTTTACTCTCCCGATCATAAATATAAAATAGGTTTGCAATTTTAAAAATTCATCTTTTAGAGAAAGCACAACATGGAAAGTGGAAATCTTTCTCAGTTTAGTCACAGATAAACATTATTAACAGCTTTGCGTGCAAAGATTAGCTTCCAGTCTTAAACTGAGAAATGGGAACCTGCTAAGTTTACCCTGTTTGGAAATTTGTGGGAACTGGAAGCCCACAGGAGAAGAATGGCACTATTTAAACTCATCCCAGACCAGGAACAGGGAGACAAAGCAGCCAAGGAGAGGAGTCAACATTCAGGCCAGCGGTCTCACTTCTACTTCTACCTGGCTCTCCTTCCTCCGCAGCCAGTCGGCGCACCATCTCATATCTCACCCAGCTCCTCCCTCCTCTAAAGCCTTTTCTTATCTGTATGATACAGAAGGGCATTGTAGGTGGCCAACACAATATATGCATATGTATATGTGTATACATATGTATATGCACACATATGTTTGCATGTATACACCCACACACACACATACACACACACACTAAATTTGTCCTTACTAGTCACAGTGGGTAGAGTGCTTGCCTTAGATTTCACCCCAGCTCTACATACACTGAGTGTGTTGGGACATGCCTATAAACATGGAGAAAGTGGAGGAGCACTCTCAGAAGTTTAATGTCATCCTCAGCAACATCATCAATTTGAGGCCAACCTGGCTGAGATCTGTCTCAAAAATAAAACCAAAAGCAAACGAGCAAAACCACAAAAAACCTAGAGATCTGTTGTGAGTTTGTGTGTGTATGTAGGTGTGGTGTGTGTGTGAAAAACCTAGAGATCTGCTGTGAGTTTGTGTGTGCATGTAGGTGTGTGTGTGTGTGTGTGTGTGTGTGTGTGTGTAAAACTGAGGGGGACCTGAGTGCAGGCAGTGACCCTTGAAGAGGTAAGAATGAAAACCTGGTGCAGATTGACTTCATCAACTTGGATCAGACTTCAGGGAATCTAATGCCAGGTGGCTTGTTGTCAGCATATTTAAAACCCAGTACAATTTGGGAAAAAGTTTCCAGGCAACAATCAGTCCAATTAGTCCAATCCTAGATACACAATAAAGCTTATGTGTGACTATATAGAAACTCTTTCACAAAGTGCATGTGACCATGGCGGTGAGTTCTGTAGCTGAAAGGCCTAGAATCTAGTGTGCTCTCTGACCGATAGTGTAGAGGTCAGCAGATCATAAACTGCACACGACACCTCCCCTAATGGTAATGGTCTGGGGAGGGAAGAGTCTGAGATAATCATTCTGGGTAATCTGGATGAGGTCCTCCTCTATAGCAAAAGGTGGGTGAGGTCTGCCTCCAGACAGCAAAGTCATTAATAAAATCCATTGTCAACCAGGCAGTGGTGGTGCACGCCTTTAATCCCAGCACTTGGGAGGCAGAGGCAGGCTGATTCTAAGTTTGAGGTCAGCCTGGTCTATAGAGTGAGTTCCAGGACAGCCAGGGCTACACAGAGAAACCCTGTCTCGAAAACAACAACAACAACAACAAAAAATTTAAAAAAAGAATAAAATAAAAATAAAAAATAGAAAATAAATAAATAAATAAATAAATAAATAAAAAAAATCCATTGTCATCTTTCTGGATGGAATGCAGGTATTTGGTTTCATCTCCTCCATTTGGAAGGCACCTCTGTTTCCTCCTCACATTCCTGGTTCTCCTCATTGGTGTTACACATTGCACATGTAGCTACACCTACCCACACCTCACCAGACTGCGCTAAGTGCCCTGTTATGTCCATCAACATCATTCCCAAGCAGTGTACAGTGAGTGAGTGTGCTTCACTACTGTCCCCTTCTGAAACAACGCTAAGGTGAATTACATCTCTTGTCCAGGGGCAGACAACTGGATAATGTGGCAGAGATAAGAGATAACACATGTATCCATATGGTCAGCACTATACAGGGACCGGGCGGCTGCGGTGTCTATGCAGTACATACTCACTGTTTCGATTATGGCCTTTGCCTTGTTTTAACCTATGTCTGCCTTCTACCTAGACTGAAAATTAGGGAAGTTGCTCATTGCTGGTACCCCACACAACTCTGTAGAGTGCCTTGTACAGAAAGGCACTGCATTCCATGTTTGCATTAAAGGGTAGGTATGAAAGCTGAGTCTCTTCCCAGAAGATGTAACATTTACATGGTCAGAGATAAGGCTGGATTAACCATCAAGAAGGGTAGAGTCTGTTACTATAGGTTCTATCGAAGAGCAGAATAAAATGTGCATATAATTTATACAAGGGGTTTTACTAAATAAATCATATTAGAGCTACAGAATCTACACAACCCAGGTTTTTCAGTGCTCTCTCTTGGCTTTGGCCTTTTGAGTGAGATCGTTCATACCCTGCAAGAATGAGACCTGCCTCTCTTCTACGGTCAAAACTATGATCTGACTCTTCTGATGCAATAAGACAGGAATTGGAGACTCAGATGACAGGGACTGGGCTGGAATGTGGGTTGTTTGGTAGACTGCTTGGTTAGCATATATGAAGCTGCTTGGCATGTATGAAGCCTTGGATTCCTCCCCAGCGCCACATAAACTGGATGTGTTGGTACATGCCTGTACTCTCAGCCCTCAGAAATTGGAGGCAGGAGGATCAGACATTCATGGTACATCGTTAGTTTGAGGCCAGCCTGGGCAAGACCTATCTCAAAATCCAAACCAACCAAACAAAACAAAACAAGGAAAATCCCAGAGCCATGTTTGTTTGTAGGATGTTACTGTCTTCTCCCATCAACTGTAGGGAAAATTAATACCACACATTAGTCAGCTTGTTCTGTCCTCCATCTAAAGGTATGGGTCCTCAATGTTTGTGCTATCTTAGAGATCAAAACTAACAGTGACCCAGTCAAGCTCTGTAAGCATAATGTGACGACTGTATATACCAAGAGCCGTAGTGTGAGTTAGCAGCCTCACCAGGATATAAAATGTGGTCCACAGTGGCATCTAAATGTAAAGCTCTTCTGTAGTCTTATGGAGGCAGGCACTCACACTCTACCATGACTTCAGTAACAATAAAGTGAGCACACGGAGTGACCTCTCATCACAGGGCTATATAGAAGCTCTAATGTGCATCCAACAGTGTAGATCTGAAAAGGGGCTCATCCATTAATACGCTTTGTTTAAGAGCAGTGGAAAACATTGATCCATTTATTCACTGTGATATTCTGTATATCTAATGCGATTCTTTTTTATATCTGAGAATCCTGAGAAGAGAATCTTCTTTATATCCTGAGTGTGAGAGTGCATGGTTCAAGACAGATGCCTTCTGGTGACTGGAGAAACAGCTCAATGGGTAAGAGTCCTTACTGCTCTGAAAAGGACCTGAGTCCGGTTTACTGTGCATCCATTGACTGGCTCATAATTGCTTCTTACTCCAGCTCCATTGGCTCTGCTCGGTTGCTATTGTAAAACACTGACTGAAAACAACTCAGGGAAAGAAAGGGTTTCCTTTATCTACAGGGTACAGTCCACCATCAAGGAAGCTAAGGCAGGAGATCAAACAGGAACTGAAGTGGAGACCGCGGAGGGGTACTGCTTACTGTCTTGCCCTCTGCTTCTCTGTTCAACTACATGTTTTAAACAGAGAAAAACCACCTGCCCAGTGGTGGCACCACCCACAGAAGGGCGGGCCTTCCCATATCAATCTTTAGTCAAGACAGTTCTCAGGGAAGTGGCCACAAGCAGTCTGATCTGAGCAATCCTTCACTCAAGATTCCTTCAAATTATTCAGGGTTGTGTCAAGTAGTCAGCTGTAGCTATAGAGGACATTTCACTCCTTGTCAATTTGATATTTGATATACAAACACATTACTGTTAAACTACAACCTCCATTTCTTTTTCCCCAAGATCTCACGTTAATATTAATATCACGATATAGAACACAGTGCGACTTTTCAAAGTCCCACAGTCATTACACTTTTCAATACTTTAAAAGTCTAGGTCTTCTTTTAAAAACCCAAAGTCTCTTAACTATGTGCTCTTATAAAAATTATATATATATATAAAATTGTAACTGTGTCCTGATTCATGAATATATATACATATACATATGCATATATATATATATTTATGAATCAGGACACAGTTACAATCAGATCGAAGCAAAAGCAAAGAAAACCTCTCTCAGTACCCACCATCTAGAACTCACAATCTTCTGGGCTGCAGTGGGCTTGGGCAGTGCCACCTCTCCAGTTCTGCTACCTCATAGCACACAGCTTGACTCACAGGTTCAGATAGGTGCTATGCTACATCTGCCGACGTCCTTGGTATTCATCCTATAGTCCTGGCATCTCCAATATGCTAAGGTCTCACCGTACTTGAGGCTGCATTGGTGAAGACCAGTGACTTCTGGCCTTTCTTCAGCGACTCCAACCTTGACACATGCTGCCTAGCCTCAGCTTCTCTCCATGACTCCTTAAATCCTGCAACTTACATGTGGCCAAAGCCAGCATCATGTAGGAGACTCTTAGGTATTAACAACTTTAGCTGCCAGCTTGAGATGCAGCCTTGGCCCAACTCTGGACTATTTAGCTAAGGACCACCCGCCAAGAGATAGCACCCCCTGCAGTGGGCAGGGTCTTTCACATCAATCATTAATACAGGTGAACCAATCTGGTCTGGGCAATCCTCCAATTGAGGCTCCTTCAAATGACTCTGGGCTGGGTCAAGTTGATAGTGGGAGTTAACCAGGGAAGGCTCTGATGATGATGTACATCTGCACGCACCTGTAGTCACACATGTACACAAAATTAAAAAAAAAATTAAAAATCTTGTCTCAAAAAGATTGTCCTCAGGCCTTTTTATATGCTTTAATGGGATGCTTAGCACTTTATACCTCCAAAATCCTTTGGATATTATAGACTCCTGTTGTAAGGCATGCTTCCTTCCTTCTTTCTTTCCTTCCTTCCTTCCTTCCTTCCTTCATTCATTCATTCAACATGTAGTTTTAAGAGCTTATACTGTGGAAGCACTAAGTCCTGGTGGCAAAGTAGAGAATTAATGGTGAGCAAAGGAGAAGGAGAGAAACTCATAGTTTGGTAGCTGAGGCAGGGAATGGGACAAGCAAGTGCAATGTAGCATAAAAAGCACTGTGAAAGAAGAATTACAGGGTATCAGTAGCTCACCTAGGCTCAAGCTGGAGATGACATCTATACACATGCATGAAGAAGACGTCACTGGGTGTTGGTGACCACAAGAGGTGGGAAGACAACATATTAGATAGAAACTTCGAGAACAATCAGTACAAAGGGAGAAATCCGATGGCAGGGCGGGGCCACTGTGTGGGAGAGCAGCTGAGATGAGAGAAGCCGGGGAGCAAGAGGGAGATTGAGCCAGAGGATCAAAGATGTCCAGAGGTGGAGTCACAGGAGATCTGTGCAGTGTCTGTGCAGTTGTGACATGCAAGTGGGAGTAATTTCAGGGAAGTCATGAAGAATGACAATAGATTTGATGGGTTGATGACTGCATAATAGATAATAAGAAAGTGGATAAAAGGAGAAAGAATCGAGGTATAGAGAGAAATACAGCTGTAGGAAAGATTAGAGGCATGATTAGTGGGCATGTGCCTACACATGTGTACATGTATAGACTTTGGGATGTTATCATGGTGTGTGTGTGTGTGTGTGTGTGCACTGTGTGCAAACCGGAGCCTGTGGAGGGCAGAAGCTGTGTCAGATCACCTGAAACTGCAGTTACAGAAAACTGAGCCACTACAAGTGCTCTTAACCACAGTGGCATCTTATTCCAGGCCCTAAAATCTTTTTTAATTAATTAATTTTTATAATCAATTTGCTCTCTGCCTTAATCAGTCTACCTGCCCTTCTAGGCTGACTGACCTCTTAAGCTCTTAAATTAACTGCCTGGATTTCCCAACTCAGGTTATTATGAAATGACAATCTTACTGTGAAGTGAGGGTCCTTGATCCTCACATCCCCTAGAGAAAGCAGTGTTTTATGTGTGAAGAAGCTGTGTGTAATCTCCTGCACACATCAAGTGAATGTTAGAGTTCATGCACTAACCCAATACAGTGTAAATGCTATCTAAACAGCTCTTACATTGTAAGTCATGGATTAACAAGAAAAAGTCAGGGACCTGTTCGGTCTGCTTTCCAGGTACAGGGGAGCATCATCAAGCCTGATTTATTCACATTTTTTTCATTTATTTGCTTTTGCGTGTACATATGCCACCATATACATGTGGAGATCATTGGGCAACTTGGAAGAGTGGATTCTCTCCTTCTACCATGTGGGTTCCATGATTCAAACTTGGGTCACTGGGTTTGGCAGCAAGTTTTCTTTGCACTAAGCCATCTTGCTGGCCCCTTCAAAGAACATATTTTTGCTTATATTTCTGGTGCTCAGTTGATTATATCTGCAACTTCATTAGAAATGTGAAGATGGAAGACTCGACTGCACATGAAGCTCACTGTAGACTGGCCTAAGCCCACCCTGCCCAAGGTGGGTGTGTCTGCATCTTCCGATTGGGTTGTGGCCATGTTCTTGGACATAATAGGAAAAGTGAAAACTTTGATTTTTCCTTTAAAAGGCTGAGTAATTTATACTGTCAGCCCTCCACGGGAAGTAATATGCAACACCAAAGAAATCCTTGGTTTTCCTTTTTCAATTAGCCAATGAAGAAATACCAGAGGAGAGATGGCAGTGAGACTTGTTTGAGAGAACACTTTGTGGAGCAAAGAAGGGAGAGATTGGGTCCATCTTGAAGCTTGTACTTGTCAGCATTGCCTTGTGTTTGTCTTCATTTCCCTGCTTTATCTGGTTTGTCAAATCTAAGGAAAGATCTGTCTATCCACGCCACAAGATGTGGATGTAGCTTTGGTTTTAAACCGCTATTGTCTAGACTTGTACAGTTGAAGGGAACGCTTGAGAAACCTAACCCTCAATTGTTGGCTGGGCAATGAAAGCAATTGATGGAGTCTTTGATCTAGCCAGAGCCCTTTCCTCTCCTGTGACATTAACTCGACATTTATTGAGCAATTACTTTGAACTAAAGGTGGAGGGCATGCACGGTAGGCAATACTCAGATTAAGTTGTCAAAATGGTAAAAGTGACAGACAGGTGAACCAATGACTGAAGATTGCTATGTTGAATGGGAAGTTTGTCTTCAGAGACGGGCTGGGGTCTAAATTAGGAGGTAAGAAACGCTTTCCAGTTTTATGGTATTCGATATGTTAGACAGACAGACAACATTAAAGTTGTGACAATTTCACCCCTAATATGTTACCTTGATCCTAACAATTTGTCTTTTGTTTGTTTGTTAGTTTTGCAGAGATAAGACTGAAATACACATGTCTCATGAGCTGGGTGAACTCTACCCCCAACTTTCCAATTGTTTATAGAATGAACCATTTACTTATTGAATAATCTACTTCCTCTCTATTGCATTTATAGTGTATACTAAATTATGATTCCATATTCTGATTACGTATGCAAAGATCATTTGGGAGCCTCCTTTTTCATTGCATTATTTTTTACATTCTTGTACTGTTTATAAACGTTCAATTATTATGATTTTGGTTTGGTGTTTGGACTGCCTAATACCTTACATGTTCTTTATAAACTTTTTTTTTCAGTTACCCCAATTCTTTCTCACAAATTTTTGAGTGGTTTTATTAAACACATCTGCAAATATGTAATTTAATACCGGTCACATATTAATTAATGTATGCTGCATTTAATATGGCTATACTTCAGACCGTTTATCTACAGGTAACTATTGTATTTATTTACACGGAGTGAAGGTTTATTTGTATCCTCTTGAAGAATTAGAAGTTAATAAGAAGTGGCTATTTATTTGTATTTTGTATGAATTCCTAAAGTTTGCTTTTTTTCCTTATGGCGTTCAGTTTTTAAGAAGATCATTACATACTTTAGATGTGTTTGGTGTTGTCATGAGTAAATTTACCTTGCTAGCCTTCTAAAGGAAAGCCACCTTTAAAAACATTAATGGGCCAGCAAGTTAGCTCAGCCGGTCATGATGCTGGCCACCAATCCTCATGCTCCAAGTCTGATCCCCAGAGTCCTCATGACTGAAGAAGAGAACAGATCCTCAAAAGTTGTCCTCTGGTTTCCATATACATGTACATCCCCACATTTGAAATAAATAGGTTAAGGTAAGAAAAATATCAAAACGCAAATTTTAAAAATTTAAAAATTTAAGCCAGGCAGTGGTGGTGCACGCCTTTAATCCCAGCACTCGGGAGGCAGAGGCAGGCGGATTTCTGAGTTTGAGGCCAGCCTGGTCTACGGAGTGAGTTCCAGGACAGCCAGGGCTACACAGAGAAACCCTGTCTAGAAAAAAAAAAAAAATTAAAAATTTTATGCACAATCTCAAGTCGTATTACTTCCAGTAGCTTTTTCCATTGGTTTTTAACAATAATTCTTCATTGTTACTTACCAGTCATCAATGGAGGACTTGCCATCCCAGTGAAGGTTACAGAGGGACGCCTTTATAAAGGCGTCCAGCTCGCTTGATGCTGGACACTACTGTAAGAGCTTCTCAAATACTGAGTGTTGAACTGTGACAGAGACTCTGTGGATAGGTGTTATTTACAATCTCTACTTTATAGATGAGGAAAATGAAGCTCAGGGAAGGAAGTTATGCAGCCAGGAGGCGAAACCAGGTTCTCTGGTTCCAGAATTCACTTAACTAAGCTGATGGACCATGTCCCTGAGTGCACAGAAAGCACTGACCTCGCCACAGTTGCACAGCATTCTCTTGTGAGAATGCAACAAAGAACATGTTTGCAATATTTTGCTATTACAAGTGACAACACAATAGTTAACCTTACACACAAATAATTTCATAGGCAGGTATAAAAATTAGCATAAGCCCCTAGCAGTAGAATCTGTGTGTAAAAGAGCAGATGTAGTTCAGTTTTTCATAATCAAATAAAAATATTTTAGTAAACGTGGGATAGATAGGAAATACCTAAAGAATCTATACAATGCGTAAGGAAAAATTGCAGTTAGGGCCATAATCTTGACACTGTGACCCACATCTGTAACCCTAATGGTCAGAAGTCTGCAGCAGGAGAATATGCTTGGGAGGTTGAAGTCAGTTTGAGCTATATAACAAGTTCAAGGATAGCCTGAGCTACATAGAAAGACCCTAGAGAGAGAGGGGAAGGGAGAGGGAGAAACTAATGCCATATTTAATAGTGATAGAAAGAATAAGACCAAACCAAAAAAGCCTGTCTTTATCACCCTGTTCAATATTTCACTGGAGATACTAACCATTACAAAATGCAATTAATTAATTAATTAATAAAGTGTAAGATCACAAAGGAAGCAAAACTGTCTTCGTTTAGGAGGGATGGGATGTTTTGTTATGATGGGTTTGGCTTGGGTTTGGTTTTATTCAAGGCACGGTTTCTCTGTGCAGCCATGGCTGTCCTGAAACTCACTCTGTAGACAGGGCTGGCTTTAAATTCAGATCTTCCTGCCTTTGTCTCCTGAGTGCTGGGATTAAGGTGTGAGCCATCACTGCCAGGCTGGTTTGTATTTATTTTTAATCCCTACGATTATACAATCATGAAAATTCATACATGAATTCATCAAGGTCCAGAAATAGAAAGCTACATGAAAAAGAGTCTAGTCTTTTTATAACAGAAATCAGCAATTGGAAGGGGTTGGAGAGTTGTCTCAGTGATCAAGCGGCAGCTGGAGAGACCCAGTCATCAATAACAGAATAAAGTTTGAAAACTAACCTCCACACACAGGGTCAGCTAATTTTTGACAATATTAATGCGATAATCTCTTCAACAAATGCTGAAACAAGCAAATATAAGGAAAATGCTCACTGACTTCTCAAAACTCAGATCAAACTGGCCACTGCCCTAAATCCTAAAGCCAAAAAAGCTTGGAAGAAAGTGTGGGAGAAAAACTTTTACCAAGGAAAGCTTTCTTAGATATATGAAAGTCAACATAATAAAGAAAAAGTTCCCCATTGAAATTAAAAACTTTTCTCCTTGGCAGCCTGCAATGAAGTAGGTCAGCAGGTTAAGGTACTTCCATGCAAGCCTGGAGACTTATATTCAAAGGCCAGAAGCCATATAAGTGTAGGAAGAAATGATTCCACAGAGTTGTTCTCTTACCTTCACATGTGTGCATACATATATGCACACGCATGCGTGCACACACCTGTGCACACCTGTATATACAGACAGCCACATGACAATAAACAAAACATTTTTTAAAAACAGCCCTTTCTCTCTGAAAGACATCATCTAGGCTTGCAGGCATGCCTGGTGCACAACTGTAACCCAGAAGGCTGAGGCATGAGCTCCAGGCCAGCTTAAATTACACACTGAGGCCCAGCCCAGCCCAGATAACAGAGTGAAACCTTGTCTCATGAAGAAGAAAGGAGGAGAAGGAGGAAAAGGAGGAAGAGGAGGAGGAAGAAGAGGGGAGGGGAGAAAGGGAAAGAGGAGGAGGGGAAGAAAAGAGTAGAATATAGGCTTTAATCGGTGAGAAATTACTCGTGACATACATCTTACAAAGTGTTTATATAACAGCCAACAAAAATGCACAAAAGATTTGAACTAAAGCTTCACAAAGAGGGTGCGTGTGTGTGTGCGCGCGTGCATGTGTGTGTCTGTGTGTGTGTGTCCTAAACACACGAAAAAACACCCAATGCCACTGCACATCACAGAAATGTAAATATGTCACTGCATGTCTGTCACAACAGCTAATGTGTAAAAGCTAATTCTAGCAGGTTGGCAAGTATGCGGAACCCCTGGGATTCTCCTAACACCTCTGGCAAAGACTTAAAGTCTGACTCCCATCTTGGAAAACAACTTGACAGTTTCTTGAAAAGCTAAGCAAGTGTCTGCCATGTGAAGTTACCCCAAAGAAATCAAAGCTCACAACCACAGAAAGACGTGTTCTGAATACAGTTGTGGCTTTGCGTGTAAATTTTCACACGCTTGGCCTAATCCAAGCACATCAATACTTTCCTCCTCTGGTGCTTCTGTGAGCTGAGTAGGTATAGCTCTTACATTCAGGTCTGTGGGCTCCTGGATGTGGTGTGATATATGAGGTGCCTGTTCAAATCCATCCCTCTTCCCCTTGGTTTGTAAAGACAGGGACTCTCTACATAGCCCTGAAGCTCACTCTGAAGACCAGGCTGGCCTTGAACTCACAGAGATCTGCCTGCCTCTACCTCCCAAGTGCTGGGATTAAAAGCATGCACCACCACCATCCGACTTCCAAACTCATTCTTTTGAATGTAGATATAGAGTTGTTTCCAAATCACTGGACTGTTTTATTTTTTTCTTTTAATGAACATGGGACTCTCGTCAAAATATCATTGGCCATAGGTATAGTGATTTATTTCTGGATTCTTACATCTATCCCATGGAACCATCTTTATATGTGGATCACTGGAAGCTTGCAGTACCTTTTAAATTGAATCATGAGCCCCTCAGGTTTCTTCTCTCCCAAAATTATGGTGGCTGTTCTAGCATCCTTGTATTTTCTTGCAAATTTTAGAACTATCTTGACAGTTTGTACAAAATATAAATGCTGGGGTGGGGGGAAGGAGGGAGGAATCTGGGGAGGAAAGGGGACAGGGAGGGAAAGAGGGGAACATGATCAGGGATTGGGGGGACAGGACTGAAGCCCTGAGGGCCAGCAGAAAGAATGGAAACAGGCAACCTCGGGAGGTAGGAGATGGGGTGCCCTCTTGAATGTACCAGAGACCTGGGCAATGAGAGACTCTCAGGACTCAAAGGGAGGGGGACCTTAGATGAAATGCCCTACAGTGGAGAGAGGGAACTTGTAGAGCCCACCTCCAGCAGAAAGACAGGGAGAGCATCAAGTGGAGGGATGGCGTTGTCATTCCACAGTCAAAAACTCTGACCCGGAATTCTTCCTGTCTGAAGGAACTGCAGAGACAAAAATGGAAAAGAGACTGAGGGAAAGGAGGTTCAGTGACAGGCCCAAAATTGAGATCCAGCTCAGGGGGAGGCCCCAAAGCCTGATATTATTACTGAGGCTATGGTGTGCTTACAGACAGGAGCCTAGCATGGCTGCCCTCCAAGAGGCACAACAAGCAGCTGAAAGAGACAGATGCAGATATCTACACCCAACCAATGGACAGAAGCTGCTGACCCCTGTGGTTGAATTAGGGAAAAGCTGGAAGAAACTGAGGAGGAGGGCGATCTGATAGGAGGACCAGCAGTCTCAACTAACCTGGACCCTTGAGATCTCTCAGACACTGAGCCACCAACCAGGCAGCACACACCAGCGATATGAGGCCCCCAACACATATACAGCAGAGGACTGCCTGGTCTGGCCTCAGTGAGGGAAGATGCACCCAACCCTCAAGAGACTTGAGGCCCCAGGGAGTAGAGGTCTGGTGGAGTAAGGGGGGGAGTTGGGTACATCCTCTTGGAAATGGGGGCAGGGGAGGAGGTATGGGATGAGGACCAGTCAGAGGGCAGACTGGGAGGGGAATAAAGACTGGGTTGTTAAAAAAAAGATTAAAAAATAAAAATAAGGGTTGGAGAGATGGCTCAGCGGTTAAGAGCACTGACTGCTCTTCCAGAGGTCCTGAGTTCAATTCCCAGCAACCACACGGTGGCTCACAACCATCTGTAATGGGGATCCAATGGCCTCTTCTGATGTGCCTGAAGACAGCTACAGTGTATTTATATAAATATAATAAATGTTTAAAAAAGAATAAAAATAAAGAGATTTTAAAATATTAAATGAAAAAGTGCTTGAATTTAATGTAAAAGTATATATACATAAAATTAAAGCTTTGGAATGCATAGAAATATCTACAACCAAATTAAATGTAATAAAACCAAAACAGATTTGGGGGCTGGAGAGAGAGTTTAGCTTTAAGCACATTTGCTCTTGAAGAGGACCTGGGTTTGATTCCTAGCACTCACTTGGTGGCTCCCAACCGGTTGTAACTCCAGTTCCAGGGAATTCAGCTCTCATCTGACCTCCAAAGGCACCAGGCACACACATGGTACACATACACTAATGCAGGCAAAACACACGCACATAAAATAAAATCTAAAAGCTTATTTTAAAATAATACACTACCAATTTAGACTCTCTGAAAACAAACAGGAGGGGAAACATTATATTATTTTTAATTATTATGGTTTTTTTATAAATCACAATCTCTGCCATATTCTTATTTTAGCTTTTTATTTAAATTTATGTAAATTAACCAGTCTTCTTACTGACTTGTTTTCATACTTGAGAGTTATATTTTCATTCATTTCTTGGGTCACTGAATTTCTGAGACAAGTAGCATTTTCAAGTGTGCTCACCAGTGTTGGATCCCAGGCCCCCTCTGCCCTTGTTAAAGCTTCTTTAGGCTTCATACTCAAGAACTGTTCGCCTCATGTTAGAAGAATTGAGTTGGACAAACATATTTTTCTTCTGAAAATATTTATTTTTTTCTGCCTTTTCTTCCCATGTCCGCATTTGCTGGTGTCCCTTTAACACTGACTGCCACACCATCTTTTCTGTGGCCTAAACTCATCATTTGTCATGTATCCAAGAATGACACATGAACGCTATATTCCTTGAATATTTTCCTGCCTTAAAAAAAAAAATGCCTGCTTGCTCCTTTTACAGTAGAAGCTCAGGGTGACTGGGCGCTTACATTTGAAGGTCATCTTTTTGTTCAGAGCTTGTAGACATGGCTTCATTGTCATATGGCAATAATGTGACCACAGAGAAATCTAAGCAACAGAAATCTGACGGTGACTCTTTTCCCCCTGTGTTTTTTGTGCCAATATCCTAAAAAACTCTTTCTTTCGATCAGAAACTTCAGCAAACAAACTTAATGACATCTATTTTTTTTCCCCAATCCTGGTGACTTAAACCAAGATTTCACACATGCTAGGCAAATATTGTGCCCTTCCCCCAGCCTTGAGCAGGCTAAATAGACCTTACGTGTTTGCCACAGTTGGACCCAGGTGGAGTCTTCTGCCTTGTCACACCTGCAATTTTCTACAGGAGTAAAAACAGGCAGGAGTAGACTGCCTGTTGAGCTTGCTTTGTAACATAATCCAGCTGAAACAAAGGATGGGCCCTGTGGGCTTTCCCTATATAACAGCAGTGCTGAATATGAAACTTTGAGCCTTGATTAGAACGTCTTTGTCTTGGCTTCATCCTTCTCTCGCACCCCATCCTTTTCATTTCCAGCCCCCCTTTCAGGTAACCCCGTTCATCCATGGCCGCTGGACAGTTACAGGTGGAGCCCGAACGAAGGGCCTGAAAACTAAGAAACGCTATCTTGGGTGGAGCTCCACAGAGAACGGAAGAAGTAATAGTATCCTGCACGGTGGTAAGCAGCAGACACCGTTAATGCAAGCGCTAGAAGACTACTCAGACAAGGGTTTAAGCCAATAGAAAGTATTGATTAGCTGGCCAGATATTACACTGAGTGTTTGGAATCCTGGCGTACCCCTGAACCTTCCTCAGAGTGAGCTTGTAAGCACAAAACAACTCAGGCAGCAAGAATAGCTACGTGGAAACAGAGCAACATAAGCCAAAAAACAAGGTTAACACATTTAGAGATTTTCCCTGAACTATGAACTTTGACAGATTAAGTCTCCGATTTCCTTTTGGCAGGTAATACTGTCTATGTGTTAAGTTTTATGTCCTGAATAACATTCCCATCATGGCATCAGTACTGATGAGGGCCTGTTACATTAGGAATTTAGTCATTGTCCATCTTTTAAATACTAGTGCTTTTTAAATCACTGCATGACTTCCTGTTTTTTAAGCTCATCACGTGATTTAGTATTGCACACTTATCTTGCTTCCAGGCCATTTCTTTCCTACATAGAGGGCTGTCTAGTGTCTAGTTTCTAGTTTCTAGTTTCTAGTTTCTAGAGCAGTTGTTTCTGCCTCAGGGTAGATTTGCCCTAAAAAACATTTGGTAATGTCTGAAGACATTTTGGTTGTGACAAATACTACAATTACTCAGAACTAGCATTTTATTGCTTTGATATGGCTTTATCATTGATCTTGGACGTCTATGAAATTAAGCTAGCCAGGAGGCACTAAGTTTAGAATTTTGCCCATAGCTAACTGCAAACAGTGAGGAATCAGGACCGGATGAAGCAATTCCTAGCAAATACTTGAAAACCCCACTATCCAGAAAGATATGGGAGAAAACAACGTTGAAAAAGACCAGTGAAGATGGGATTTTTGCCCCCAAATCACGGCAAGAAGTAGAAACAGTGTTTAGCGATTGACTTTGGAGCACAGCTCCAGAGACTGTTAGTGGGTTCCTTTAAGGTGCATGATCCCTCTGTCTCTAATCTGGTCTGCTTCCATGAGCACCCTGTCTAATGCTGCTTAGCTTTCTCAGCTATTTATAGAGCAGTGATACCGGAAGACAAGAAAGGTGTGAGGCTTTCCTTGCTCAGCCTTTCGATCCTGCTTGATGGAAAGATAGAATTCTAACTCTGTTTCTGGTTGAATAGCAATACTCTGCTCCTTGCTTGCTTGTTTTTGTCTCTTGAGCAGGAGACAACTTACTACTCAAATACAGTTTTCAAAACATGAAGGGGACCACATGTCTCTGTGCCCTTCTGCCCTCAAACCTGTACTACATGCCTTACATCGTATTTTTATCAAGGGGAAAGCTGTCTCCTCACACCCAAGCTAATGTTCCTTCCTGAGAATGGCACGATGCTCCTTGGTCCACAGCTCAGTTATTTCATCTTCACCAGCACGCTTGAGGGGGTGGGAGTGGGGGTCAGAGAAGGCAGCTGAGGAGATGAGGAGAGAGGTGCCTTACAGACAAGCTCAGTCAAGAGCCAAAATAACATGGTGCAGGAAGGAGCTGCAGTGACACCGTAGTCCCTGTACCTGCTACTTTGGGAGATTTGCTAGACTGAATAAGCAGAACTAGTGGCTCTAAGTAGAGACTCGTTTTTTTTTTTCTCACCAGGAGTGGGCTGGCTCCATAAGTATCTGCATGTCTGTGGCTGCCTTCAGCTGCTGTTAAGGTGGCAGCTCTTCAGGGAGCTGAAAGAGACTTGTGGGGGTGGGACCAAGTGAGCCAAAGAGAGGCAGGAAATACAACAGCATTCTTTGCCTGTTTCACCTGTGCCCTACCACTGGGGTTCCCAGAAATCTCTGAGAATTTCAAGAAATTCTATGACTTTGTCAATGGGCTTGTATAGTTAAGTAAACTAGCATAAATTGGAAGGTGTAAGTGTTTGTTGAAGTTTAGTAAGGGACTAACTCACTTGTAGGCCAAGATTTGGCTGAATCCCATAGTCAAACCTACAATATCCAACCTCCATTTCTGAAAGTCAGGAATTGACATGCTGCCAACTTGCGTAAAATGTTCAAGTAGCTATCAGTAAGTTGGTCAGATAACAAAATGGTTTGTTTGAGTACTGGATGCTGTGGAACTGACTGTGTAGACCAGGCTGGCCTCTAAGTCACTGAGATCTGCCTGGCTCTGTTTCTCTAATGTGGACATTAGATCTGTACACCACCATGCCTGGTCTAAATGACCTTGAGCCTCTGTGTGTGTGTGTGTGTGTGTGTGTGTGTGTGTGTGAGTGTGAGTGAGAGAGAGCTGAGGAATTGAACTCTAAACCTTCCAAGTATAAGACAAGTACTCTTGCCTCTGAGCTACTGTCTAAGTCCTTACGGGTATTTGTTTTTTGTTGTTGTTTTGATTTTTTGAAGACAGGGTCTGACCACATAGCTCTCCCTGGCCTGGAACACTTTATGTAGACCAGGTTGGTCTTGAACTCACAGAGATCCACTTGCCTCAGCCTCTTAAATGCTGGGATTCAAACATGACACCATGACCAGTCTAAAAATTGGCTTTCAATGAAAATGTTTTAAGTATATGACCTAAAACCCACTTCCGTCCTTGGATTGGGATCCTGAAGAATATTACTTATGTTGAGCCTTTGACACTGCTAACCTATTTGAGGCCCTAGTCTACTTCTCTGGCCTGTGACCTCAGCTACACAGCTGGACAGAAACAATGTATACTTCAGAGATAGTCATTAACTTGCCTACCACTTGGTAAGCCCTTCTAAACTCTATAATTCAGAGCTACTGACTGGTTCTGTCTGAGGTATCATTGCTCTGTTTCTCAATATCCACCCCTGTTCTCATTTCTATGGTCTGTGTCCTTGAGCTACTAGGTCAAGCTTGCTCCCCTCTGGTTAAATAAGCTGGTCTTTCTTCACCATAGGGAGGCCTTCAGTGTCACTGTTTTCTGTTAGAACCTCTGAGCTTTTTGCTCAGAACATGCGGGAGTACCAAATGCACAGTGCCTTCCAACACCACCTCACCCACACACTCCGATGCTTAGGCGGTTCTGTCACTACTTGGAGTTAGTTCCAGATCCCATGAATAAAGGTTTCTCAATCTTCCCTGGATATCCCCACTTCGGATGCAGGTGACAAGTTCCAAGTCTTCAGTGGGACTATTGACTGCCTGCCTACAAACTTTAAATACATTTTTTCAGATTTGATAACTATTCTCTGGAAGTACTCATGAAACTCGTGAAAGTGAATTATTTAGCAGTAGTGGGTTATTATAAAGGATACAAGGGAGGAGCAGGGAAATGGAAGAGATGCATAGGGCAAGGCTTGTGGGAAAGGGGGCGGAGCTTCCATACCCTCCAGGCCTGCTATCCCCCTAAGACCATCAATGTTTACTAACTTAGACTCTCTCCAACTTCATGGAGTGGATTTTAATGTAACTTTTGCCCAGCAGGCATAATGGACTAAACCTCAGCCACTTGTAATGAGGTAACTTTCTAGCCTGTCTCTGATGTGTAGACTTGGGGTTTGGGGCTATACCCCAACTATCTAAGGATGCCTAGCTAGTTCATGATCTTTCTGGAGACTACCTCCTGTCCTGAAGATCTTCATACTTGTCCTTTAGGGGTCCACACTCCTCCTAGGTGCCTGTTGAAACAACTTTTTTTTACCTCACATTACCACATGGACTCTCAGGCTTGTACCATTCCAGGTATTCCATTTGGCAAATGAAAAGGGGAAAGTCCACATGGCAGACTTCACTGGTAAGTTGGATGAGTAATCGTTCCTGAGACTTGGTTTCTTACTGTTTTCTTGGATATTGGTTAAAAACTTAAATATTCTATTTCTTAGCATCTAGGGAATGTTAGAATTCTATCCCGGGAGACAGAGCAGACATTTCTAAGAATTTAGAGTGTAGAACCATTACCTCGGGACCCTCGTGAGACCAACAGGACACGATGTAATTAGCAAAGAAGGATTTTGAATTAGACAGCTCGAGCTGGACCACCATGAAATGGTGATCCTGAGAGGAGAAATGATTGAATATTTAAGGGCAAAATCCGCAAGCAGGTGGGGGTTTGGAAACTGGGACTTGGGAACTTCTCAAGGCTTATAATCCATCAAGACTTGCAGAACAATGATGTTACACAAGACTGGTCAAGGATGTGGTTAGTTCCTGGAACAGTCTTCACCTTCAGTCCAGGAGTTTAGGTTCCCAGGCCCTCAGAGTAGGTCAGGCACAAAATGGAATCTGAAAATCAAGATGGAGTGAGTTATGCTGTCTTTAGTGAGTTTTGCTGTCTTTTTAAGCCTCTCAAGAGGAAGGTTTTTTGTTTGTTTGTTGTTGTTGTTTGTTAAATGAGATATCACAGGGGTGGGCCTCTTTGCTGTGTTCCTACATTGAAACCTCAGATGTAGCCGTTACAGTGTCAGCAGCCATGCTGGAGCCAGTTAGGGAAAGCCAAAGCAATAGAGCTGCCATCTTCGACACTGGAGCTGATATACTGATGCTGATAACCTATGACACTTCCAGATTTCATGAATGGAGACATGACACAAGGTTGGGTATTCTGCTTACAGCTGAAATGAGTAATCTCAAAGCAGCTTTTTCTATGAGAACCAGCTCAGTCTTGACTCTAGACTCTGGAGAAATGCATTCAACAATAACTTAAGTTATAAACCTGGCTAGTTTTATCTGGCTTGGAATTATTTTTTAATCACTTTGCACACCCTCTGTGAGTTGAACTGCTTGATCATGAAAACAGCTAAAATTTCACAGCCCCTGAGCAGGGCTAGGTAAACCGAAAAGGGCCTGCTAAGCAAATGGACTTTTGATGTGTCATCATGGCCTCAAGTCAAGTACAATTGGAGAATTTGTGCCCTTGAAACCAACAAACCAAACAAAAATTCTGCTGTGATTCACTGTGGACAGAAATGATTCACCATGAGTAGGCAAACTTAGAACCTGGCTGCAGAGAACAGGGTGGTTTGTGTCTGTAAACCAGGGGAAAGCCATTTATTAAGAAATAAAATTGGGTCCACACCCTATAATACACATAAGACTAGATTCCAAAGGGAACAGAGAAATCATAATGAAGAATGAAATCAGACACATACTAAAATAAAACACAGATGAAAGAGATTATTATTGAGGGTGGAGAAAGGATAATCACAATTCAAAAGTCATATACAACAAGAGGAAACTGTATCCAAAAACAAACAAAACAAAACAAAGCAAAAAAAAAAAAAATCACCAAAACCAAAAACCAACCTGTGGCTAAGAGGATGACTTTGTTGGTAAAGTACTTTCTGCACAACTCTGAGGACCTGAGTTTTGGATCCCTGGCACCCACATAAAAGCCAGGCTTAGCAGTATGTACCTGTAATTGCAGTGCTAGGAAGACAAAGACAGAATCCATGGCAAGTCAGTCCAGCAGAGTCTGCAAGCACCAGGTTCAGTGTGAGAGAGAGACCCTGTCTACAAAACTAAAAAGAGTTGAAGAACACACTTGACATCAGCCTGTGATCTCTACATATTTATGTACACAACCACAAGTGGGACAGCACACACAGAGAGAGAGAGAGAGAGAGAGACAGAGAGAGAGAGAGAGAGACAGAGACAGAGACAGAGACAGAGACAGAGACAGAGACACAGAGAGCCAGAAACCACCATGAATAAATTCAAAAGACAGATTTGGAATGCAGCTTGGTGGTAGAATTTCTAGTGGCTGTGGACCTAGGATTCCACCCCTAGCACCACAAAGCTATTTCCTCTTCCACATAAAAAGTGAAACAAGTGACAGACGTGAAGAAAATATTTTTAAAATATATCCCAATCATGAGGCTAATACTCATGACAATAAGAAAATCTCAAACCTATCGGATAGAAAAGAGTGGCGGCATCGATCATTGTGATTTTGCAGTGTGTATGTTGGCAGCAGATGGTAGCACTTCCTGTCCAGCTCTAATCATTTAAGGAATTAATTAATAGTCACATCTCAAAAGCAGGAGGGCTGGAAAGCTTAGCCATCTACAGATAGATTCCTTCCCACACTAAGGGGAGTTTTCAGACCTAGTGTGAATAAGAACTTCTGTCAAATCTGCACACATAAAATATGCACACCCTATTTTAAGAAATAGGGATTTCCAGGGTATTTTTAACTCTGACATTTTACATCCCAGGTTTTGGTTTGGTTTTCAAGCCTGTGATCTGCTGGCATGTCTTTCTCTTTCTGCGTTTATTTTAGAATGTGACTCCCACAAACAACATGTTCCCTCTCCTGGCGAAGATGAGCTGCTAGACATCGGAGGTGCAGTAACCCAGCTGTGGGTAGGGCTCTGTGAATTCACACCTAACCACGCTCTGGCCCCCATGTCCTTCCTTTGAAACACTCCCCACAGAAGCGCGGCTGGGTCCACTACACTAGACACTTTCCTGCTAAATAATGTTCGTAAAAAGAGGGAATGTTCAGCAAATACATGTATTGATCAATTTCCATGTATAAGCCAGGGAACTTCCCAGCCACCAGTTAAGGGACAAGTGTGTCTAACCAAGTCAAGATGCTCTTCTCTGTCTATTTTATTTCCATAACAGAATGTCCAGTACTGGGCAATATGCAAAGAAGTTTAAGAGGTTCATAATTCTGGCAGCTGGAAGGTCATATGATAACACAACTCAGGCTAAATCTCAGTACAGGGACAAAGTGGGAAGAGCACCCACCATGAGTAGTGTACAGATCAGCCTTACATTCGAACAGTCTACACACACACACACACACACACACACAAAAGACTTTTGAAATTATTTTGTGTGTATGGATGTTTGCCTACATGTATACCACAGAAGCCAAAAGGGGCATTGGATCACCCAGGGCTAGAATTACAAATGGTTGGTGTCTTTTTGCTGTTTTGTTGTTGTTTTTTAAGAAAGGATTTCTCTGTGTAAACCAGGCTGGCCTGGAACTCAGAGATCTGCTTGCCTTTGCCTCCCCATTGCTGTTACTAAAAGTATTTGCTACCACCACCTGCCTGATGGTTGATGTCTTAGTTAGGGTTTTATTGCTGTGAAGAGACACCATGACCAAGGCAACTCTCATAAAGGACAACATTTAATTGGGACTGGCTTACAGTTTTAGAGGTTCAGTCCATCATCATCATGACAGGAAACATAGCAGCATGCAGGTAGACATGGTGCTGGAGAAGGAGCTGAGAGTTCTATATCTTAATCTGAAACAGCAGAGGAGACTGTGTGCCACACTGGGTGCAATTTGAGTATTTGAGACCACAAAGCCCACTCCTACAGTGACGCACTTCCTCCGTCAAGGCCACACCTCCTAACAGTGCTGCTACCTATGGGCCAAGCGTTCAAACACGTGAGTCTACGGGGGCGTTCCTAATCAAACCACAACAGTTGAGAACGGCCAGTGCTCTTAACCCCTGAACCGTCAGTTCAGTCCTCTAGACACCCAATCTTGCAGGAACTTAGTCCTGTATTGACCTCAGTTCAGATGAGGCAAATCTCATCTCAAAACAGAGATAAGGGTTGTCAGTCAAAGGTAACCATGGTGATCCGAGTTCAATCCTCAGAATCCACAAGGCAGGAAGAGAAAACAACTCCCAACGACTGTCCTCTGATCTCAGCACATGTAGCATGGCATATTGACATCCCAGCACACTGTGAATAAATAAATATATTTTTCAAAAAGAGGTGAAACTCAGTTGTCTCCAGGCCCACTCCAGTTGGAAAATCCATCGACAGAGGAAAGGCATGAACCACAGGAACCAGAGCAGCTGTAGTGGCTATTCCTGATTATCAACTTGACTATATCTGGAATGTACTTCAATCCAGAATTAGACAGCTCACCTGTGATCCAGATCTTTTTTTTTTTTTAATTTTATTTTTATTTTCATATTTTATTTACATTTCAAATGTTCCCCCCTTTTCAGATCTCCCCTTTGAAACCTCCCCATTCCCTCTGCCCTCCACCTGCCACTATGGGGATATTCTCCAACCCACCCTCCCACCCACCCACCCACTCTCGTCTTCCCTCCTTGTCATTCTCCTATACTGGGGGATCTAACACCCTCAGGCCCAAGGGCCTCTCCTCCCCCTGACGGATAACAAGACCCTCCTCTGCCGCATTTGTGGCCCAAACCATGGGTCCCTCCATGTCTTTAGTTGGTGGATCAGTCTCCAGAAGTATCCGGGGGATCAGGCCAGTTGCCACTGTTGCTGCCTCCCTGGGGCTGCAAACTCCCTCAGCTCCTTCAGTCCTTTCTCCAAGCCCTCCATCTGGGACTTCCCACTCAGCCCTACAGTTGTTGCGAAGTGACTCTTGGGTATTTCAAACTTTTGGGCTAATAACCTCTTAACCGTGAGTACATACCGTGTTCATTCTTTTGTGACTGTGTTACCTCTCTCAGGATGATATTTTCAAGTTCCATCCATTTGCCTGTGCATTTCATGAAGTCATTGTTTTTAATAGCTGAGTAGTATTCCATTGTGTAAATGTACCACATTTTCTGTATCCATTCCTCTGTGGAGGGACATCTGGGTTGTTTCCAGCTTCTGGCTATTATAAATATGGCTGCTATGAACATAGTGGAACATGTGTCTTTATTACATGTTGGAGCATCTTCTGGGTATATGCCCAGGAGTGGAATAGCTGGGGCCTTAGGTAGTATTATGTTCATTTTTCTGAGGGACCGCCAAACTGATTTCCAGAGAGGTTGTATCAACTTGCATTACCACCAGCAATAGAGGAGTGTTCCTCTTTCTCCACATCCTCAACAACATCTACTGTCACCTGAGTTTTTGATCTTAGCCATTCTGACTGGTGTGAGGGGAAATCTCAGGGTTGTTTTGATTTGCATTTCCCTGATGACTAAGGGTGTTGAACATTTCTTTAGGTGCTTTTCAGCCATTCGAGTTTCCTCAGTTGAGAATTCTCTGTTAAGCTCTGTTCCCCATTTTTTGATAGGGTTATTTGGATCTCTGGAGTCTAGCTTCTTGAGTTCTTTGTATACATTGGATATTAGTCCTCTGTCAGATGTAGGATTGGTAAAGATCTTTTCCCAATCTGTAGGTTGCCGTTTTGCCCTATTTACAGTGACCTTTGCCTTACAGAAGCTTTGTAATTTTATGAGGTCCCATCTGTCAATTCTTGATCTTAGAGCACAAGAGTCTCGAACACTTAGGCACAGGGAAAATGTTCTTGTGATCCAGATCTTGCAGCTGGAAGCCACAAGTTTCTGATCTGGATCTTGTCATGGAGATCTTGAGGCATAGGGGCCATGAAAAACTTAAGTCCAGACAAAGTGGTACAGGCCCTTAATCCCAGGAAACTGAGGCAAGAAGATCTCTGAGTTCAAGGTCAGCCTGGGACAAAGCCAGTCCCTGATTCAGGTGTGGTGGTACACACCTTTAACATGGGCCACACCTTCTGCTGGAGATCTATATAAGGACATTGGAAGAAGGAAGATTTGCTCTTCTTCGACTGCAAGCCTTGTGTGACTGAGCAACTGCTAGATCCTTGGACTTTCATTCACAGCTGCTGCTGACCATTGTTGGGGAGTTGGACTACAGACAGCAAGTCATCAACAAATTCCCTTACTATATAGAGATTACCTATAAGTTCTGTGACTCTAGAGAATCCTGACTAATACAGGTGGGAACTTTGGTCAAAGAGTAGACTCTACTGCTAAAGGTGTTGGCAGCAGAGATGGTTGTGGAGAAGTGATGATGTGATGAAATGATGATGGTCTTTTTGGAGGTAGTAAAAACGACTATGCAGCAGTTCTTGTTACAGGAGTAGGGGAGGCTCTCTATCAGGACCGAGATATGAACACTAAGGTGTGGGAGAAGAGTATGTGACAGTTACAATAAAGGAGGAAACCTTGGTGGTGGTAGCTGTGCTGCATTTGGAAATTATGGTGGACAGTAGCAATTGAGTAATGGACTTAGGAAGGGGCGTGGTGGAAGACACTCGGGCAGATCCTATGGTGGTGGTTATGGATCTGGTGGTACAGGTGGTGGACATGGCAGCAAGGAGTTTTAAGACTGTCCGAAAGGGACTATAGCATGCATCAGGAGGTGTCAGAGCTGCGGGTCACTTTGAAGCACCCTCCCAAACTGTAAAAGTCTGCCACAGAAGGATCCATGAGTCATAGAAAGGTTACTGTCACTTAAAACAGGAAACTCTCCTTGCTCAGGACTGTCCCACCCATAGTCCACAAAGAATTCATTGATTTTGCAATGCAACCGTAGTGTCAATTAGATGTGCATTCCTGGGGCCTTTTACTTCTTGAAGCCTTTTCTCTTCATTATATCAGGTAGGGTAGCCCCTGCAAATTATGGTAGTGCTACCACAAATAAAAAAGAAAAATGGGAAATTTCCACTTTAAAAACCCCCTCAGTTCTGCGAAAATTGATTATTCCTGTCCAAAGGCAACACTCTTGTGACCATTGGACTATTCCCCACCTTCCCTGGTTAAACACTTGGCTTGACAAGGTTTTTAACTCATTTGTTTTCCACAGAAGGGAAAAGTTAAGCTTTAGGAGTGCTATGAAGGAACTGGGGATATTTTGCCAAGAACAATTCATAACATAGTCCCATTAAAGTAGTAAAATTTACCAAGTCTGCAAAGCACAAAGTAGGTGCAGAGGCCTGGAGAGGAATAAGATTTCTGGGGATGGGAAGACTTGGCAGGACTGACACGACCAAAGGCCATGGGCTTGAGAAGCTTTGGAACTTGCAGCTTCAGCTCAGTCCAGCTTGGACAAACGTATGTGTAAAGCACCAGAGTCCTTCCCTGGGAGGAAGCCCTCGTGGATGTAAGGAAGTTCTGAGTGTGGGCAGCTCATGGGACAGAATCACACTAGCTCTAAGAACCTGGTACTGGGAAAAATGTAGATGAACAAGGAAGGAATTGGTATTATACAGAAATCAAAACCTGCCAATTGCCTAAGCATTTGCTGCCACTCTTTCATCAGATAACATGGGCATGAGAGATGGATGAAGCTGGTGATGCCTTTTATTCTGTTCTTAACTGTGAGCACTTTTTATTAATTTCTTGGATACTTCCTTATGTTGGACAGTGTATGACATTATACATTTTTAGTGTATTTAGTTTAAAGTTTAAAGTTGAGATTTTAAGCTAACATTTACTATAGTTATTTGATATTAGATTTATGTCTCTCTCTCTCTCTCTCTCTCTCTCTCTCTCTCTCTTTTTTTTTCTTTAGAAAGCTATTATTGGTTTTTCGAGACAGGGTTTCCCTGGCTGTCCTGGAACTCACTCTGTAGACCAGGCTGGCCTCGAACTCAGAAATCCGCCTGCCTCTGCCTCCCGAGTGCTGGGATTAAAGGCGTGTGCCACCACTGCCTGGCGTCTCTCTCTTTTTTTAACATCTCAAATCTTGACGGTACCATTGTTTCATGTTTCAGACTTTGGCGATCAGTGACTCTATTGTGTTTGGTGGGTATTTGCCCACTCCGAGAATACCATGGAAGACACAGAAATGGAGTGCACTCAGGTTTTGATCTGGACACATCCTAGACAGAGATAAATATTACCCCTCCCTTCTACTCTGTTCCCCACAGCTTTCCTGTTACTTGTGGTTATAGTTCAAGATCACTAAAATGTAAACTGAAAACAGCGCTGACTCTGGGGAGGGCTCCATGTTGCCATTTGCTTTCATTTTTCTTCTTGAAGAGGATTGAAATGCACACATGTAGGCTGGAGCTGTAGTTACTAACTATGAGTTCAAGGTGACCTCTGATGGTAACTGTGACTCCGTGATGACCAGCCCAGGGCTGGTCTTTTTCCATCATGGTCATTTTTTACTGTCAGAAGTATAGCTTCTCTCGAGGCCTCTTCTGGTTCTGCCTGTGCAGGAGATCCATCCAGACAGAGGACAGGACTGGAAGCAGCACCCAAGCTGCCCAGCTAAGAGTAGATTGTCTTTTACCCCAAAAGCAATCAGTGCTTACTGTGTTTATCCTATTTTTATTTGGGGTTCTCTGCTTCTGTGTAGCCAAATTCCTTACACCTTGCAATGAATATATTAGGACCTTGGACTACTTGCCATAGTAGTTCTTCTGCTTTAAGACATTTCCTACCTATGCATGTCCCTAAGCAATTGCTGTTCAGTTTTTCTCTCAGTGGGATTGGACCATTATGAATCTATCTTCTTTGACTCTTCATCGGACAAGATCTTACCCAGTTCCTTACAAGCTCGTTCTGGATTCAGACCTCTTGATTGTTCTATCAGGGGCTTTCATGAAGCATGGCTGAGTCAGCTGGAGAGAGGCTGGGATAGAAAGAATGAAGATCTATAAAAAAAAAGAAAAAAGAAAAGGAAAAGAAAGGGAGTTGACTCTTTGCAAAAATAGTTGGCTAGGGCCTTTAAATGCCTGCACACATTCAATGGGACCAGGACAAAGTTGGCACCAAGAGAGAAGCAGTGCTCATATTTTGGTCAAAACTAGCTTTTCCTTGTTCTGTCTTTGACTCTTATTTCATTAATTACCCTGTGAATTAGTCACCTTGGTAAAATTCATTAAGATTCCCCCAGCCTAGGGGCTGCTGAGGCAGAAGGATCTTGAGTTGAAAACCAGCCTGGGTTATTAGTGAGATCTCTTTTCAAAAGACAACTCAGAACAAAACAAGCTCAGGTAAGGATGCTCATCTCCAATCCCAGGACATGCCATTTATAGGGTATATAAGTAATTTCTGTGGGAAAACAAATACTCCTGGCTACATGCAGCCTAGAACAGCCATGTATGCAGCCCAGTATCACATCGTAAACTTATTTAGTGTTACAGGATTTTTTACACTTTTTTTTTTTATTGTGCAGCTCTTTGTAGATGACAATTTCATGCCACAATGTCAAAACATTAAAGTCACATACTTTTAAAGAAAAAAACATTCAAGACCATTTGTCTCTGCTCCCCAACGTTCTACAAAGCTTAGAGAAAGGTGAACAAGAAAGCAAAAGAAAGCAGTGCTCAGTGGAACTGGGCAAGGGACACAGAGGTCTTTGTGTGTACTCTCCTGCAGAGGTTTTTGTCCCTAGTTTTTTTTTTCCTGAGGCAAGTTCTCATGTAGCCACATGGATGTCTGTCCCGCGCTATGGTCTCGCCAGCAAGAACGCGGCACACATAGGATCCTTCTGCAGTAGAGCTTTAATGCATCTTGAGAGGGAGAGCATAAGCTTGCCACGAATGGAGACTCAGAACAATAGAACACTCGCCCTTTATATGGGTCACAGCGCTTGCCTGGGACATGGAGCTTCCCCATTGGCTCCCGCACACCAGGCCAGATGCCGCCATGAGAGAGGCTGAGATTCTGAAGTGGAAAATTACCAGGTGCATGCGCACTAGCCTGTTTACAACTTGTCCTCGGCCGAATGTAGGCGCCATCTTGTAATGGCGGATGTGGGTGCTCAGGCGGCTCCCAACATCTCCCCCTTTTTATTTCTGTAAGCAAAGTAGGACACTCTTAAGAGGGTGGAGACAGAGGTCAAATCCCCTGACCAAAAGCTTGGGCCTTGTACAGGAGAAGACCCCTAAGCTCATGCGCGCCCGAGGTTTTCCTGACCCGCCCAGTGCCGTTTTTTAGAGGGAGGGAAACTAGGGCACTTAACCCTCATGCAGATGACATATCTCCCAAGGCGGCCCACAATGATGACCGCCTTGTGCGATGCTTTGCTCGACATCCCTCAAGAGCTGCTCAGACCAAACATTCTACCCAGTGCAATGAGACTAGACTCGCGGGTGTGCAAGAACTGTCTGGCTGGCGACCTACTGCTATTGTTTAAGCATGGACAGCCAAACACCGGCCGGGGCTCTTTGTTCTAAGGCAACAAACCACCTTGTCTCTTTTAGTCTGGGCCCTGAGTTTGCAGATGAGCCATAGGAGGAACACCAACCCACAGCAAAGCGCTGCTCCAAACAATCCCACCCCCACCCATTCCTTGAAATAAGAAATTGCCGAGGAAATCCGAGAAGAGAGGCCCTCGGGTCAAGGACAGGTCAAGACGGGTGGAGTTGATCTGAATAATTGCTGTTGGCAGTTCCCGCAGGGTGTCATCAAATTTAAGGGTCCAATTCTGTAACATATACTGTAAAAGACTTTTAGACAGGTTAGCTGCTTTTGTAAATCTATCATATTGTATGGAAGTAACACAGAGTCCTGGCAACTTTTGTTCACAGCCCAATTGGGCTAGCTGTCAAAGGACATCCAGTTGTTCTTGAATAAGATCAATGTGTTGGTTAACCAGCATTAGGCCCTCTGGACTTGAGTATTGGCGGATACCTGTCTGTCTAGAGCTAAGGTGGCAGCTGCAGACAACTCATTAATGGTATTGGCGGTCTGCATCGTTCCAGAGAGCACAAGGGCCGACGCAGTGACGGTGACGGCCCCTGTAACCGCAGCCGCTGCCACCACACCTATGATAATGGCAGAGATACCAAAGTCTCTTTTCTGCCTGAATGCGGTCTGATCCACCGCAAAAGGACCTTGGCCAGTTAACATATCAAAGGTCCAATCTCTCTGTGCAGGGGTCGGTGCCGTAGCATTGGCTCTGGCTTGAGCTTGTGCAGCTTCATGCCATAAAGCCTTCCACTCCATATATTGGCCCATTGTAGGGAGCGCAGCCTTGGCCAGCATCTGCCAATCAGCGGGAGTCATGGACGCCCCGGCAAATCTCTCTAACATTACTATAGTAAAATTAGCATTTACCCCATACTTTTGGACCGCTTCAGCCAGGTCTTTAATTTGGATGTACTCTACTTTGTCTTTAATCTCTCCCTCGTCTTTCGACTTACCAGGAGGTCCATTTCCATTGTTAAGATTTTGGGTACCCCTCCTCTCACTCCGTCCGGTTTCTGACATGGTGTCCTGGACCCTATCAGGGGTGATTTGCCCCTCCCTTACAGCATCTACACAGGCCCTACCTTGTTCACCGCAATACAAAGACAGTAAAACCAAAATGAGGGCACTTAACACAATTAGCAAAACTTCAAATCCCAAATCAAGATCCAGGGTCAACATGCCTATCCGAACCTACCTCCCTGCAGTTCTGAATCCTCCCTGTTTCCAGGGGGTCTCCAAAGGTGCTTGATGATGACAAAGTTTCCCGGGTTTCTGCACCAGATGTCCCGCGCTACGGTCTCGCCAGCAAGAACGACGCGGCACACATAGGATCCTTCTGCAGTAAAGCTTTAATGCATCTTGAGAGGGAGAGCATAAGCTTGCCACGAATGGAGACTCAGAACAATAGAACACTCGCCCTTTATATGGGTCACAGTGCTTGCCTGGGACATGGAGCTTCCCCATTGGCTCCCGCACACCAGGCCAGATGCCGCCACGAGAGAGGCTGAGATTCTGAAGTGGAAAATTACCAGGTGCATGCGCACTAGCCTGTTTACAACTTGTCCTCGGCCGAATGTAGGCGCCATCTTGTAATGGCGGATGTGGGTGCTCAGGCGGCTCCCAACAGATGTCAAACTTGCTACATAGCTTAGGATAATTTTGAACTTCTGATCATTCTGCCTTTCACCCCAAAGTTTTGGGATTACAAGTGTGCACCACCACACCCTGATCATTTTTGCCATTAGTTTAAAGAAAGGTGCCATCAGTCGATGTCAGCTGGGAATCTTTTAAAGGCCAGGAGCCTAAATGTTTTGCCACTGAAAAACAATAGGTGAGACGTTTAGCTCACACAGAAACAATCACAGGACCCACACGAGGACATCTGTTAGCCCCCCTGTGACCTTCCCCACCTTTTATTTATTTCCTTATTAAGTTACATTTATTTGCTTTCTATTTATTTATTTGCATGTGTTCATACCAAGGCACATGTGTAGGAGTCAGAGGAAAACTTGTGAGAGTCAGTTCTCTTGTTCCACCTCATGGATCCTGAGGCTTGAGCTCGGGTGCTCAGGCTTGGCAATAATCATATTTACTTGTTGAGCTATTTCTTGAATAGCTTACCTTTAAAATCTAGTCTCCCCTGGCCCCTTTCCAGTGCTGAGGTTTGAACCTTGGTCCTGGGTCATGCATGTAATAAACACACATTTTACCTTTAAACTATACATTCCAATCCCCTTTGAAATATAAAGACTTTAAGATTTCCTTCTAACCAAATCTTCTTTGCCCATATTTTGGCCATTCCACTCTTGTGCTCCTAATTTTGTCTTAAATACTTGGAACAACTTTCAAGCCACTTCCTCCCTGCTTTTCAAAACAGAACGCAGGTGATTTTCCTGGAACCCTGTGCATATCTCAGATAGAACACTTACCACAGTACCAGGAGAGGATCTAGGTTTTGAAAGTTTTCTTTTTTAAAATCTATAGTTTGAAGATCCATGAAGATCCAATCTAATAAGTCCCTGATAACTACTTCCTGTTCTTCAGCAGGAGTGATAATCTATTATAATAGCTACTCAAAATTAAATGTGATCAGTTATTACTTATAATGTCTTGCTTGTAAAAGTTTCAAAGAAATTTACAATAAATAACATCATGCAGGACAAAGAGCGAGAGAGAACTGCTCAAGGCTGGACTACACAATCCTGAATGGAGCTAGAACCTATGACAGGAAATAAACACAACTCTCCAGACCTGTGAAACCACTTTTGTGATGGAGAATCAGGAGCTTGAACAATCAATACAAGATTGATTAGCAAATCAATTAGTAAAGCAATCTTGATTTGCTTTGATAGAGCAAAGTAGCCCATGTTATGTAATGCAGCATCGTGCAGTGGGCCAGAGCACACGCACAGGAGTCAGGTTCCAGAGTTCACATTCCTGCTTTGCTATTTCTGCCCTGAGAACTCAGGCGAGTTGCTAATATTATGTAACATATATAATACACACACACACATTTAAAATATATAGGTTTCCCCTTCCTGAAGTTTTGCCACTTGAGAAGTACAGCACAGCAGATTCTGTTATTCTTGTAGGACAGTTGACTAAGGGAATTCAGAGGGACATCTAAAGCACTTACAGCAGTAGCAGAGGTGCAAGCATGGGGGGGCCAGGGCATGGTGTATGAAAGAGAGAGGATGGAGCATGGTGGTACATGCCTGTAATCCCAGCACTCAGGAGTCAAGAGGATCAGAAGTTCAAGGTCATCCTCAGCTACATAGACAGTTTGAGGCCAGTCTGGGTTACATGAGACCCTGTCTCAATAACAAATGAATAAACATGGAGAAATATAATCTTACTGTTGTTACTTTTGCTATAATTCACCTTCTTACACATAACCCATGCAAAAAATTCAATTAGTAAAGCACTAATTCTCAGTGAGATAAACTAATAGTTCTTTTGGAACACATTCTGAGAATGATCCTGACTGAGGTTGTTTTAAGACTATAAAACAAGATAGAATTTATTATGTTTTTTCTGTGTTGGAGCTCAAACCCAGGGCTTCGAAAATGTTGGACAAACCTATCACTGACTCTACCCACAGCCATTTCTTGCTTGCTTTTGAACTCACATGTCCACTGAAGTTCTCAAACAGAGTTTGGAAATAAAAGTTTTCAAACCTCATTTTGTCTTTTTCTGCACCAGCTTCCAGGAAATTTCCTTTCAGGAAAATTTAAGCATATATATGGTTTTCCCCTGTAGCCTGGGATAGCCTCAACCTCATGGTCTCTCCTTAAATTTCCAGGGCGAAAACTACATGCATGCACCACCACATTTGCCTTTAAACCTGTCTTAGTAACAATTTGTACAGTCTATAACGTGAGATATTTAGCCCTTCAGACTTTTAGAGGCATGAAGAATGTGACAGGGTCTCTAGGTTCTGGGACTTCTCTATACCTTGCCTCCCCCACCTCTTTCTTTGCTTTTCTTTATTGCTTTCTTTGTAAACCCCCCCCCCCCCCCCCCCCCCCCCCCCCACTCCCCCCCTTTTCCCGCCCCCCCCCCTTTTTTTTCTTTTTTTTTTTTCTTTGTTTTTAAACCCCCCCCCCCCCGAAGTCCTTAATAGAATGTGGCCCTGTCTGGCTGGTCCACTTCAGTTGTGTTCACTTTGGTGGTACCATGTGTGCTGTGTTTGTTGTTACACTTATAGCTTTAATCACACACTGTACATAATGAACTTTTTGGAGTGTTTCATAAAGATGTGAACAAAGGCTCTATACTGGGGCTGTGGAAGGCAACTAAAGCAGCCCAAGCCCTAGATGTGGACGGAAATCTTAGTTTTCCAATCGATTCGAGTTGTTTAGCATTTTCTTTGTGTGAAATGGGAACAATCCTTATTTCATAAAAATTAAGAGACTTTAATCAGGTACTTTTTTAGTTTATCAAAAGTACTACTGAGCATATAGTGTTTTCTCAGTACTGTGTATAAAAATATAGGATCTTCAATTTTGAGTTAAGGAAGCTAAAGTGATGGCTCATCAGTTAAGAGCACCTCTGTTCTTCAGAGGATCCAGATTCTGTTTCCAGCACCTACATGGCAGGTTAACAACCATCTTCTGTAACTCCAGTTCCAGGGGATCCCTTACCCTCCTCTTTCATGGGTACTGGCATTGCTGGGCACATGTGATGCACAGCAGCATGCAGGCGAAACACAGAGAGAGAGAGAGAGAGAGAGAGAGAGAGAGAGAGAGAGAGAGAGAGA
>JADRCH010000005.1:14152262-14187755 GCA_019843965.1 Rhynchomys soricoides | reverse complement strand
AGAGAGAGAGAGAGAGAGAGAGAGAGAGAGAGAGAGAGAGAGAGAGAACAAAAGAAAAGGAGTTATATACCAATATCAAATATCTTTACGAGGTTTCCACATGCAACAGTAAGACAAGTCAGACTATTACGGAAGTGCCATGGGCGTTCAGAGTGAGAGAGAGAGAGAGAGAGAGAGAGAGAGATGACATATGTTTGAGAGAATCAGGAAAGGAGGTGGCATATGAATGATCCTTAAGGTATAATTAGGATTTCAAAATTTAAAGTGGGTAGGTATATCCGGGCTAAACTAAGACCATAAGCAGGGGTGTCAAAAGCGATCCAATACAATCGAAGGACTCTAGGCTAAAACAAGGCTACAAGAGCTGTGTAGGTGAAATGGGGTGGGGCCATACTGGCGGTGTCAGCTTCTTAGCAGGCAAAAGGCTGATGATTTAGGAGCAGGTTATGACATAAGAGGAAAATTACGGCAGCACAAATGCCAGAAGCAGAAGGTGCAAGCACCCGAGAGTGGGAAGTCCAGTTAGGAGAGGTTATTGCAGTTTGAAGTAAGAGCTGATAAAGGCCTGCAGCCAGGAGGAGAGCAGAGGGAATTCAGAGACAACACGCTAGAGGTGACTCTTCCGGCAAGAATCTACAGTGTGCGACAGGTGACCTAGATAGCCGGAGCCATCAGCACTAATGGGTATGTCACAGGGGCTTGGGCTGCAACTCGCTGCCACGTTTCTTTCTTTCTTTTTTTTTTTTTAAAAAAAAATTCCTCTTTTTTGTCAGAGCTCTACTACTTCCCCGAAGATCTCTCTACTAACTGGGCTTTTCCTTTTCAAACTGAATCCGCGTTCATCCCTACGCTCCAACTCTGACACTGTGGCCTCCCGTGGTCCTCCCACAGGCAGGACCCTGCAGGTCAAATTCTGAGTTCGGAGCACTCCACCCGCGGAATCCCTCGTACCCTGCGCGGGAGGCATCCTTGCAGGCGCCCCCACGGCCCGGAGACCAATAGGAAGGCCGCGATGCTGGGACCGGACCAGTCATTGGTTGGCTCGGCCGTGGTGAGAGATGGTGCGGTGCCCGTTCTCCGCCCGGATGCTAGCAGTGGGCGGTTGTTAGGGCGACCGTTCGTGACGTAGGCCGTCAGGCTGAGCAGCCGCCCGACGATTGGCTAGGGGATCGGACGATCCTTCCTTATTGGCGGCCGGCTGGCGGCCTGGAGCGTGCGTAAGCGCAGTTCCTTCCGCCCGGGGCTCCGTTGGCTGGAGACGGTGGCTGGGCCGGCTTGGTGGCCTCCATTGAGATCCGGAGGTGAGCAGGTGGACGCTGGGGACCGGCGGGAAAGCGGGTCTCGCGCTCCGCCTGGGTCCACGAGGCGGTTGCGAACAGAGGGGACCGCGAGGACACGTCCTTGAGGCCCGGCGGCTGGGAGGCGGCCAGGGATCGCGTGGGCCTGTTGGGCCTGAGGGCCAGTGCAGCGACGGGGCGTTCGTGGGTCCAGCCTGGAGGTCTCTGTGCTGACCGGAGGTCACGGTCATCCGTGTAGAACGAGTGTCAGGCAGAGGGGACAGCGGAAGCGATGTTCGCGGAGCCTTAGAGAACAAGGGTTCACGCCCAGGCGCTGCCTTGCGGCAGGACCCTTTAAAGTGATGGAGAAGGGCCAGATATAGGCTGCAGATTGACCCGAAGCCACGATCCGCGTGGATACCGCAGGTTGTGCCCCTCTTAGTGGGCCAGGAGGAGGATGCGAGGTCGGTACAGGCAAAGCTAGCCCTCCGAAGTCGGTCTGTCGGCCTGTATATCACCGTCTTTCTCCTAAGGGGCGTAGTCTCATAGATACTGATGTCCTTTACCTTGTACTCCTTTTGGAATTATTTGGTTTGAGTGAGGAAAACCGGAACTTCGAGGTTCATAAGTTAAACAGACTTCTGAGGAAGGGGGAGGTTAATGTATTTCATCGAAAGTCAGATGGAATATTACCTTTCTTGAGGTTGTGCCTTTTCAGGCTAAGTCCTGGGAAGCCACAGGAAACATTTGTTACCGGCCTTGTACTTAACAAAGTCTTTGTGTACAATTAAAGCATCCCACAAGGTAGGGAATGCATTTGTTTGGTTACTTGTGATTTATTTTTATTTTTTTATCTTAGGGTAATATATACTGTGAGGTTGGGCTGCGTTTTGCGGGCTTACTTTGTTGTAGTGCCTTTTCTAGAACTTGACCATGCATAAACTATCAGATTAACACGAAAACTTGTGTGTATGTCACAGCTATTTCAAGATAAAGGGTGTGCCTGTCGGGAGTATGGCTTGCGTGCACACACTACTATATTTTTGTCTAATTTGTAGACCGTGAACTATATTCTGGGATCAGTTTCTGCACCCTTAAACCTATCTGAAATTGTACTTTTTAAATTAAGTTCTCAAAATAGTAGTTCTTTATGGTTCCACTTAATACTTTGATCATAGAACTTGAAAATGAAGAGGGGATGGGCTTATAAAGGGGTAATGTATGGTAAAGTTTGGTATAGGACCTGTTTTCTAGTGCAAGATGATGATGATGATCCTGATGATGAAGATGATCCTGATGATTCTGTTTGAGGGTCGGTTAAGAAAGCAGAGAGTTATATCCTGTTGGGATTATAAGTGGCTGCAGTATATGATAGGGTTCTTACCCTCAAAGGGACAACCCGAACATATTTATTAATTTGAGGTCAGTGTAGATACTATCTAATCGAAGAGTAGGGTGTGTACCACAGGAAGAATGGTGCTGAATGGACTGAATCTCAGAGAAGCCTTTCTCTAATTGGCAGTGGTTGGTGGGTCTAGTCTTAGAATTAGAATTTAGGAAGGCTGGTAAATTTAAATGGTTGACCATTTGAAGAGTCTGTGAAATGTTTGCTGTATACTTTATTTGGATTAGTAGGCAAGTTCTTTTATTATTGTAATCCAGCAGAAAAGCCACCTACTGAGCTTTCATAAACTGCCACCTAGCCCCTCTGGTGTCACTTTGCATAGGCACAGAGAAATGGGAGGTGCTCCTGAGAGACAATTTATAATTTTGGTGACTTTGGACACACCTTTGTAACATTACTCAGTTTGTGTTTGCAGGTAGGTGTGGCTCTCTGTACTTGCTTGGATTGTGGCACAAGATTTTGGGTAAATTTTTACCTCAGACTTGACACGCAGGGAAGAGTGGCAGGGTTGGCAGGCCCAGGAGACAAGCTGGATGGGAGTTCTGGTGTGCCTGGTGTGGTGTGGTTGTGGTTAGGGATTACTAGTTGGTAATCACATTGGGGGATCTTCCTGATAGCAATTCAGATTTTTTTCAGTGGAATCGACTTTAATAGTGATGACTAAAATTGACTCACTAGGGAAGACTATTGAAGCTTTGGTAACAGGTGGAGAACTGGAAGTGATTTTGATTTGAAACTGATTTATCTTCTGAAACCTTAAAGCCAGTCTTTCCCAACAGTTTGTTTTAGTTTCTGATTTTAAAAAAGAGATTCTATGAGAGAAGCCAGTGGACATGTAGTTTCTCATGAGAATCCTAGACAGGTTTAAAGTTCATCCTTTAAATCCAGGCCCTCCATAAAAGTATTTTGAAGTTGTCATTTCTCAGGTATTTGTTGGTCAGTGCAGGATGCTGGAGAGGACAGTGGTAAAATGCATTATGCAGTACAAAAAGATGGGTAAATACAGATGCTGCCACATCTTTATGTCTAACTAATTGTTCTTTCCAAAACTGAGACCCACAGTAAGAAACAGATAGTCTAGTGAGATCGTTGTGAATAATCTCATGATGCATGAATTTACGAGGTACTTACCCATGCTCCATCTTACTGGTCAACTACTTTTATGTTGCCTTCTATTTTTAGTTAATTAAAACTGTTCTTATCAACAAAATTGATTTTATGATTGAATTAATGTGTTGTGGCCATCTTGAAAACCAGTTATACTGGCCTATAGCCTGGTATGTTGAAATGTAGAGGAAAATGGAATGTTGGAGTCAGAGATTTGCTAATTAGCTTCATTCAAAAAAGCCAAACCCCCCCCCCCACACACACACACCAGGTACTTTTTTGCCTTTATTTGTTGTTGATGGTGGTGTGGGTTTTTTGGCTTTGAACTCAGATCTGACTGCCTCTGCTTCCCTTGCCACCACTGCCTGGCTAATCATTGGTGTCATCAGAAATAAGTTTAATAAGTAAATCAGTAAATAACTTTCGTAGTGAATGTGTGAGATCTATTTGAATTCTTGCTGACAATCAGTAGGCTTAGTTTTTGGTTTTCTTTTCATCATTTGTATTATGTTGTGTGTGTTCGTGTGTACTGAGGCCTGAGTGTAGAGTCAGAGCACAATCTGCAGTATCAGAAGCTGTGAGGCTTAGCTGCAAGTGCATTTATCTACAGAACCATCTCACAGGACCTAGTTTTTGTGACTGCTTGTTATGGGTAATTTTTCATTGTGCTCTATAGTTTTACCATGAGAAATATCTGTAGGCTGTCAGGCTTTGTAAGGTTACATTTCAAATAGAATGTCAAAATTGTTAATTGCCAGCAGATTTGGGAACAGTGGTAGTCATTAGCTTAGATCTTCTTGCTATTTATTCTGCTGAGAATCCTCTTGTCAGACAAATCATAGGTTTTTTTTTTTGTTTTGTTTTGTGTTTTGTTTTTGGTTTTTTTTTTTTTTTTTGATCAGAGGGCCTTGCACTGAGCTGTATCTTCACTCCTTGGGAGTCTTTCTGTATGATACAGACACACGTTTTACCCAGCATCTGCTTCTACTGACTTTCCCGTCTTGGCTGGCTGTAGGACAGTTTAGGAGCGGCTAACACATTTAAATTGGTCATCTTGCCCCTGTAGTTTGCCGGAAGAAAAGCAGCCATCCGAGCGAAATGCAGGCCCCCTTTTTACTAACATAGAAGTATAGATCAGAGAAGATTTCTGGTGACAGCCACCTTAGGAAAGCTTACTATACAATGTGCTAGTGACATTCTGCCTTATATCCTGGAGAATGAAAATGTATAACAGATTCTTGCTCATAAGTCATGATTCTAAGTATGTGGATGGTGAAAAGGGTGTTCATGGGTTTTCTATTTAAGTATCTAAAATTGGGGAATAGTCTCATACTTGCTTTGTGCTTTATTTATTCTGCTCCTCCTTGGCTCACATAATTACAAGGAGTTATGCTTGAAACTTACTTTTAAAGGAACATTTGCATATAAGTTGTTTGCCAGTGAGTAATAAAAGGTTTAGGTGTTTGAAGAAGTAGCAGGTGTTGATTTAATAGAGTATTACAATCACTTTCTAGAATGATGCGGAACACTGAACTAGTCCTGTATGTGTGTAAAATGCTACACATAGGGCTGACAGCATCCTTTTGTCCTGAAAGTGAGCCGCAGGCTAAATGTTCGTATGTACGCCCCCTCCAGGATCCAAGGACTGTGTACCTACAATGTTGTCAAGACTTTTCCGTATGCATGGCCTCTTTGTGGCCTCCCATCCCTGGGAGGTTATCGTGGGAACAGTGACACTTACGATCTGTATGATGTCCATGAACATGTTTACCGGCAACAACAAGATCTGTGGTTGGAATTATGAGTGCCCAAAATTTGAAGAGGTTAGTTTACTTTGATGCTGACTAAAGTGAATTTTAATTTCTAAAGAATGTCTCCTTTTGGGGCCTTCCCCTTCTCTGAGGAGAAGGGGAGGGGGTAATGGGATGGATTTGTGAGGATGGGACTGGGAGGGGAGAAGGGGCTGTGACTGGGATGTAAAGTGAATCAATCAATTAATTAATAAAGAGTCTCCTTTTTAGAGAGCATACAAGCATAAAGAGTTTTGAGTAGTCTTGTGGGTTTCCCTCAAGTTTTCAGCTTTATAGGCGGCATGGAATACACTAAAAAGTGCTTTTTTTAAATACAAGAGAATATAGTTGATGCTCTTGAAAAATACGGCTTTTGTCAGGACTATCAGAAAAAATGATTGCCAAGAATTACTGATTTTAAAAGTTGCATTCAATTTTTGGTTTCTATATTGGCTATTTTGATTTGGTTGTACTAGCTGTCATTTATATTCTTGTGGTAATATGTAAACCAATGACAGAATAAAAATGCTTGCTTTTGGGTCTTGTTTGAAAGCTTTTTCTCTGCCAATAGGACGTGCTGAGCAGCGACATCATCATCCTCACGATAACACGGTGCATCGCTGTCCTGTACATTTACTTCCAGTTCCAGAACTTACGTCAGCTTGGGTCGAAGTATATTTTGGGTAAGGCTGGTTGCTGTCTGCATGCTGTCAGACTTGATTTGCTATGGAAATTTTCTCAGTGTGTAATGCTGAAAGAGTGTGGAGTACATTCAGCAGTTAGTACTCTCAAGTGCGAGGCCTCAGTGCAACAGAGGAGAATGACATTGTTCGTCTAGAGTATTGAGTGAGACTACATGCTTGTGTAATAAGGGGTACAGACTCTAACTGTGGCATTTGGCGTTTAGGTATTGCTGGCCTCTTCACAATTTTCTCAAGTTTTGTCTTCAGTACAGTCGTCATTCATTTCCTGGACAAAGAATTGACAGGCTTAAAGTAAGTAAAGCCCAGTTGTGTGTTCTTCTAAAGATAGTTTTAAGACCCTTTATTCCCTCTACTAATTAAAGGTGATGCATAAATTTAAAAGTACTTGCTATTAGCTAGCTCTAACTGTTAACATGTTGAATATATTCTTTCCCATTTATTTTAGACATATTTTCTTCCGAGTGTCATACTATATATGCTGTGTCAAGTCTTTTTTGCCCAGCATAGTTCATCTGCATCTTTCATGTCCTTAATGTTAAAGCAAATTATTAGTGATAGCTATATAGTATTGTGTGACTATTTTGTCGTTTGCTGTTCTAATGGTGGATTAATTTTTCTCTATAATAAGTCCCACAATGATTAATCTTTATAGATAGTTTTTGTTTATGTTCACAGCTATCACCTAGGGATACATTTCAGGAGGAACGTAGCAGCTGTGGGTTTGCTTATTTTAAAGCTTTTGCTTTTTTAACCTTTTGCTTTGAGGGAAGGTGGGAGTAGCTTCACCAATTTGTGCATTACACATTTTTCTTAATATTAAGTATTTTTTTTATAAACATAGAATAGCACTTTGCTGAGAAAACACCAAGAGGTGTTTCAGTGCGTGTTCATTTTAACATTGTCAAGTATTTTAGTTATGCTGGGCATGACAGTGCCTGTAACTCCAGGAATAGAGTCAAGGATCAGGGGTCTAAAGCCACTTTCAGCTACACAGCAAGTTAGAAATCAGCCTGGGCTTCATGAGGCTTTGTCTCAAAAAAGTGAAACAAAATAAATTTTAGCAAACACTTTGAGCATCTCTTACCTTCAGGCTTCTTAAGAACACTAGCAGAAAAGTGGTCATGCCACGCGCCTAGTATGGAAGGATTATTTTAAGATGTTTTTAAAACTATATTTTCCCTGTGTTAAATGTAACTAAATTGTCTTGGTTTTTTTCCCCAGCGAAGCTTTGCCCTTTTTTCTGCTCTTGATTGACCTATCTAGAGCGAGTGCATTAGCAAAGTTTGCCCTAAGTTCAAACTCACAGGTGAGTATTATTTGTAACCCTGAAGTGTGATGGTCTCCCTGACATTTTCTAGTACAAGATGAGATTTCTTTACTGTTCAAAATGTAACCACAGTCTCAAGCTGTTAGACATATGTTTTAAGACTTTGTGCAAGTGTGTCACTTCCCCAATTTCCCTTTGAAAGTCTTCTGAAATTACAGCAAGTGACTTAGGTGAATAAACCACCTATTGAGGCACGTAGGGAAAAGTGAGTGTTTCAGGTACTTTCCTCATTGCTTTGACCAACTATGTGACATGGAACAGTTAAAGGAAGAGAGGCTCGTTCGGGTTTATGTTTCCAGGGGGGAGGGAGTTCATTAAGCTGGGTAAGGCATGCTAGCAGGAATTGGAGGCTGAGTGCAGTCAAGAGGGTGCGCAGGAAGTTGGGCTAGGCTATGAAACCTCAAAGCCCACACCCTGTGATCCACTTCCTCCAATGAGGCTCCACCCCCTCAGCCTTCCTGAGGAGCACCACCTACTATCCATCAAGTGTTGAAACACAAGAGCCTTTGGGGGCCTTCTCACCCTCAAACTACAGCAGATCTAGTGGAGTAGAGCCTCAGATCACATTTTTTCTAAGCCCTCAAATTAACATTTCCCATCTTGAATTCATCCTGATGTTTATTGGTGACTTTAAAAACCCAGCATTGTTGAACAGCCTTGTAGCAGAATTCTTTTTGAGACAGACTATGTATCTCATTCTGTCCTGAATTATAGTGATCCTCCCGCCGCGGTCAGCCTAGTGCTGGAATTGTAGACCTGCACACCACCATGTCCTGTTTAGTCCTTTATAATGTTCCTTCAGTGACATTGAACTCAGGACCTTTTGCAGGATTGTCAAATGCTCAGTCACTGAGCTACCCCATCCTCCAAGCTGGGAAAGAGTTCATAGTTCTGTCCTGATTATATGTATTGGATACTACTTATTATCATTGGAACATTTTGATAAGAAAATTATCTAGGTTTTATTGTACTGTAACCTCACAGAATCTCAGATAAGCTTTTGTCAGTGGGAGCCAGAATATCATATGAAATGCAAAAGGGCATAATCAGGTGGGATTTCAGTGATGGATTAACCTGCCAGTCACAGGAGTCATCCTTAGGCTATGTCTCTCACTGCCCACTTTGCCTATTGAATGCCCCCTATCTTACCATGTTTGTTCGTAGTAAAATGACTTTTATAGGACCCGGGATGCGCTCTCTCTAGCATTTTAAAGGCTAACTTGCACTTTACAACCACCGATTGGTCTATTCTTTAGGATGAAGTAAGGGAAAATATAGCTCGTGGAATGGCGATCCTGGGCCCCACATTCACCCTTGACGCTCTTGTGGAATGTCTTGTAATTGGAGTTGGCACCATGTCAGGTTTGTAAACAATTTCTAGTACTCTTACAGTTCTCATTAAAGGGGTCTTACATTTACATTGTTTATTCTTGAATTCTGACTTAAATGACTTGAACTGCAAATATTGTTAGTGTGTGAATGCATGGACCTCTGTGTGGTGAGAAAGTTGCAGCAGGTTACTGATGTTTGCCATGCTTGCTGTGTTCTCTGCACTATGTGTCTGCTTGTGGTGTTTGGGGTTTGCTGTTGGTTTGTAACCAAGACGGTATTGCAAGGCTGGTTGGAGACTCTTGCTGTTACCTGGGCTGAATTAGTAATTTGTTTCCTTGTATTTTAATTGCCATGTTGGGGTGGTGCAAGAGTCCAGATCTAATCAGGTGCTTTAATTAGATACTAGGTCATACATCCTAGCGTGTCTACAGCACCAACTTCAACACGCTTCTCCATCCTTAAAGGAGTACTAGGGAATTACTACTAAACATCAATCAAGACTCCGTTACATGCAATACAGATTATGACCTGGCATGGAAATTTTCCAGAATGAATATATCATGCTATTATGAGGTTTCCTTAGACTAGATTTTTTTCTTCTTCTGGTGTGTGTGTGTGTGTGTGTGTGTGTGTGTGTGTGTATGTGTGTATGTCTCCCCATCCGTGTCCCCTGGAGTTATAGGTGGTTGTGAGCCATCTGATGTGGGTGCTGGGAACCAAATTTGGGTCCTTTGCAAGAGCCAAAGACACTCTTAGCTGTTATCTGCCACTCCAGCCCGTAATTATCTCACTTTTGGGAGAATATTTGGTTGTCTCTGTAGTCATTCTTTTATTAAATATTATATATTTCTTTAAATGTCTGATAGTAATGACACATTCTACTATTCAACAAAGGTTTTTATTTAGGAAAGAAAAAACATTTTAAAAATGTTTTTTAAAATTTACATGCCTACTGTTAGGGATATAGCTCAGTGGCTCAGTCTATAGCACTTTTTTTTTTTTTGCATACTTATTATACTTTTTGTAAACTAGGAAGATGGCAGGTAAAGCACTTGCCATGAAAGTGTGAGAACTGAGTTGGGGTCTCTAGGACCCATGTAAGCCTGCCGTGGCAGCGTATCTCTGCCATCCCAGTGCTCCTGTGATGTGGTAGAGGCAAAGAGAATTTCCAGACATTCAAGACCTAGCTAGCCTGTGGTAAGCTGTGGAATTGCAAAGAGACGAGTCTGTCTCTAATAACACAGACACAAGGACAGACAGTGGATCCCTGGGCACATATGCTCCACAATCACACGTTCTTAAAGGTATAGTTTTGAGTTTTAATGGTGATATCATCATGCCGCCACCACTAAACCAAATAAAATGTTGATCAGGTGAGAACACAGCTACATGATTTTCTTCAAGCAGAGGTATTTCAGATGTTGAAGATGGGCCAGAAAACTTCAGGCCTTGAAACAGAGACTGCTGATTTGAATCTGACGCAGAAAGTAGTAGGGGTGAAATGAATGAAAGAATTGGATGTGGAGTTGCAGAAGCCACAGAAGTCATCTTTATCCGCAGAAATAGGGATGTGGCTTAAAACTAATTAGCCAGTAACCCCGCTGCCTACCTTTACACAGTGTGAGGGACAGATAGATCCTGGAGCTGTACATGCTTTGGACACATCCTACCACGTCCTGGGAATAACTATGAAAGGCCAGTATAGAAGAGGGTTTGGCCGAGTGTAGCTCGGTGGTTGTATGTACTTTGCGTATATGAAGGTCCCGTTCCCAGCACACACACAAGCCGCAGCTGCTTAGAAGTCTTTGGACCGGAGCTGTGTCCCTGTGTGGTACCAAAGTGGCAGAGGGGCTGCGTTTGGGACAGTCAGGAAGAGTAATGGCAACATGAGTTTAGAAAAGAAAATAGTTGATTAATTTGTGAAAAGCATCGGTTAAGTATTAATTGAGTGGCCTTGAGTGTGAAAATATTCTGTTCATCTAGTGTTCAAGTAGAATGTATAGATTTGCTTTATAATATATATAATGTAATTTGCAGTTTCTCAAATGCCTTGGTTGTGAGAATAAATAGTGTAATGCAATTTTTTATTTTAATTTGAGGCAAAGAGTAGGAGTTGGTGATCTTAATTTCCTTTCTGGTCTCTATAATTTTGGTAGCTTCTATTTGAGATTACCAAATGACCCTTGAAACATTTTGTGGTGAATGTTTGTTAATTTTCACTCTTGGTTTATTAACATTTTGCATTATATCATTTTCAGATAGGTCAATGAAGTAAAGCGCTAAGAATATCAGTAGGCCCTGTGGGGGTTAGAGAAAATTGCACTTAGTGGTATGTAAGAAATATTCACTGAGATGCCATGTCAGAAAGGCGTAACTGCCCACTGATTCCTGCGTTAAAGGTTACCTGGGATGCAGGCTAGTTACCTTTGTGATCGTGAGTCTAGGGAATAGTGGGGATTGGAGAGTGAAGTCTCTCCTGTAGAGTGGCTGGTCTTACAGCTTTTTGTCTCAGCCAAAGTGATGCCATTTTATAAAAGAACTGGAAGTGTGTGTTGGCCAGCTCTACTGAACAGCACCCTTATGTTCAGCGTTGGGATGTTGGGGTCTGTGTCCTTGGGGACTGAGTCTTAGAACTGCTGCTCCCGAAGTCATAGCATCATCTTTGTGCTGCTGACTTTGTTTCAGTAGGTGGCAAAGGATGTAATGTCTGCCATGACACTTGGCTATGTGGAATGAAGAGCCTTTAAGATAAATGGCATGTCAGAAATCCACACTTACCCAGCTCTGTGTCTCTTGTTCTCTATTAGGGGTGCGGCAGCTGGAAATCATGTGCTGCTTTGGCTGCATGTCTGTGCTTGCCAACTACTTTGTGTTCATGACATTTTTCCCAGCCTGCGTGTCCCTGGTCCTAGAGGTAAGAATGATTTTCTTGGTGTCATTAGTTATGCAGTAGTACTTCCCATGCTGTCCCTTACCTAAGTCCCCTGCACACCTCCTAACTCCACGCCTACTTACTTTGTAGCTTTCTCGGGAAAGCCGTGAGGGTCGTCCAATTTGGCAGCTCAGCCATTTTGCCAGAGTTTTAGAAGAAGAAGAAGAGAATAAACCAAACCCTGTAACCCAAAGAGTCAAGATGATTATGGTATGGCATTTTTTTCTCCAATATCCATAGTTTCTGTGTGTCTTACACCTTGGGTGTTTGGGGGCTGCTGTTTGTGTTTTTAGTTCCTATCTTGTTTATCTAATCTTTGGACCTTTCAGTGATGTTCCCGTCTTCTTTTTTTCTGAGTTTGTTCTTAGTTGTTTTGAAGTTCTGGGGATTTTAGTTTGATGTCTTGAGACCAGGTGTTACTGGCTAGCTAAGGCTGGCTTTGAACTTTGAATCATCCTGCTTCAGGCCTGAATGTTGAGATACCAGGTGTATGCTGCCATGCCCCACTGGGCCTTATGGTCTTTGTTATTTTTGCTCTCCTGAATAGACTCTGTGAGTTCCCCTGTCTTTGAAAGGCTATTCTTTGGAGTGCTTGAACAGTTACAGATAGGACCATCACTTTTATTTAACAAACTGGGGGCTTTCTTATGACGACAAGGTGGGGCTGAGGAGGAAGGTGCTTATGGAGTTGGGAGGGATGAGAACGCAGAGGGTACACAATTTAAAATCTGTTCCTTCAGTCTTTAGGCTTGGTTCTTGTTCACGCTCACAGTCGCTGGATAGCTGATCCTTCTCCTCAGAACAGCACAGCGGAACAGTCTAAGGTTTCCTTGGGTCTGGATGAAGATGTGTCTAAGAGAATTGAACCGAGTGTTTCTCTCTGGCAGTTTTATCTCTCCAAGTAAGTGACTGGAATCCACTGGAACCTGCAATACTCTGCGCTCTTACAGGGCTGGGCTGTGACTTTCATATTTCTGAACTGACATTTATCTTGGCTTTCCTTCAGGATGATCAGCATGGACATTGAGCAAGTGATTACCCTGAGTTTAGCTTTCCTGTTGGCTGTCAAGTATATTTTCTTTGAACAAGCGGAGACCGAATCGACACTCTCGTTAAAAAATCCTATCACGTCTCCTGTTGTGACCCCAAAGAAAGCTCAAGACAACTGTTGTAGGCGTGAGCCTCTGCTTGTGAGAAGGAACCAGAAGTTTTCGTCAGTGGAGGAGGATCCAGGAGTGAACCAAGATAGGAAAGGTACTTTGCTGTGTTCTTCATTCACAGTTCCTCTTGTCCCAGGACATCCCCTGAATTGACTTCCTCTGAAAGTGATTTGAGGGCTTTGACATGTCTTTTTGCCTCTCACACAGTTGAGGTTATAAAACCTCTAGTGGTGGAAGCTGAGACTGCAAGCAGAGCTACGTTTGTGCTTGGTGCCTCTTCAGCCAGTCCTCCATTGGCCCAGGGGACACAGGAGCCTGGAATTGAACTCCCCAGCGAGCCTCGACCTAATGAAGAATGCCTGCAGATATTGGAGAATGCAGAGGTGGGAAAGGGGTGTGCTCACACTGGGGAGAATACAGAGGGACAAGGGCGTGCTCACACTGGGGAGAATACAGAGGGACAAGGGCGTGCTCACATTGGAGGTTTCTTTAAAAGAGGATGTTTTTGGTACTTTTTTTTTTTTTTAATCAAAGGAAGTTAAAACTGGCACTACCAAGGCCTACTGTGTCCTAGTCTCTGTGTCACGTGACTTATTGACAACTGTATTAATCCCCTACAGCCTTTGGGGGTGTCATCCCCATCCTTCAGATGAGCAGCCCAGGCTCAAGAGGCTTCAGTGATATCCCCAAGATGTTTACCACTGAGGAAATTGTAAACAGCAGCAGGGTTTCTTATTTCCAGAACTCCTTGTAGTGAGTTACCGTCTTGTAGAGAAAGGGAGCTTTTGAATCCGGATTGTGCATTGAAGTGGGCTGTGTTTGAACACCGGTCGACCACCACATTTACATACGTCCGACTGCACATGCTTCCAGCCTTATCGGCGTAATCTAATTCTTTCTGTAATAAGAATATGTTTTCCTGGTCTACCAATTTTTTTCTGTGTTTGGTACGAGAGTTCCATTCTGCCACCACATTATTAAGCTATATTGACAGGGGAAATCAATAGATATTTAGAATGCATAGTTTTATGAGTAATTAACACTGTCAAGCTAATTAAATAAAAAGTTTCACTAAGTAGTCCTGGCTAGCCTAGAACTCCCTATGTAGACCAGGCTGGCCTCAAATTTAGAAGTCTACCTCCCTTTCTTTCCCCAATGCTGGGATTAAAAACATGTGATACCTCCTGGCTTTATCTGGAGCTTGTCATTTTGGTTAAACTGGGCATAGCAAGTCCCCAGCAACTGCCTGTGTCTTCCTCCTGTCCAGTGCTGGGATTGCAGATGTATACTACTGTTCCTGGCTTTTATGTACTTGCTAGAGATCTGACCTCAGCCTCGTGCCTGCATAGCAAACACTTCCTTGGATCTCCTTGATATTTTTCAAATCATCTCCCCTTTTGCAAACCCAAAACCCTTTTTGTTTTCCTCTTAATGTTTTTGTACTTTAGCTCTTTTGCGAGTTGGTATCCTCAGCTGGAATATACCTACAAAAGATTACTTAAGAGTGACTGTCATTGAAAGCAAATATGTATTGGTTGACTTTCATTAATCAGCCCATGAGCATTTAAGTGTACAGTGGGGTCCTGTTGTGCAGAGGTCAGGGGGCTGGACTGAGGGCAAGGCTTTGCTCTGGGTTCTGTTCTTAGGGGATGAGACTTTGTCTGGCTAAGTGTTACTGTTCCCAGGGTTGGTACACACTGCTTTATAGTCGCGTTGGCAGTTCTGCACCGTGCTCCTCAGCCTTCGGTCCTCTGCTTATGAATTGCCCTTCTTATCCAATTCCATCTCTTCATTTTCTTTTTCCATTCTTCAGAAAGGTGCAAAGTTCCTTAGTGATGCAGAGATCATCCAGTTGGTCAATGCTAAGCATATCCCAGCTTACAAGTTGGAAACTCTAATGGAGACTCAGGAACGTGGTGTGTCTATTCGCCGGCAGCTCCTCTCCGCAAAGCTTGCAGAGCCGTCTTCTCTACAGTACCTGCCCTACAGAGATTATAATTACTCCTTGGTACGCTCTTTGATTAGGGAGGGCTTGCTTTGTAACGTGCAGCCGACCTTCCAATGCTATTGTAAAATGTTTTTCACAATTTTTTAAGCATTGATGGAAAAGTCCAACAGTTTGTTTGCTTGCTTATTTATTTATTTTGGTTTCTGAAGCTAAGGTTTCTCTGTGTTCCCCTGACTGTCCTGGAACTTGATCTGTGTAGATCAGGCTAGCCTTGAACTCAGAGATCCACCTAGCTCTGCCTCTCAAGGTTTGGGATTACAGGCATGTGCCACTACCACCCAGCCAGTTTAAATATTTCTAAAGAATAAATTTAGGGTGGGCTTTGGCTTATCGATAGAGTGTTTGCCAAACACTGATGAAGCCCTTGGTTGTATCACCAGCACCATTACAACAACAAGAATACATTAAAAGTATTATTGAAATATTTTATAGGGGCAAGTTTGAAGAATTGTTAGTGACAGGGACTGAGATGAGCCGCTGTCTGTTACAGTGCAGGTTTTCATGTGTTGCCATTTGTGTTTCTTAGGTGATGGGAGCTTGCTGTGAGAATGTGATCGGATATATGCCCATCCCTGTTGGAGTGGCAGGGCCTCTGTGCCTGGATGGAAAAGAGTACCAGGTGCCAATGGCAACAACAGAAGGCTGCCTTGTGGCCAGCACGAACAGAGGCTGCAGAGCAATGAGTGTAAGTTGGAGTTTGTCTACTCCTTGCTGAACTAGGGAGAAAGGCAGCTGGGCAGAGGAAGGCAACCAGGACAGATTTGGGGACAGACGCAAGAGCTTTGGGAAAAGCTGAAGTGGATTAATATGTTCCCATAATCCTCTGCTTAGCTTGGTGGAGGTGCCAGCAGCCGGGTCCTTGCAGATGGGATGACCCGAGGCCCAGTGGTGCGTCTTCCTCGTGCTTGTGACTCTGCAGAAGTGAAGTCCTGGCTTGAAACACCTGAAGGGTTTGCAGTGATAAAGGAGGCCTTTGATAGCACCAGCAGGTAGGGGTGTGTGTGTGTGTTCATGTGTTCATATGGATATTTGGCTTGTTCTCTGTACCAGCTAAATACATTGCCTCCTTAGGGTAATGTAGCACCACCCTAAATCCATTCATGTAGTATCACTAATAATTATCCATGGTTAGGGTAGATGTTGATGCAGAAAAATTACCCCATTGAAATACATTGGGTTTTAATGGTTGGTAAGATGGCTCAGCAGGTAAAAGCACTTCCTGTGCAAACCTGGTGGCCTGAGCCAGTCAGTAACAGTAAGTTAGAAAGACACAAGCCGTCACTGACTAGACTGTCACTTTGCCCTAGAGAAGGATTTCTTACACAGAATGTGAGTGCTAGTCTAGCTGTGTTTACTTTGAATGCAGACCATTACAGTCACACAGAAGCCTGGTCAGGAAATGCAAAGCTCCTGCACAGTTCAAGCTAGTGTTTGCTTTTATTAGAGAGATGGTCCTCCTCTTCTTCAGTGTCTGAGAATGAGACGCAGCTACAGTAATAGCCTTCATGTGTCTAAAGAAAAAAAATATTCCCTACTGAACTAAGGAGTAAAATGTAAAATGTCTCACCTAGGATTAAAATAAAACCCTTGTGCTTACAGATTTGCACGTCTACAGAAACTTCACGTGGCAATGGCAGGACGCAACCTCTACATCCGTTTCCAGTCCAAGACGGGGGATGCCATGGGGATGAACATGATTTCCAAGGTGAGCGTAGATGCACTCTATCTCAGGGTTCCCGATGGGTACACTGAGTGCTGGGACTGCAGCTGCGCTGCTGTACCCAGCCATGTCTCTTAATGATACACACTTAACAGAGTTGACTGATTTCATGTTTATTAAAAGCTAACTGTTACTTACTATAGCTTGGTTTGGTAGTGTTTCTGACTTTCTTTTAATTAGTTAGATATAATGTACATGTGTATGTGTGTTTTGCCTGCATGAATGTCTCTGCACCACATGTGTGCCTGATGTCCATAGAGGCCAGAAAATGACGTCAGATTTCTCTGAACTGGAGTTTGATACAGTTGTGAACCACCAGTGGGTGTTGGAAACTGCAATTTGGTCCTCAGGAAGAGCAGCCAGAGCTCTTAACTGCAGAGTGGCCTGCCTAGCCACATTACTGTAGATATGACACTGTCTGTGCCCTAAATGTCCTTAGAGTTGGGAGGGACCTGGGGCTAGCACTTGAGAACTTTGCCCAGTAACTCCTTCCTGAGGAGGAGTGGCCCTGAGGGTTCGTTTCTAGAGTGTAGGGAGGTGAATGGGCCCAAGAGCACTGAGCACACCCAAGCTACCCCAAAAGAATTTTGTCTCCAAATCTTGAAATTGACCTTTTCTAGAGACATTTTTCTTGCTTTCTTTTTATGTGTGTGTGACAGGGTCTCACTGTAGCCCTTGTCTGACCTGGAGCACATCATGTAGACCAGGCTAACCTGCAAATCATGGTCAATTTTTTTTGTCTCTGACTCTTAATTGCTGGGATTACAGGTAGGTGTCACCATGCTTAGAGACACTGTCTAGACGATATCAGACATACTCAGTCTGTATAATCCATTCACTTTGTTTCCTGAGAGATTTTTGTATGATGTACATTTTATTTTGCTGATAGCTTTTTACTAGAGATAAATGCAAAATGTAAAAATCATCTAGTCAGGCTATAGATTTTTGTTTTTAAAGATTATTCAGAAAGAGGAAAATAACTAAGTGCCTAAGTTTTTAAAATTCTCAATAAATACTATGGTGTTTTTTTTAACAGCTTGAAAATAGAATTGCTGTGTCGTCTGTCTCCCCATTCTACTTTTGGAATTGAAAACAGAGTCTCAAAGAGATACTTGTATACTCGTGTTCACAGCATTACTCATACTAGCCAATAGGAAGAAGTAAGCTAAGTGTTAGCTGGGTGGACACATGCTCAAGTGAGAAGTGTATTAAAGTAATTATTCTAAGTGAAATTGCCAATTACAAAATTCTACATGGTTCCACTTATCTGAGCTAACCAGAGTTGTTAAGTCTGTGGACACCAGTAGAGTGCTGTAGAGACAGGCAGAGCCAGGAAAGGGGTAATGTTTTAACAGTCTATGGAACATTAGCCTTATCAGATAGAGTTCTGTCCGTTGGTTAGGTAATACCCTGGATGTATGGAATGACTGCGTTTACAATAGTTAAGGTGGTCAGAATGCAGCTTCATCATGCATTGTGTTTGTTTTGCTTCTTACTAGGGTACAGAGAAAGCATTGCTGAAGCTTCAAGAGTTCTTTCCTGACATGCAGATTCTGGCAGTTAGTGGTAACTACTGCACTGATAAGAAACCTGCTGCCATAAACTGGATCGAAGGACGAGGAAAGACTGTGGTTTGTGAAGCTGTCATTCCAGCCAAGGTGGTGAGAGAAGTGAGTGCACGGATGGTTTATCCGACATTTTACATGTTAGTGTCTTTAGTTGGGTTGAGGCCAGGTGTGGTGGCCCACAGCTGTAATCCCAGCTCTGGGAGCCAGGCAGGAGGAGCCCCGGAGATCTGAGGCCAGGGTGGCTTCATGGGGAGTTCTAGGCCAGCCAGGGCTGAAAGGAAGTTTTAAAAGTAATAAAAAATTAAAGAGTACCACCAGCTTTTATAAGGTTACATTTGTAGAGTTGTCTCCACTAAAATGGTTGCTCTACTGTTCGTGCCTGTCTGCACTTGGGGCAGTTTACATGGGGCCGCACGCTTACCCTTGCTTTCTAGAGGTACGGAGAGGTAGATGTGAGTGGTTTTTTACTTAACGCTCCTGGAGGACTATGTAAAATGTACTCACTGTGGTCTAGGTGTTAAAGACCACTACAGAAGCTATGGTTGACGTAAACATTAACAAGAATCTTGTGGGCTCTGCCATGGCTGGGAGCATAGGAGGCTACAACGCCCATGCGGCAAACATCGTCACTGCCATCTACATTGCCTGTGGCCAGGTGAGCTCTTCGGCTCCCACCTTCCTCTCTGCTCTGGTGTTCTAAGTGGAGGAGCCATACTGTATTTTCCTTTCCCTTCCAGGACGCAGCACAGAATGTGGGGAGCTCTAACTGCATGACTCTGATGGAAGCCAGTGGCCCCACGAATGAAGACTTGTATATCAGCTGCACCATGCCCTCTATAGAGATAGGAACCGTGGGTGGTGGGACCAACCTTCTACCTCAGCAAGCCTGCCTGCAGGTATGATTGTCGGGCACACAACCTAGGGCTCTCAGGCCACTGACTCCCAGTTCTTCGGGCTTATTTTTTGTTTCTTACTGACTAAAAGTTGGGAAAGAGAGTTTATTTCAACTTATACATCTAGATAGACGGTCATTACTAAGGGAATTTAAGGCAGGAACTAAGGTGGAGGCCATGGAAGAACGCTGCATATTGGCTTGTTCTAGCCTCACATTCTGCTCTCATTGTTTTATTACCCCGGCCCATGGGCGGGGACCTTCATCCGTTAGCAATCAAGAAAATACCCTATGGAGATGCCCACAGGCCAAACTGCTGGAGGCTGTTTATCACTGAGATTCCCTCTTGCTACATGTGTCACGTTGACAACCAAATTTAACCACCATACCAGGGGTACTGTGTATGTACTGGACAGCGCATCACTCTGCTCTGTATTTTAGCTAATCTTTTTATCTTTGCTTCCAGCCTTAGGATGTCTAAGTAAGTGTAAGGTTTCTAAAAAAAAAGAAAAAGTGTGTGTTGTGTTGTGTTGTGTGTACACACACACGTACATATGGTTTGGGTGCATGTGCCTAATAAGAGAAAATACATTAAATGAGCGAGTGAGTGCAGAGTACCATCAGCTGAGCCGAGCCGGCCACCAACATTTCTAATGGAGTCTAGGTCTACTTTTCTCCACATAGTAATCTTCCATGATGGTCTCTGATTACAGATGCTAGGTGTTCAAGGAGCATGCAAAGACAATCCTGGAGAAAATGCACGGCAGCTTGCCCGAATTGTGTGTGGTACTGTGATGGCTGGTGAGTTGTCCTTGATGGCAGCATTGGCAGCAGGACATCTTGTCAGAAGTCACATGGTTCACAACAGGTAAGACTTCCACATATATGAGAGTTTCCCAAATTAAAGTTTTATAATCTTGATCTGGGAATCACCACTTACATGTTTGGATAACTTGAGTTCAAGACCTGGAATCCAGTTTTGTTTTAAAAAAAAAACAAAAAACAAAAAACAAAACAGGTGTAGTGGCATGATTTTTAAAGTCCAAACTCTGGGCAGGTAGAGACAGGCAGATCCTGTGGGCTCACTGACCAGGCAGCCTAGCCTGCTTGACAAGTTCCAAGCTACTGAGAGAGACCTTGTGTCAGAGAGTAGGTGGCAGTGCCTTGTTGTGTTCTGACCTACACACATATGCACATGCACCTCAACCCAATTTTGCATTGCTGATATTCTGTGTTACTACTTTGTCTTTTTCTTACATAGGTCAAAGATAAATTTACAAGATCTGCAAGGAACGTGCTCCAAGAAGGCAGCTTGAGCATCCTGGCATACTGAACTGAAACGCGGGCATTGGGTTCTCAAGGACTAACATGAAATCTGTGAATTAAAAATCTCAGTGCAGTGTCTTGTGGAAGATGAATGGACATGATCAGTGAGACGCCTGCTTGGTTTCTGGCTCTTTCAGAGATGTCTGAGGTCCTTTGCAGAGACTCCTCAGATGTGGCAACTGTGGTTCTTTCCACGATGTGTCCTAGAAAGATCTCTCGTGGATGTTACGGTGCTCTGAGCACCACAGATGTGATCTGTAGCTCATTTCTGAAAGCTACCACAAGCTGGAAACTGGTGTTTTGGCAAAATGATGGAGTTCCTGGTGATCAGTGTGGGGCTCACCTGCCCGTGGGTTAAAAATGGTTTTAAATGACACTGAAGCTGACAGAACTTCTGATTTTTATTTATTCAGTCTGGGTTGTAGAAGTTTGCAATCTAAGTTTATCTTTTGTAAACTAATAATTCATTTGGTGCTGGTCTATTGATTTTTGGGGACCTACTTCTTCATGGAAGAATTACTTTTATTCTCAAACTACAGAATAATGTGCTAAGTAGTGCTAAATAGTTCTCAGTGAAGAAAACAGTCACTGCGTTTGTCTCTGTAAGTCTTTGTTCAGAGAGGCCTTTAGTCTAGATTTTTGCCAGCTGTGCCACACTCTGCACTAAAGATGCCAGAGCTCTTATCTTAGCATTACTTAGAGAGCAAGCAGGTCGGACCTCTCAGAACTGAGAGTGTGGGAACAGCGTTAAAACGACCATTTCTCTAAGCCAACTTTCTTTAACTGAATTCTAGATTTTTTGGTAAACTATCAAATCTGTATATGTTGTAATAAAGTGTCTAGTGCTAGGAGTTTATTGGAAGTGTTTAAGAAATAAAAGAACTCAACTTTACACTGATAAAATACTCTAGCTTGGGCCAGAGAAGACAGTGCTCGTTAGCATTGGTCCAGGAAACCCTGGCTTGCTTTCCAAGCCTAATGAAGGGAAAGTCAGCTTACAGAGCCAATGATGGAGCCACATGAATGGCCCTGGAGCTGTGTGCCTTGTTCCTGTGGCCAGGAGTTTGGTGACTGAATCATTTATGGGCTCCTTTGATAGACTCATAAAAGCTCTTAGCTTCCTCAGGGGGTCAGCAGAGTTGTTGAATCTTAATTTTTTTTTTAATGTACCAGTTTTGTATAAATAATAATAAAGAGCTCCTTATTTTGTATTCTATCTAATGCTTCAAGTTTGGTCTTGGGAAGCAGACATCTGTGTAGAAGATGGACTCTGAAAGACATTCCAAGAGTGCCGCAGCAGCATGGAGCCTCTTAGTGATCGTGCCAGTATTATTGTGGAAGATTGACTTTGCTGTTGTCAAGTTTCACATTGCTCCTCTTGTGACTTTTCAGCCAGTACCATTTAATTACCTAAGCTTGTCATGGAAGTGGCAGTAAGAAGTATTGAGTGTTTATGCTGGTGACTGTAACCAATGTCATCTTGCTACATTCGTTTTGTACAATTACTAAATTGTATACATTTTGTTATAGAATACTTTTTCCAGTTGAGTAAATTATGAAAGGAAGTTAACATTGACAAGTGTAAGCAGTGGCTTTTTTAAAATTGAGGGTTAACCCTAAGCCTGAGGTCCAGAAGTTAGCAAAGTCTGGCCAAGCTGTAGCCTGACCTCTCTGCTGAGGGTCATAAGATCCTCTCTTCATTACACTTTCTAACCGTGACATCAGCGGCTGGCCAGTGTTGGGTTTTCAGTGATCTTTCTTACACTGACAGGGTTTCATTGGTTCAGATCCATACTCTGAACCAGATTCTCTTTGGTTATCAGCTGGGGACAATTTAAGAGGAAGGGCAGATCAGCTAGCCAACATGGTGACCCTTTCAGGTATGTTTCAGCTGCATGGGGGGAGAGGGGTTTCCTCAGAACTGACTTCCATTCATTTGTAATTACTGAAAGGTTACAGAGTTGTATTCACAGGAAGCACAAAGTTAGGAAATGCTCATGGAGAGACCGAATGCTGCCAAATAAAGTCAGAACTCCCCCTGCTCTTAGCAAACATTTAGATTAGGGTTCTGAACAACATTGTCAGTGTCTGTAGTCACATGTTGTCTTAATTACGGTTTCTATTGCTGTGATAAAACACAAAAGTAACTTGGTAAGGAAAAGGGTTATTCTGGCTTTTAACTCTTAGGCCACAGTCCATCATTAAAGGAAGTCAAGGCAAGAACCTGGAGTTAGGGACTGAAGCAAAGACTGGAGGACTGCTGCTTACTGCCTTACTCAGCCTGTATGTTTTTAAACTTATGTATATGAGTGCTCTGTTTGCATATATGCCTGTATGACAGGAGAGGACATTAGATCCCATTATAGATGGTTGTGAGCCACCATGTGGTTGCTGGGAATTGAACTCTGGACCTCTGAAAGTGCTCTTAATCACAGATCTTTGCAGCCCCATCAGCCTGTTTTCTTCTAGCACCCAGGACCATTAGCCAGGGGAGGCACCATCCACAATGAGCTGAGCCTTCCCGCATCCATCACTAAGAAAATGTACTACATTTAAGTTGGGCTTGGTGGTGCTTGCCTTTAGTCCCAGCACTTGGGGAACAAAGTAGATCTATGATTTCAAGGCCAGTCTGGTCTATATAGCCAGTCCAAGGATAGTTGGGGCTACATAGAGACCCTGTCTCAAATAATGATGATGATAATAATAATTGCACTACAGGCTTGCCCACAGACCAATCTGGTGGGGGCATTTCTCAATTGAAGTTACCTCTTCCAAAATGACTCTAGTTTGTGTCAAATTGATAAAAGCAGCAAGCATACATGTGGACCAACTGTTCCAGAGAAACTCCCTTGATCCCAGCATTTTCTCAAAAGACAAATTATTTTTTAATTTAACTTTATTTTTTATGTATTCACTTTACATCCTGCTTACTGCCCCTCTCCTGGTCACTCTCTTCCACAATTCTTCCCCTCTCCCCCTCCTCTTCTCTGAGCAGGTGCCCCCCCCCCCCCCCGCTCCCCCCCCCCCCCCCCCACCCCCTCTCTCAGCGGGTCCCCCCCCCCCCCGGGTATCTCCCCTCCCTGGTCAAGTCTCTAAGGCTAGGTGCTTCCTGTCCCACAGGCAAGACAAGGCAGCCCAGCTAGAACATATCCCATGCACAGGCAACAGCTTTTGGGAGAGCCCCTGCTCCAGCTGTTCAGGACCCACATGAAGACCAAGCTGTGCATCTGCTACATATGTGGGGGGAGGCAGAGGTAGGCAAAGCCAGGCGGCATGCCAACTCTTGAAGAGTGGCATGTACCATTCTCCATTGTCTGGCCACACCAAAGGTATTTGCCTATTCTGTTTTATTTGATAGGGTTGAAATGAGCAGGAAGCTCGTTTTGATGCATTTAGGTGGCAAAGATGATAGAATGGGAAAGGTGCCAGTTGCTAGCAGTGTCTTACGTTTCATTGAGGAAACCTGATGAGAAACCATCAGAAATGATCCAAAAAGGAAGCTACCTAGTCTGTGATGGTTATGAAACTTCTCTGCTGTCACTCTTACCTTGACAAAGAGCTGAGGTGGCAGAAAATTGAGGGAACAATTCTGGCTCAATTTTGCTTGAAAGCATGACTATAAAGCAAGCATTATTAACCTCATGTGTTGCTTAATGGAAGGGAAGTGCCTCATTTCCCAGCATTCCTGCCGATGAGGTGAGGCCTACAGAGATCAACACAGATCTGGTTCATACTGGACTCAGGCCATGGCCTCATACAATGCTTCCAAGAGAACTGTCAAGTTTTGGTGCATATCTGGACTGAGTTTCTTGTAGTGTACAGCATAATACAAGAGTTTGTGATTTTTTAAAGATCAAGAATACAGCTGCGTGGGTGAGAGCACTCCTTCGAAGCATAAGAACCTGAACTCAGATCTCCAGAACCCATAGGAAAAGCCAAACTCGGGGTGCCTAGAACTCCCCAGCATTAGGGGAGAGGATAGATTAGGAAGAGTTTGCTGGCTAGCTAGCCTAACAGAAAAACAAGCATCTGGGTTAGTGAGATTTTGTCTCAAGGCAACAAGACATAAGGCTACAGAGGAAGATAATTGAGGTCCTGCTCAGACCGATACATGTGCCCACACATTTTTGTGCAACACACACATACACACAAGTATATATTTCTGTACCAATCAGCCTGCCCACCTGCCTGCTTGTTTCAGGGCTCCTTTTGCAAGCTTACAACCACACAACCCTTGGTTAAGTGGCCAAAGCTTAACATTGACCTGGTGATCTTACCCTGGGATTTCCACTTTTAAATAGAAAGCTCTTGGTGGGAAGCCTGTCTAACATTTGCAGGACAGAGTGTATCTAGGTCAGTAGAATTCAAACCCTCAGCATCCCAGCAAGGGAACAAACAGCCCCCACCCCAATATATTTCTGATTTTTAGTGAATTATACTCATGCATATTATCAAACAAAAAATGAAAAAAATACAGATAGGGGATTAGTAATAGAATGACTGCTTAGCATGGGTAAAGTGCTAGGCTTAACACCCACTAACGGAGGTTGAAAGGAGAGTTTAGTGGTTAAGAGCACTTGCTGTTCTTCCAGAGGACCCAGGCCCAGGTTCCAGCAACCCCAGGGCAGCTCACCACCATCTGTAACTTCAGTTCCAGGGGCTCAGATTCCCCTCAGGAAAAATATAAATATATACACACATACATTACACAGTATATATTAAAGAAAACAGAGTATAAAATGTCCCTGATGGATGACCTTCTCAGTAACTTTTTTTAAAAAGATTTTTAAAAATTATTATAAGTACACTGTAGCTGTCTTCAGACACACCAGAAGAGGGCATCAGATCTCATGACGGATGGTTGTGAGCCACCATGTGGTTGCTAGGATTTGAACTCATGACTTTCAGAAGAGCAGTCAGTACTCTTAACCATCTCCCGTCCCTCAGTAACTCTTAGCGCTCATCCTTCCTCTTCCCATTCCACAGACAAAGACCCCCAGCAAAGTTTTTACTTCTCCCTTCATAGTTCCTGTGACTTATTAACCCCGTCTCTAGAATTTCTGCCTCTCCACAGCCCCTTCTGCTCCCTGCTTACTGTCCTGGTACCTGTTATTCCAAGTTATGTATTCACATCTAAACATTCAGAACTAATGTCCACAGGTAAAAGAGAACTTGGGCTGTTGGTTTTTCTGGGTTAGGTTACCTCGCTCACTATAAATTTTCTAGTTCTATTCACTTACCCACAAATCTCATTTTTCTTCACATCGGAATAGAATTCTATTGTGTATGTATACCACATTTTCATTATCCACTTGTTAGTTGAAAGACATGTTGCTTGTTCTATTTCCTAGCTATTGTAGATAGAGTGGAGATGGATGTGACTGAGTACCTTCTCTGTGGAGCAGCTGTTGAGTCCTTTGGGCATATGGCAGGGAGCAGGAGAGCTGGGGCATATGGTAGATCTCCTCAGCTTTTTGAGTGTTCTCCACAGACTTTGGTCTGGTGGGACCAGTCTGGACTCCCACACAGTGAATGAGGATTCCCATTTCCCCACACCTACTCCAGTATTTATTGTCAGTTGTTCCCTCTGGGGATAAATCTCAAAGTAGGTTTAATTTGCATTTTCCTTATTGGTTAGGATGGTGGACAGTTGTAAAGCTATTTTTTAGCCATTTGTTTTTTGAGATTTTAAAATTGGCTCATTTAGCCAGGTGATGGTGGCGCATGCCTTTAATTCAGGCTCTTGGGGGAAGGCAGAGGCAGGTGGGTCTCTGAGTTTAAGGCCAGCCTGATCTACAAATCGAGTTGCAGGATAGCCAGGTCTACACAGAGAAACCCTGTCTAAAAACAAAACAAAACTTAAAAAAAAAATACACCAAAATATTGGCTCATTTGTTTTCTTGTTTTTTAAAACCTTTATATACTCTGGATAGTAATCCTCTATCAGATGTATAGTTGGCAAAAATTCTTGCCAACTCTGTGGGCTTCCACACGTGTTTTCTTCACAGTGCAGAAGCTTTCTAGTTTTATGAGGTCCCATCTGACAGCTGGTGACCTTAATTCATGAGGGAATAGAGTCCTAATCAGAAAGTCCTTTACTCTGTCTATGTTTTGTAGGGGGACTTGCCTGTTTTCTTCTAGCAATTTCAGGTTTCCTGTTGAGGTCCTTGATCCTTTAGAGTTTAATTTTGTTCAGGTGATACCGGTCTAATTTCACTCAGCACCACTAGATGATGACACTTTCCCCCAGGGTGTATATTTGGTATCTTTATCAAATATGAGATGATTTCACTCACATTTGAGTTTTCTGTTTTGTTCCATCTACATGTCTGTCTCTCTTTTTGTGCCAATGCCGTGCTTTTATTAGTATCGCTCTGCAATAGTATCCTAAAATACACCTTGAAATCTGGTATGGCAACCCTTCCAGGGTGGTTGTTGCTCAGGATTCTTTTGGCTATCTTTTGTGTTTGCATCCAAATTTCAGTGTGGCTTTTTCCTTCTGTGAAGAATGTTGTGGGGATTTTGACTGGTATTACATCGAATCTGTCAATTGTTTCTTACAGAATGGTTATTTTCACAGCATTAATTCTACTAACCCATAAGCATGGGCATCTTTCCCTTTCTAGTCTCTCTAATCTTTCACAGATCTTAAGCATGCATCGTAGAAGTCTTGCACTCCTTGGTCTTCTCTCCCTCCATCTTATCCCTGTCACTAATGGGAATTTCCATGACCTCTTTCTCATTTTGTATACTGACTTTTTAAGTTGATTTTTTTCCACCTTGCCACTTTACTGAAAATGCTGATCATTTAAGTTTTCTGGTGGGATTTTTGGGTTCTCTCATGTAAAATATCCTCTGCAAATAGGGATTTAATTAAATCCCTAATTTGCTTTTGTATCCCTTCAGCTTATTTTCTAGCTAGTACTTCAAGCACTAATGTTGAAAAGGAGTGGGGATGGTGGACAGCCCTGTCCCTAATTTTAATGGGATTGCTTCTAGTTTTTCTCCATTTACAGTAATGTTGGCTGAGGGTTTGTCAGTCTTTATGATGTTGGGGTATGCCCCTTCTGGTCTTTCTCTAGGATTTTTGTCATGAAAGTAATGCTGGAGTTTGTCCAAGACCTTTTCTGCATCTATTAGAATAATCATGTGATATTTGTGTTTAAGCCCATTTATATGGCTTATACATTTCCTGAGTTTGCACATGATGGACCATCCCTTCATCTCTGGCATAAAGCAAATTTGGTCATGGTGATCTTTTAATATATGCCTGTATTGCTTGTATGCATTTTATTGAATATTTTCAATCTGTTCACCAGGAATACTGGCCATCTTTTCTTCCAATTCCATGAAACCAGTTTTATTTATTTTTTTTAAAAAAGCATCTTCCCATAAGAAAGTTTGTTGTTTGAAGATACTGCATGCTCTGGAGACACATCCTCCACCATGTGTCTTCCCTTGAAGCCTCTGTTGGTCTCTCAGGTTCCTCAGAGCAGCTCAGAGGAGACTGCCACCATCTTGAGTTTTCTTTTTCTTGCTGAGTTTTCAGTGTGGGTACTTAGAGCTTTTGGATTTTTTTTTTTTTTTTTTGTATATTACAGAGGTTCTGTTGTGGTGTTAGCATTTTAATTACAGGACTTTTCTTTCTTCATTTCTTCCCTGACTCAGTCATCACTCAGTAATATGTTGTTTAATCCCCTTGACTTTGTGCATTACTAGAGATTTCCTTGCTGTTGATTTACTGTACTGTGGTCAGAAAGTATGTTGATTGCTATCATTTTTTTCCTGTTTGTGTTCCTAGTGCTAGTTTGTTTTCAGTGATCATAGCTTGTTTCCTTTTTGGTCTCTTGACTAAAAAGTATTGCTTCCAGTACTCTTTGTGGAGCTGGTTTAATGAACATGAATTCTTTTAGCCTGTTTTATCATGGAAAAATTTTCTTTCCCCAACCATGGCAAGTAGTTTTATCAGGCAGTTTAGGCTAGCAACTGTGTGTGTGTGTGTTGTATAGCCTTTACTATCCTGAAACTTGCTCTGTAGACCAGGGTGGTCTTGAGCTCACACAGGTCTACCTGGTGCATCACTTGTCTTTCAGAACCGAAGTACGTTGCTCCAGGCTCTGGCTTTTGAAGTTTCCATCGGAAAATCAGGTTACATCCTGATGAGCTTTTCTTTAGATGTTGCAACCCTCAGCACCCTCTTTGATGTTTTGATGTCAGATTTAATGTTCTGACTATGTTGTGAGTTCTTTTCTGGTCTCATTTGAGGTTCTGGGTGCTTCTTGTATCTAAATGGGTACATCTTTCCTTCATTTGGCAAAGGTTTCTTCTATGGTCCTATTAATATTTGATCTAGGACTCTTCTCCTTTTGTCTACAATTAGATTTTGCCTTTTCATGGTGTCCCACAGTCACTACACGTTGCTTTTGTGTGTGTGTGCTTATTTCTTTTGGGAAAAAAAAATCCTACTTTTTTGCTTGTGTGGTCTAATTCTTTGTTTTCAAGTCCTGATGATATATCTTGTACCTGAATCACTCTCCTTGTCTGTCCCTTGAGTTTTATAGTTCAGTTGAGTTTTAAAATTCCACTTTCATTTAAGCTTGAGTTTTCTTTAGTATGTCTATTTCTGTTTAATGTCTACGTTGTTTTTAAATCCCCAACTGTCTTGTTACATTCAGGCCTGCTTGTGTTTTCTTGTATGTCATTGTCATTGTACATATTGCCATTCTCTAAGTTTATTGAGTTGTCAGTGTCTTCATTAAACTCCCTGAATTCTTCGGTGACATTCTTCTTTCACATTTGGTCTCTTGGTTGTCCATCCAGCTAATTCTCATTTGAGAACACTTCTAGTAGTGGTAGGGCTTTGGGGAGGGAGGCATGCTATCTTGCTTGACCTTTCATGTTGCCTGTGGTTTTGCAATACAACCTGGGCACGTGAACATCTTTTGCTATAGCGTTGTGTGTTTGATGTGAAATTCTAGGCTGTTTCTATTGAGTAGAAGTTTGGTTTGTGTTTTGTTTTTGCACCCTACCCTTTGATTTCACATCAGGTATGAGTAGTTGGTAGGTTAATCGTTCAAGCAGTGTTGATTTTGAATTGAAGGGGTAGTAGTGATTCCAATTCACTGTTAAGGAAAAAAGTACGTGAATGGGACAAATGAATGGATCTGCTTGGGCTGATGTGCAAGCTGTGTTACCTGAGCTATGCCAGGGAGTGTGAAGATGGTGTGGGTAGGCCAGAGTCTTGGCCATTCATCAGGCTAGGCCAATATACAGGCTGTGTTGTGCAACTGTGGCTACTAGGCCTAAAGGGTAGGGTGGCAAAAGCAGGTGAGGTTCCAAAGGCTTACCTTACCAGATCAGATAGCATACAGGGTGTGCAACCTCAGGCTCAATCTTGGGAATGGGGAAGGTGCAAGAGATCTAGGGTCTAGGAAACTCACTGGACTGGAAAGGAGCCCAGCATGTGAAGCCCAGGCTAGGCCTGGAGAGTAGGTATGGTTGGTGTAGGCAGGGTAAAAAGTTAGACTCACCAGACTGGAGTGGTACACAGATTATATGACCCAGGCTAGGTCTGGAGGTTTGATTAACAACCTATTAATCTTTGGATCACAAAATCCCCAAGAACAACCAAAAAGCCAAGTAAAAGAAAGGGACATTTGTATGTCTCAAATGTGATGTAGTCTGAAGTATATTTAACTGCCTATGATCTCAAAGCCCATTTTCAATTTAATTTTCAGAAAAAGTTTTGTTACAAATACCAGCCACTGTTTCTTGCTATATCTAAATCTTGGAAACACTGCATGGCATATACATGCTCAGTGAATATTTACTGTACAGTGGGATAGCACTTGTAAGTATGGCCAAGACCTGGGTTTGATCTTAATACCATAAAAATATGGACACAAAAATATTCTGTGGAGTGTTTTGTGTGCTGGAGAATTACTGGTAGGCATCCGACTGCTAAAATGGTTGACCCTAACTATACCTGACTTAGCGTGACTGCTCATACTCCCCATTCGAATACACAGTAGCAGCAGCCACAGTAACCAACTGGATAGAATCAAAGTTCGCTATTTCCTCAGAGGCTATTTTGAATTTGGCTGGTAGCCCCAAAAAGTGCTGTATTACAACATGTCCATGAGCTGAAGAATCTGTGAAATATCCTCTTTGGGTTTGTCTGTAGTGATGTTTTGTTTTCTTGTCTCATCTCTCAGTGGGAGGACAAGAAGCCAAGGCAACAAATGGTAGTTGTGATGCCCAATTCTAATAGTCAACTGGATTGGATTAATGAACATAGAGGGCATTCAGGCAAACCTTTGTGTGTGCAAAGCATTTCTGGAGAGGCCTACTTGATAGGGGAGGGTTAACCATGACTCTGGATGTGGTGATCCAACTCAGTGTCGATGTGGTACTTTGTTTTGTTTTTGTTTTTTCATTTTTAAGGCCTTTATTATATTTTACTGAGTAAATGTAACATTTAGGACAGTAAACATTAAAACATGCTTGTTATAAACAAAAACAATCATAGAAATTTAAAGTTCTACCCTTTTCTCCCATCATGCAACTCTTTTTTTTGTTGCTGTTGTTGCTGTTTAACCTTGATCTCTTATTTATGTATTTATTTACTGGATATTTTCTACATTTCAACTGTTTTCCCCTTTCCAAGTCTCCCCTTCGGAAACCCCATATCCCACCCCCCTTTCCCCTGCTTCTGTGAGGGTCCTCCTCACTGGCATTCCCCACTGGGGCACCGAACACCCTCAGGCCCAAGGGCCTCTCCTCCCACTGATGGCCAACAAGACCCTCCTCTGCCACATATGTGGCCAGCGCCATGGGTAGCTCCATGTGTGTTCTTTGGTTGGTAGTCCAGTCCCCAGGAGCTTCAGCCTATTGACACTTTTGCTCCCTCCATGGGGCTGCAACCCCCCTCAGCTCCTTCAGTCCCTTCTCCAACTCTTCCATCTGGGACCCCTGAGCTAGAGACAGGCTTTCTCTCTGTATCCCTCCCTGGCTGTCCCGGAACTTGTTCTGTGACCTGACTGGCCTTGAACTCAAGAGATCCACCTGAGCACTAAGATTAAAGGTGTGCACCACTCTGCTTTGCTGATGCATTTTTTTTTTTAAACAGGCAGAATGTAACAGAGGGTCATGGAGGATTGTACCAAGGCTCCAGGCAATGGTCAGTCATACTGCCTGTAAGAATGCCTAAGTGGACTGTGCATGAAACTTTGAAGGTATAGACTAAGCTGTTGTGGAGACATCAGGGTATTGGAGATTAGCTGAAGAAAGCTGCTGGTACCAAGTAGAGCCAGCTCAAGGGAGAGGCCAGACAGTGTGATCACCATCCCAAATGAGGTAGTTGGCTTATATTAACAGGTCACACTTAACACTCTAAGCACTCGAGATGAAATATGTTCAGTGCTTTTCAACACAATCAAAGGGAGACCCCAGTGAGTACAAGTCCACACTTCCTGTGATCGTTGTTCTAGGACTGCAACAAGCAGAGATGATATTTTTTAAATAATGGGAAATTATGTATTCATAATTAAGAGCACATGGGTGAATACATATCATGTGTATGTGATTCACAGGTGTGGCATTTCCAGTTTAGAAACTCAGAAAAAGTTATGTGGCTTCAACTCTCTGGCTGTAAGATTTTTAAGTGTAATTCATAATAAATTCATTTAGGTTGCAATCCATTATACACATATGCATAATACACAGGACAGAAGACTGACAGGACACTTACCTTTAGCACGTGCCTGTTCTGATTTGTTAACAAACATTAGGTTGTTCCCTCAGAGCTTTCTGGATCCCTAATGAGGTTACAATAGGATTACTGAATTGGAGTAATTCAAGGAAACTTTTAAAACTACCCAGGAATTATCTAGAACAGTACCCTGCCGTTAAGGAAAACAAATCAAGCGAGCAAGCATATCTGTCCATAATATTTTAATACTTCTCCACTTTAAATACTGGTTTTAATTTTGTGATTGAAATATGGAAGATCCATGTTTTATATTTTTTTTTTAAAAAAAAAACATCATCAGAATCATAAAGCTATTATAGTTACACTCTACACACTCCCAAGATACTTTAAAATGATTATGTTTTGAGTCTGTAGATGAACAACGACAATAATCCAAATACATCGTCTGTATAGCCTGGACTAAATACTGGTCAAGTGTCTGATCGGACAAACAACTGATAAAGATAACCAGCACAATTTCACAAGTGAACCAGCTCAGTCCAGCTAACTGCCACTGAGATTGTACAGGCGATAAAGTAGTCACGAGAACGAACAGGCGAGAACCGTGTCTCCTTCATCTCACTTCGCCTCCACACACTTCTCTTAGGGTCCCCCCTCTTCCCTTCGCTGCTCCCCCTGCTGCAGCACTAAATCAAGTTTCTCCACCTCAAATATGGAGTCCTCAGTCCCAAGAGGAGCACTGTGCTTTCTCATCTCGCTCACTCACAAGCAGGGACAAATCCCCACATCACCAGTATTTTTCAGGTGTCTAACATCACAGAACGACTCGGGGGAATTGAGTAAAGGGGCTTTGTTTTGGGGGTGTGGGATGGGGGCTTGGGCTAACGTAAATACCCAGGTATGAAGAAACATAATAAATATTCCCTATGTAGGGATTAGCGAATGAAAGTCAGTCTTGAGGCTCTTGAGTGTTACAATGTGGCCAGTGCTCCTCCTGACTTCGACTGTTTGAATACTTCAGCATCTCTGAACTCAATTCTAAATCTGCCCGGGCAGGGTAATCGCCAATAAAGGACCAGTCAATTACTGAAAGGTAAAATGATCACTGCTGATCTTTTTTACTACAAACATTTTTAGTGTAACATTTTATTTACAGAATAAATTGTAAAAGATTATCACCACATTCAGAGCAAATGCGACTGGTGATAATTAGATGCAGACCCTGCTTCATAGACTTTGCACATGTCTGTAAAATAAAGCTATCCAATTTCGTTTTGAAAGAGTTATTTGCCTGGTTCATCATAGTCACCAGGAATGCAAAGGGAGGAACATTTACAGTGGGCATAGAGAGTTTCTGTTTGTCCCCTAAGATCCCCTCCAGTGCTTATGGCAGGTAAGCTTCCCCTCCCAATCCTCCCCGTTCTCCCGTCCCAACCCCACAGCTGATTGCAAAATAAAACACACATTTGAGGTATAAACTTTTCTTTTTTTAAACACCACAATATAAAATGTTAACTGGTGATGTAAACTGGTATGATACTCTCTCTTCCTTGCCTTCCTAGCATTACCACCATCTAGGCACTTTTCCACAGAGCCAAGTTATGAATAGCATTTCTGTAATAAGGCATATTCCATGCACATCATTTAGAGAAAGGTAAATTAAAAAATATAAAAGATTTATGGGACATGAAACTGCGTGCATGTAATGTAAGCTCTATGTTTTATATGTACTTTTCTCTCTGTACAGAGTAATAAATATCATTCTATCTGATGCAAGTAATTCACTTCCAGGATTCTGCATATTAAGTGATCAGACTAATCCCATCATTAAATTATCACACCTTGCATTTATCTTTAGACTCCATTTCAATGTATGGAATATATACAGGTCATGTTTTACATGACCTGACTTTCTGCTTTACAAAAGGGTCTGATGTTTGTGTTTCTAAGGAGAGGAACAAGTCAGCAAAGCATCTACAAAATGCCTGATTTACATAAATACATCTGCTTGTAAACACAATCAAGAGTTTCAAGTGGGCAGTCATCTCAGCTGAAGTGAGTGCCATCCCTTGCCTCAACTCCATGCTTCAAAGTTTCTCATAGAGGACTCTAACTAAATCAGGTATTTTACACGTTAGCTTCTCATAGCAACTAAAGACAGCATTTCAGTTTGAATAGCGTGGAATTTTACTGCTCTGCTGAAATTTATGATCAAGAGGCAAATTGGAGCATTGTTCAGATTTTCTATGTATACCTTTGATGTATCATTTAAAGTGATCCAAGCTAGAAAAACTACCATATTTGTTACAGAATACTAGAAATATTAAATCAAATGTCAAATTCAAACAGTCTGATTTGGGTTAACAAGTACTACCATATATTCTCTTACAAATTTCAGGGAAAATATGAACCCACTTTACCCTGACTCTGTATATAAAGCACTCTATACCCATAAGAGATGGACAGTTGTCTCTGACTGGAGGCAGGCAGAACCAATTTAAAAATTACCAAATTGTGTCTGTAACAAACTGAAAAAAGTTGGTAGCACATAGTACACAACTGAAATACATAATAAAAATATAAAGATATCTGGGGGGGTAAAGCTTTTCACTCTTTCTCCATCAGAACCAACGTTCTTCATGGGAGTCAGACTATAGAAAAGGCAAAATCACAGGTTATTGACAGTCCTCAGTTATGAAGAGACACACGACATGAATCCTTATAGAAATCAGCAGCAATAGATTCTATGATTATACAAAGCAAAAAAGTCAAAAACTTCCGGACACAGACTGTAGGCCTGTAAAAAGAAGCCCATCTGAATATTTGGTGCACAGAGAGCACATGCCTCAGGTGTGTTCAACTTTTGTGCGTTTCTTTTGTGCACAAAACCTGATACAACTGAGGATCTTAGGCTGGACCATGGTAAATAAAAAATTCTGAAAAAGTTCCTCAAAATTAAAGCATCGGTTAATTCCTAGTTGTAATTCAAAGTTATTCTTTTTTCACTCCTAGGAGCAAGCAAATAAAAATATAGCCATATACATGTGATTCTCCACGTATTTACAGTTACACGCTGAGCGAGGAGATCTAGCAGGGATGGCCAGTGTTCGATACCCTGCTTTACTATTGCAATGTTTCTTCTTGGGCCACAGACAAGGCTGTAGATCCTGCGTTCCAGCTTAGAGGATTCTTTTTTTTTCCTTCTTTCTCCAACATGGAATGTCACACAGCCCTG
>JADRCH010000005.1:14137216-14149885 GCA_019843965.1 Rhynchomys soricoides | reverse complement strand
AATAGTAAGTATGGGGCAAGGGATTAGAGGTCAGCGTGGGAGAGAAAATAGACCAAAGAGAAGAAAAACAAAGTAAAATCTGGGAACAACATTTACCACATTTAAATCTAAGCTTGAAAGAAATATCTAGTGCCTGGAGAGATGGCTCAGCAGGTAGAAGCACTGGCTGTTCTTCAAGAGGACCAGGTCCTATTCCCAGCACCCAGCAGCTCACAACTGTCTCTTACTAGTTCCAGGTCATAGCAACACCCTCACACAGATATACATACAGGAAAAAAAGAAAGAAAGAAAGAAAGAGAGAAAGAAAGATCTAAATAGAAAGCCAACAGCAAACTGTAGTCTGTTTACATATAAACTCTCAAATTTTACTTTCTCTGTTGTCTAGGTAAAACAGAATATCATTCTTATAGATTTATATTATGATCACAAATCAACTGATAGAAACAAAGTCATAAAAGAAAAGGAGAAGGTTTTGCTTCCGAGAGTCTGCTATTTCGTTGACGGAACATTTTGTTGAATACTGGTGCCAGCAGCCTTCACTTAGCAACCTGGACGGTTTGGATGGGTTTACCTTCATCTCCCCTTCTTCTACTACCAGTTGCCAATTTGCATCACCGCCTACGTCCTGTAATGAATAATTCATGTGGTTCTGTACCATTTCTTCAACCTTAAAAAGAAAAATAAAGCCATGAGAATTTACACGTCATAAGTAAGCAACTATGTTTAAAACAGAATGGTATCGCTTGCTAACTTCAGTTCAGAAATAGCACACTTACAAAGCTCAAGTTAGTAAGTTTTACATGGGAACGATCAGTTCAGCCACATTCGACACATCCAGGTTAATGGACTAAGAGAGAGAAATGCAGGAAGATGCTTGCTTCACTCAAGTAACATCAACTTGGGTTATGCTTCCATTACTAAAAATCAGAGGTGATGTGCTAAAGTACAAATCATGGAACACTGAGGACAAAAGGGACACACACACACACACACACACACACCACTACCATCTAGTTCCAATGTTTCTGTATTTAAAGCTCTGTACAGATTAGAAAGCTTGTTATGTGTCAAAGTGAGAAAAGTTAACCTCTCTTGAACATTAACCAATATAAAATAATCCTTTTTTCTTTTATTCTAATTAAATTGTTCTGAATTCTTTTACAAGCAGTATTAATAACATTTATCTATGTTAGCACTTAAACATAACCATGTTTAAATTTATTGCTTCAAAATGTCTACCTTCCCTTTGCTATTGAGGACTGAACCTGGCCAGGGTCCTGACCACATTTTTCTAGACCTACTAAATACTAGTATGGTACGTCACCAAGGTAGAGCAAAGAAAACAGAACACGCAGTTCATAATCTCAGAACCCTAAATCACTTGCCTGGACAATCACTTGAAAATGAACTTTAAAAAGTCACACAGTTTGAGGTGTTCTGAATAAAAGTGGACTGTTAGACTATTATGCTAACACAATAATTTTAGTAATAAATGCATAAAAGAAAGCAGAAAGAGCCAAAATATTTACTACCCTCACATTTAAACATTTACTCTGAGTGTAACCAGTAAGTTCCCATAAAGTATATTGTGCTTGCCAGGCATAGTGAGCAGGAAGCTAGTTTATACATTTTGAAATAATGGTTTTGAGGCATAAACTCTTAAAATACTGGTAACAGTTAATAATTTCCTACACTTAAGGATGTCATCAATATGTTACAGAGATGCATACTTCTGTTATATCAATCTTATTTTGGCAATCATCCAATTTTTTTACTAATCCATCCTGCCAGTGATATATTCTAAAATTGTATAAAGCTTTAATTAGAAAAAAACAAAGAGCCGAAAGACAACTCTAGGAGCTGACTGGAGAAAGCCCCGTGCCTCTGAACTCTGAACTCGGCTTTGTGTGGGTCAGTGTGACTAATGAAGAACTCCAAGTTACAAATACATAGAAGGCATGTGATTCCCACGAGAACAGGGACGTGCCGCTCAGTACAGAAAAGCAAGCTACCCCAGTAGTGTTGCCTTGATTCTCTGGCCTGTCACCAGAGGAATACTTCACCTTTTTGGAGATTTCAAATCTTAGAAATGTTTAGATTTGAAAAGTATTGACTTGGGGCAAGACACTGGGGGCTAAGAACTCATGTGTTTAACATGGGTTTAGAGGCATGAGGAAACCCTACTTCCCAAGACTTCTAAGAGGAGGAGCATTGACATTTACTGTAGAAAAGACAAAGGATTCCGTTCAGTGCTTCCAGTGTCGTTTACTGCTCTTCTGTCATAACACATGCAAGTAGTTGTGTTTTTTTCCATAGATTATTTCTGAAGTAGGTATTCTGAATGTTTGCAAATATTTTAATTTGCATTTTTCTACAAAGGAAATCATGTTTATCAAATATAATCTGACAGGAAAGAGCATAATATACAGAAATTAAGCTGAATCTCTCTAGACCAAATTTAAAAAAATGATAATTCCTATAACAAAAGAAAATGGCACTTAAATCAAAGTTAACTGTTGTCTACAGACAGATTAAAGTCTTGTATTATTTTGGCTAAAGAGGGCTTAAAAAAAAATCCAACAGGGAAACACGATATAGTCAGAGCCACTGTCCCAGGGACTCAATCTGGAGTAGTAAAAGCGTTACAGTTCTTCTCATAGACTCTTTTCGTCACTGGCCCTCCTTGAGGTAACAAGGAGAGTTAAAAACATACGCTGCAGGTACATTTTCACTGAAATGTGTTCTATGCTCACTCCAACGAAATACAAAGTAGCCAATATGACTACAAAAGCTGTGTCTGTGGCACCCACGCTTCAGATCTAACTTAACAATCTATCCAGTTTATATGGAGATCTAGAGATAGTTAAATCTGATGGGAAGTCAAAGCCATTTTATCAGGATTAAACTGTGATATTTCAGAAAATATCGTTACTAGTAAGAAACTGCTATCACGACTCCCCACCCTCGAACCGATTGTTGCTTTATTGCATGTTGTGTGTCTGTTTGTAAGGGGAATAACGAAGTCAGAGCACAGCCCGTGGGAGCCCACTTGTCCTTCTACTATGTGGGTGGCAGCTCAGGCTGCCAGGCTTGTTGGCTGAACCATCTCAGTGGCACCCAAGTTAACTAGGGAAGTATAATTTCAGAAGCCACACATTTGATTCTTTTTACCTAGAGTGCGTACCAAATCTACCCACCATAGCATCCTACCAATGAACTATGAAAAAGGAGGTATCAAATACAGGGAAGGCTTGGAGGGGCACTGCCCCAGTCCCAACCTTTTTTCTTTCCATCTCACATCCAAATCACTCAATACACTGTCACACTAGGATACTTCTAAATTTGCAGTTTTCTGAAACAGTTAAAGACAGTTTTAAAGAGAAAATTATCCTTTGATGGTACAAACAAAAACCCAGAAGGGCTTAAACATGGTTCTGATCTTTTCTTACTCATGCCAGAAGAAAACAATTTTGCTTATCATTATATAGTCACAAGATAACAGAGGGGCTTGCTGAATAGAGTATTAATAAATTAACAGAGTACTATTACCCAAAAGAAAATAGCCAATGACGTTAATAACTGCTTCACTTTAGAAATACAAATGGCTAGATGTAGACCATGTTTAGCCTCTAAGACTGAAGTATTTAGTGTCAGTATTCAAAACAAAACAAAACAAAAAACCCAAAATACCCACAACAAAACTAGCCTGAAATATAAATTGGCCCAACTTTCCTGGTGAGCATTTTTTCAATTTGAATAAATATAACTGAGACATTTTCATGGCCTTTGTCACAACAATTTCACTTCTAAGAACACAAGAGAAGCAAGCATTCCTATAAGTATACAAAGATTTACATAAGGAAACTACTCCAAGGATGCTCACCATAATAACTATAGTGAGAAAAACGAAAGTTGTTCAATATTAGGTTGAGTAGGCAAAGAACAATGTGCATATATTCAAATATGTATATACACACATATATACAGGTAAATATACACACACATAAATATACATACATATATATATGTGTGTGTATGTGTATAGACCTATATTAATGGGGAGTGAACCTATTAAGTATATCTTTAACAAGGTTATAAAATGTTTTATTGGAATTTTCTACTTTGGTAGCAAAAAGATAGTTATTAAAGTGTGTATTTATCAACATATGCCTGCTGTGTGTGTGTGCATGTGTTTTTGCATGTACATGTGTGTGGAGGTCAGAGGTTGACATTATTGGCCTCCTTTATAGCTCTGCATGTTATTTTCTTTTTTTGAGAAAAGGTATTTCATTGAACCCAGAGCTCAGACTTGGCTAACCCATGAGCCATCAAGCTCCAGGAATCCCCCGTCTCAGGTTCTCCAGAGGTAAAGCCACAATGGCCAATGTTTTTCACATGGGTCCTCTTGCTTGTAGTCAGTGAAGGCAGGCTTTACTGACTGAGTCCTCTCCAAGGCTGTTGCTTTTATTTTCTATTTTGTTGAACTGGAAATTGAACCCAGAGCATGCATAACCACAGATAGACCCTAGCTAAGGTTTTTGTTTGTGGCTCTTTTTCCTTTTTAAAGTGTGGGTTTGCTATGGTATCTAGGTTGGCCTCAAGCACTTTAGCTCATGTGGGTATTATACCTTGGTCTTTAAAGAAATTGGTGTCAGAAGGATGCTCTACCATACCTAGCTTTTTATTCACATACGTACGTTAAACATTAAGCACATCATGCTTGGTATAGCACTGGCCCTCAAAAAACCAAAAAACCCTCAAGATGTACTCAAACTACAAAAATTTTAAAGAATATCAATAATGACTTATTAAATTTAATTTTTAATTAAAATTTATTATTATTTGTGAGTGTGTTTTATGCATGTGCCAATACATGTGTGGAGATCAGAGGAAAATTTTCGAAAGCTGGTAATCTCTTTCCATTGTGGGATCGGGATGGGACTCAGGTTCTCTGGCTTGCACGACAAGCTTCTTTACCCACTGAGTCATCTTGCTTGCAAGTATGGACATTTAAAAAATGTGAACTGATCATAACATCAAGCTTCAATGACATTTTGCAGTGTTAGTTGGTTTAACCAGGGCTTTGTGCATATTATGCTAATATTTTTCCACTCACAGTCCCATCCTTGACAAATAACTGATAGTGATAACAAACTGGCTTTTTTTTTTTTTTTTTTCAATTAATTACAAAATGAAGACTCTGGCTACTTAATATTTTAAGGTATTTTTAAAATAACTTTAATTTTTTAAGGTCTACATTACCTACTAATTTAAGTAATTTCATAGAATTCCTTAGTGTCCATGGAAATGTGGTATATAAGGTAATACAAGACATGCTTCAAATGTAAGTAATTAACCCACGAGCTTATCTTCAATAGACTTAAGTCTATTCACCATGCAAAACTGTAAAATGTACTAAATCTAATTTAGTCACTAGTGTAATGTGAACTGGTAAAGTTTTCCAGACAAAACTCTCAGCTAATATTAACTATAGGTCTAGATCTTTGGCAGACTCCTTACTGTAGGAGAAAAGGAATATAACATTATTTAAAGTCAGAACTCTTATAACCTTGGAATTGGTTATTCTAAAGGTGCTGGAGAACAAGAGCTACAGATTAATTTCTAGAACCCATGTTTGCTAATGACAACAAACACAAGACAAGAAATACTTCAAAATTTCAATACTATTTTCTTATTTTACTTCTTTTGTTATCTAAAGAAGTATATGATCAAAAGTTGAAACAGGACCTGATTAATCTTTATTACTACATGTTAGCAAAAAAAATTCTACCAGCAAAATTGATTTCTCTTAGTTTATATACACTAGTTACAAAAATGTTAGCCCACACAAGTAAGCTAAAATTTGGGAAAATCTTACAAAAAATAGTTATACACTTAAAGTCTTTGAGCGAATGTCTGGCTCTACAGTTAAGGCTCAGGTTTGAGTTCTGAAGACAGAATTATTATTTTTTTTTTTTTTAAAGAATTATTTATTTTATGTATATGAGTAGTACACTGTCGCTGTCTTCAGTCACACCAGAAGAGGGCATCAGGTCTCATTACAGATGGTTGTGAGCCACCATGTGGTTGCTTGGAATTGAACTCAGGACCTCTCTGGAAGAGCAGTCAGTGCTCTTCACCGCTGAGCCATCTCTCCAGCCCCCAAGACAGAATTCTTACGCGTCCTCATTTCCCCTTGCTCTTAGCCCAGGTGCTGTCTTTCAGAGCCTACATGCCCTAACATTTGAAGAGTGATGGATTTCAGTTAGGCTGTAACTTTACTTTTTTTCATTACTTGTCTGTATGAGTGTATCATGTGTATGTGTGCTGTAGATGTCAGAGAATGAACTTTACACATTATGCCTTAGTTCCTATCCACCCTTTTTTGAGATAGGGTCTCTCACTGTCTCGAGAGCTTGCCTGTAGGCTAGAAGGGCTGTCAGTGAGCCCTATGGATCTGGGGACTTAAGAGCAAGCCACCACACCTGCCTTTGTATGCGGGGCGTGAATAGTGGACAAAGGCCTCACATTTGTGCAAGAAGCACTTCAGCAACTGTGCTGTCTCACCATCTCTAAAAATTATTGTTTTAATGAAAGACAGAGCTTAGCAGAATGAGCCAAAGTCCCCTAGCATCAATCTGCTCTTGCTCCTCATGTAAATTACACGTTTAAAAAGGTGTGCAAAGTAAGAAATAATAACACAGACATATAGTTATGGGTGGTTTATGATCAAGAACTGCTAACTATTTTCTCAAAGATATTCAAGGCAAAAAGCTGTAAAAAAAATCAGGAACTGTGCATTTCTAAGTCTTTTTTCCTTTATTGCATTAGAAATGAATGCAGATTTAACTTGTATGTGTAATGTAACTGAGACCTGTTTTACGTTATGACTTTTAATAAGTTTTACTGGAGTACAGCTAGGGAAAACAATGAGTCCGTTGCTACTATAGTCCCAGTAAAGGGTCAGGCGTTCAAGACTTACTATTATGTCTCAGACTCTAAAGCTTACTCAGATGACATATACAGCTTACCAGGGTTTAAACCCAGTCACCATAACTAGAAGCTCAGCTTTGCAACATAACATGGTCCAAAAAAATTCAACTGCTTTAAAAATATAAAACTGAATTGCAAAGCTTTGAAAATTAAAAAACCCTTGACATTTTTAAGGGCTGGGAATGCAGCTGCGTGGCACAGAGAACACCTAGCATGCTAAAGTTATTGGCTTAATCCTCAGCATCATGAAAAAGAAAAAAAAAATGTTTAAAAAATGTCTACACTAAAAAATTCTTTGCTCTCTGGAAAACTAATCTTATTTTGAGGGCAGAGATTGCACATTCAGTTTAGTGTCTTAAATTCCCAATCCCTTAGTGATGAGAAATAAACTTAGAACCAACTTCTATAGATTTAGCAGATATATAAGGATATTGATCTATAGTATTCACATGTAATTTGAATAAAGAAAATATAGTCTGTTCAATAAATTTAGAATCAGAACAGTAATGAGACAACTAATAAAGTTATTTCTTTGCTGAACATCACTGGAAGTCATTTAAAATTAGATAAAAAATGAGACTGTTAAAATCCACTTTTATGAAATAGAATATCCTATAATCCAAGTCCATAAAGGTTGTTGAAGCTAGAGAAATATAGCCATTATATGATGACTGAACAATCAGGTTACTTCTATATATTTTAATTCAGTTGAAAAATATCCCTGAGTACTAAGTTCCTTAAGCTCCAATTCTAAGCTCTCCTAGGGGAGGACACATGATAAAGGGCGCATGCAAGGCTGAGAAACGAGAGCTACTTAGTAGATAAAGAAAGCCTTCTTAACACTTGCGACTATTTAAAACTCAAAACCAAAACAAGCAGCCCAATAAACAGATTGCTTAGAACTGAGCAAGCAGGTGGAAATACAGCAAAAAGACTCAAGCCCATTCTATATATGTATACAGTACCTGGGAGCTGAATCTGTGAACATCGTCAGAGGCACTGACTAGATCAATGGAAGACATGGAGGAAGAGCGACTATAGGGCTACCAGAGACAGACAAAGAAAAAACCAAGGAATCAGAACAAAGGCACAACAGAGCATTCAGTACCAACTTGCAAACACAAGATAAAGAAAGAGAAAACAAGCACTGTATGAAGCAGGCACAGCAGCAAGTGCTGACTCCACGTACCTATTATGTATTATGCTCCAAACTCATTCCAAAAAGAACCAAGTATTTCCAAAATTACAACGTAAACTCACAGAAGGAAGGGATAGTAATTATTTCCCACTACCCACTCCCTATCCTCACCCCTCCACTTCACCTTAAAGAAAAAACAAAGACCATCTGTTCAGAACATGATTCAGAAGTAGGGAATATGGCAGTACAAAACCCTTCCTACTTACATTCATGAGGAGAAGAAAAAACTGTTACTACAGGACAGTCCCCCAAACAATGAGAAATACAACTATGCTTTTAGCAAAGCGCACCTGCTTACCTTCTGTACAAATCTATGAGTCCCAACAGAAGAAAAGGTATCTCCAGATGGCAATGATGCAGGCCAGTGTAACCTGACCTTTTCACTCTGTGACTGAGAAAAACACATGTTAACATGAGATGTTCCCAAAGTATATTTTGCAGCCTACAAATGGCTACTATAGCCCGGAACTAACATTTTATTAATAAGCACGTTAGCAATCATTACGTGAAGTAGGAAGCTACTCTACAGACACAGCTTTGCTCAGTCTTCATACTTCAGAGATCCCAAATTAGTCTCTATCAATTCTCATGAGTCAACGTTAATATTACTGCTAAAGTTCTTTTATCTAAACTCTGCTCAATCATCTCAATCTACTGCATCTAGAACCAGCAGTTCTGGTCCAGAGACTGATGTCATCAGATGTCACTAGTGTCAGTATCTGCTTCCCTCCTGGGTTCCTCAGATCATTTCATATGTATTTTTATCACCTTTCCATGAAGACAGACTGCCTTCATCTCAGTATCTAACTCGTGCTATTCTGACGCTTGGCTTCCCATCTCTTCTTCAGTTTAACTGACTTCTCACACATTTAAATAAACACTCATTAAAAGTAATCTAGTGCTTGATCTTAGGGCCATTCACCACTCTCACACCATTCCTTCTTGGCCATACTAACAGAGATAACAGAGTAAGAAAGACTGACTACAGTGAGTTCATGACTGTTCCCAAATGAACGCTACTTCAGGCTGTATTTCTAAGAACTTACTCTAGGCTTCCAAAACCACAGATTAATTGGGAATTGAAAGTTCCCACTCTTGATGCAGTGTAAAAGACAAACATGCTTATTTGTAAACTTTACAAATAAGTATGGCATGAACTTTTAAATAATTGACTTAAAAATATAAATATAAGAAGCAAATAGCTTATGTACTACTCAGGATTTACTCCTGGCTACTCAGCCTAGCAAACTACATAACAGAAGTGGAGGCAGCTTCGACCATCAATAGTGCAGCTTAAAGGAGGGGTGAGTAGGTAGGACTCACCCCTAGTAAGCTGGCAGTGAATACAGTAACTGCACTGTAATAGACATGAAGCCAGGAATCAAATTCATCTTGAAGTCAGAAATTTCCATGAAAGGAGTTGGGCGTACAAGCTGAGACTGCAGTGATGACTACAATGGACTACTGAAGTGGAAGGTTGGAAAACAACAAATGAGCTGGAAATAACTCTGGGCGATACTAGGGCTAGACCAACCCTCTGTCATCTGTGAATTCAATGGTATTTGAGAGAGACCCTTTCGATGTCAGAATGGTTAAGGCTGAACGCCTCAAGAGTAATGAGTAGAATATTTCCATTTAAGTCCATACTAACCATGCACACCTCTTTCAAATAATTATAGGTCTTTCTGTTTGGAAACTAAAATATAAAGGACCTGATTGACAAAGAACCTAACACTTACGGTAGCTAATATTTTGATTACAATCAGTTTTCCAACTCTATAACACACACCAAGGAACACCTGGGGGATGTGAGTAGATGTACCTGCTCCTCTATTTTATCTTGTCTGTCAAGAGCAGCTTCAACAGCATCAAAGAACTCTTCCTCATTAATCAGACTGTTTGGGCCTTCCTAGATAACAGACAGGAAACAAAAAGCAACCATTTCATTTATTTAAAGAAACAGAAACCACTGGCAAGTTTGATATTACCTCTGAGAGGAGAAAGCTGAAAACTGACCTAATACACATTTGTTGAGCAAGTATTTGTGGAGCACGAACTATACTAGTATAGTATTATCACAGTGGTAATACACACTCTGAGAGAATCACGACTATTATAACTAGTTCATCCACCCTACTTCTTGTTTGTTTTTGTTAAACAGGGTCTCATTTGAACTCTACATTGTCCTAAAACTCACTCTGTTGCACACACTGGCCTCACAATTGGCAGCAACCTCTTGTCTCAGCTTCTTGAGTACTAGAATTACAGACTCAAGCCATCATAACAGGTACATTTACTGTGAACTGGCTAATACTGTCTCAAGGTAAAGGTCTATAGCAGGGATTACTAAACTGTCCAAATCCACCTGGAAAGATAGGTCAGTGCATAAAGCATGCCTGGGAACCTGGGTTCACATCCTCAGCACCATGTAAAAGCCCAGCTCAGAGGCATAAGTCTGTATCCCCAGCATTAGGGACAGAGACAGGTCAATCCCAAGGCCTTGCTGGCCAGCAAATCTAGCCGATCTAGCCAAAATATTGAATTTAGTGAGAAACTTGATCTAAAAAATATCAGGTAGAGCTTGATAGAGGACGCCTGATATCAACCTCTAGCCACCACACCCGTGTACCCTGCACACACACACATAACTGACAAGGACAGAAAGCTTAAAATTTCAAAAGGAATGAAGAAATTAAAGGATAGAGGATTTTCTTGAGAACTTTATATTTTCTTAATTTTGTTTAGCTATTGTAATGCGGAGACTTGAACTTGGGATCTAGTACATGCTAGGTAAGCAGTCCACCAATGAGTTACTCCTTTGCTAAGAACTGTACAGTTTAGAATTAAAATTCACAGGAATTTTAAAAAATATACTATATGTACATATTTTATTTATTTATTTATTTATTTATTTATTTATTTATTTATTTTTTGAGACGGGGTTTCTCTGTGTAGCCCTGGCTGTCCTGGAACTCACTCTGTAGACCAGGCTGGCCTCGAACTCAGAAATCTGCCTGCCTCTGCCTACCAAGTGCTGGGATTAAAGGCGTGCGCCACCACTGCCCGGCTATGTATATATTTTTAAAAACTTATTTGAGATAGCGTTTCATGTAGCCCAACTCAGCCTTAACTCCTGATCTTCCTGTTACTAATTTCTGAGTACTGGGACTGCAAGTCGCCACTTCTTGTCCATTATTTTTCATCAAGAAAAAAAGAGGAGGGTGTACTTTAAACAGGTGGAGTAAGAATACTCAACAAATGGGGGTTGGAGAGATGGCTCAGTGTTTAAAAGCACTTGATGATCTTACAGAGAAGATCCAGGTTCACTTCTCTCAGAACATACATTGCAGCTCAAACCAACTCATACTCAGAGGATCTGATGCCCTCTTAAGAAGTCATGAGCACTGGGCATGCATGTGGAGCACATGCATGTATGTGGTCCTACACAAAAAAAAAATACAATGATAGAAATCTTTAAATATTAAAAGAAAAAGACCATTCAACAAATGACACTGGAATAAAATATAGATTCCTATATTCTATCATAATTTTTAAAAATTCAGATGTGCTAGTATGATGGCTTACAGCTGTAACCCTGGCGATGGGATCTCTGCAACTGAAGAGGAAGAGGTGGGAGGCAGAGGAAGAGGCAGGGGCATCAGGAGTTCAAGGCCAGCCTGGGCTACAATAGACAGTCTTAAAACAACATTCAAAAAAATACAGAATGCATTAGATATATTTAGAAGAAACCATTAAGTATAAATAATTATTTACTAAGTCCATCAAAAGAAAGACTCATTATAAGGAAGTTTAAAACTTTCATATAGCAAATCAGTAATCAAAAGGGACTTTTAAGGAAACCCTTACTCTAGTTTCATGGCTCATGGTGCCCTTCTACAAGGTGAAGCACCTTAGCCTCTCTGGTGCTGGGGTTATAGGCATGTAATCCTATAAGTATGTTTGGTTCAATAAAATCTGAAAACACCTGGGCCTTTAAAACATATATAAACCTTCGCAGATGGTAAGAAGAATTAATAAATTACGTTATATATATATATCAATTCAGTTAACCGTGAGAAACAAATTTTACACACACACACACACACACACACACACACTATTTAAGGGTTACAAAAGTATTAAAGGTCACTTGGGTGATGGATGGGGACCCCTATCTAAGTCCATACTTCATAATCCGGCCCTCCAAAACGGGGTTTCTTCTTAAGTTCTTCCATCACACTCTTGTACGCTTCCTCTATTCGTCTTCTCTTTTCCACTTCCTAAGCAGGCGTGGGAGGGAGAGAAAGATTGACTTATCAGTTGAAGTGGGCATTTTAATTACCATAAAAGACTGTTAGGTCACTTTCTGTGAAATTGTGTAATTTGAGCAAAAAATGACTATTCCTGTGAAAAAGACAAATGTTATTTTGCCTAGGAGGTGCTCTCCTGTAGGATATACATCTAGGAGGTGCTCTCCT
>JADRCH010000005.1:14125497-14137206 GCA_019843965.1 Rhynchomys soricoides | reverse complement strand
CCTGTAGGATATACATCTAGGAGGTGCTCTCCTGTAGGATATACATCATACAGGAGCTACTGTCCGAATGCCAGCTACGATCATCTGTGTGCATGCTAAGCACTGAGGTGGTTAAGAATGGTAGTGTAATTGCTCATGTCTAGTATTAAGATGTGAGAGTCAGCACCAATGAAACGCCAGCTACAGATTCCTCCCCCCTCCCCCACACCATTATTCACTGCTGTGGACGGAGAAAGGCAAGAATTAAAAGAACTTAATTTTTAATAGGTAAAATCAGTCAGTACTAAATATCTTAAAAGATTTCTTTCCATTCTTATTGCTGGTTAAAACTGATAACCTACTTTAACGCTTTCTTTTTACAGACAGCATCAACAGTGTTAAAGATTCAAGGTAAAAACTTAAAGGCTGGTCCAGACGGAAACTTTGTCACAAGATGGCTCACTGGATCAAATCTGATGTGATACTGAAGCCTAGCAAACACATAAAACCCCTCATTGTCTCACTTCAAGCACTTAAGTGTAGATACTTGGGCTAATTTAATTTTAATTTAGTGGGTAAATCAAAGTCTATATGTAGACACACACACACACATGGCTAGCTAGTTACAGATATATCTAAATTGAAGCTAGGACACCTAATAGTCAATAAGTACAACTTTCTCTTATCAAGATTACGAACTAAAATTATTTAAACTTAGAATTTTAGTCTTCCTGAGCACGCCTGGCTAAGTACATTTCTAGAGGACATCTCTATGGGATTGTTATCATAGATAACCATAAAGAATGGTCACCTCTAAATATTTTGGATGGTTTGAGTGGACATTTTAAGTTAAAAAAAAAATAAACAATTCTACCAAATAGCTGTTATTACTCCACAGAGTGTAAGCTTCTTGAGGGACCATTTCCTGTTTATTATTTCTGTAGCTTACAGAAGGCATGGAAACATCCTAGAATAAAACAGTATATCAAAGAAGTCACAGCGCCATTGCACATTCTCCTGATAAAGAAATCACAGCGCCATTGCACATTCTCCTGATAAAGAAATCACAGCGCCATTGCACATTCTCCTGATTTTATGAATTATTTAAAAAACAATTACTAATAAATAATATTTGTGAATTATCAATATTGACTTGCATAATTTTCATTGTGACTAATTTATAAACTAAACTTGATCAGAACTATGAATCTGAAAAATAATAGTGCATAAAAAGTTTGATACTCTTTTTTATATCCACCAAGGATCTTGAAGGGCGTGTATCAGGTAAGGGTCTGCATACTGCTAGTTAATATGACTTACTCTCACCTGTGCTTGAGAACTCTGAAGAGCTCTCTTCTAAAACATGAGAATAGTTTTAAAACAGTGCTATTTAAATCCTGCATCATGGTGGTGTGACAACAGCTGCTGCTTGTCTTCTTAGCATCTTCCGCAAACTGAAAGACCTTCATACACTGTAAGCAGTTTCTGAGGAATATGATTCTGACTGATGAATAAATAGCCTGGCATCCAGAGCAGACATACCAAGAACAGAGCAATCTGCCCGAGCTTTGTTGCTAGCACCTTTGGATAAGTCCTTGACTTCGTTCCTTCTGAAAAATGATGGTGTTGAGCTGGAATTAGATTTTCTAAGGTATGTTTTAATTATAGTCTTTGGTTATTTTACAAATACTGAATTTTAAACATGAGTTTCCCTACTAAGCAAATTCAGTAAACCATAGTTCACATTAAAAGCTAGAAATTCATATTACAACACTATTATCAATGCTGATGATTAAATAAAGGTGGGAAAATGGAGAACAGGGCAAATATTATAATAATATAATGTGTGTAAGTGACATCACAGTGACCAAAGAAAACTTAATGGCCGTGATGTGACAGGTAACTGTTAAGACTTTATAAGGGTCAAAGCAACTCAAATAACTTACACACAGACTCAAAATTTATAGACCAAAAGCACTAATGCCAAATGTTACAATACTTCTATATCAAACTTTCGGAATATTTGAAGAATTTTATATTAACTATAACCAAGGAGGCATGTTGTAAAGTAACTGAATACATCACTGGTAAATAATGAGTTTAAGATTCTGATCAAGTGGCAAATGGGAACCATCTGATATTTCTATCCAGCCAGAGGTCCTTCACCTCAGAAGCTAGATTAGTTTTAATGTTCAATAAACACATGAAGCTTAAGATGATTATTTTTAAAATGAAAACAAAAGTCTTACCCTATCATGTCTCTTTTGCCAGCTCTCTTCTCGTTTTACCATTAATTCAATACAATGAGAAAGTGTAGCAAGGGTCCCAGCAGTAGTTGCTTTAAAAGTTATTGCTTCTCCTTTAAAGTCTATGCCATTAATTCCTTTTGGTGTTACATGTGGAAATACTGAAAAGAAAGTTATCACAGAAAATCACTGAAATGAAGAGATTTCACTATACTTAAGATTAGCAAGCATTTACAAAACTAGCAAATCAGAACATGGTTTTGGACTGTACCGTTCCTTCTATGGACCTGACTATGCTGTGAGCAAAGCTTTGGGGCAACATACATTAAAGTTACATTTTCTAGATTCTATTTCCTGAACTTATTTGCTGAGCTGCACCTGAACTTATTTGCTGAGCTGTCAAGTGGGAGGAGGAGTAATCCTGACAACACTCTGACAGGTCAAAGCTTAGAGAGGATTTAATTATGTCCAGATACTTACCTTTTACAAAATCTAGAATTTTAAAACTATAACAAAATGAACTATAGAATTTTAAAAAAGCCGTATTAAATTAAAAATATTAAATCACGTTTATGTTTACCTTTACAAGTTTAATACATGGTTAGCAAATGGATTAAAGAGAGATCTTAAAAAATCCTAAAATAGAAACAAGAACATATCTTATTCTGTAGCTAATATGTAATCATCCTGATAGAACATTTACAAGGAAAATGATGACACTGTGACAGTAGGGGTACAGTCTGTAAAGGATAGAATTATAAAGTATTTTATCAAAATTTCAAACTTGGAGACATTGTTAAGAAGATAAGCCACAAATAGTGTGAAATGAATGGCCTATATTAATCATGGATCTATACCTATAACATATCAAGTAACCTGCAAATACGATATATTGAGTAGATAAGCAACTAAGCCCAACTAGCCCACAAAGACAGGAGCTAGCAATGTAATGGGATGCACTCCAAGGACAAAGCTCTGGGAAAAACCATGGGTGGAGAAGAAAACAAAAGATGTGAATACATTTCAACAAAGAAGACAGAGACAGCAAGTAAGCTCATAAAAAGATGCTTAGTTCCTAAAGAAATGCAAATTAAAACCACAAGTTAAAAATCCATCTACCATATAATTCTGAAAAACTATGTAGAAATTTAACCCAGAGAAACGAAACAGATGCACATAAGACTGAAGGTCTGTATATGAATGTTTACATAGCTTTATTTATGATACCCCAACCATAAACTACTCGATTGTTCGTCAGTGGATAAACAAATTGTGTGTATGCATACCAAAAACCATCACTCAGCAATGAGAAGAAATCAACTCCTGACACACATACATATCAACTAGGAACTTTAAATTACAAAGCCCAAGCAAAAGAGTGCAGGAATTCACTTAAATACTGGAAAATATAGCCCTATTCATTTATTTTGGCTGCATGTTACTTTGGAGCTTTGCAAGCCAAGTTCTCTGCCACCGAGCTTTCTCTTCAGTCATATTTAATTTTTTTTAAAAAAAAAACAACAAACAAACAAAAACATGGTTTTATTAAGATAAATTTCCCACACCGAGAAATTGGCTCATAAAATGTAAGTTTTTGGGACCTTCCGGGTTGTATAATCAGCAGCAGCACAGTCCTATTTTCCTACAACTCTCAAGACTATGAGAAATTGCTTTATATTTTCCACAAATCCTTGGTACTGAGCAATTACTGATCTATTTTCTGCCTCTGCAATATAGTTCTCAGACATTTCATAGAACAAACATAAAAGCAGTGTTGTGACAAAGTTCTACTTGATTCATTTTCAGGATTTACCCGAGTGCTGGGCATAGTAGCTTATGCCTATAATCCTAACAGTCAGGAAGCTAAAATGATGGGATCACTGAATTCAAGGCCAGTTTGGGCCGTCTTACAGTAAGACTTTGTCTCAAAAGTAATAAATAGAGCTGGAAAGATGGCTTGACACTTAAGAGAACTTTCTGTTCTTCCAGAGGCTCGGAGTTCATTCAGTTCTTAAAACCCACAATTGCCTATATGTCTAGATCCATGTGAACCAACACCCACTTCTGGCCTTTAGGGAAGTCTGCTCATGTACCTGAACACACACACACACACACACACACACACACACACACACGGTTTTCATTCAAACTGTTCATATCAAGTACAAATATAACATTTTATATACTGGCTTTACACTTCACAAACTTGCTTGATCACTTATAGTTCTAATAATTCTTAATGGATGTTATGAATTTTCTTTAAAAACATTTCATTTTCTGTATCCATTCTTCAGTTGAGGGCTATCTGAGCTGATTCCAGCTTCTGGCTATTATGAATAAAGCGTCTATGAACACAGTAGAGCACATGTCCTTGTGGTATGGTGGAGCATCTTTGGGTATATGCCCAGAAGTGGTAGAGCTGGGTCTTCAGGCAGAACTATTTCCAATTTTCTGAGGAACTGACAGATTGATTCCCAGAGTGGTTGTACCAGTTTGCAATCCCACCAGCAATGAAGGAGTGTTCCTCTTTCTCCACATCCTTTCCGGCATGTGCTGTCACTTTAGCTTTTGATATTAGCCATCTGACTGGTATAAGGTGGAATCTCAGGGTTGTTTTGATTTTCATTTCCCTGATGACCAAGGATGTTAAACATTTCTTTAAGTGCTTCTCAGCCATTCGAGATTCCTCTGTTGAGAATTCTCTGTTTGGCTTTGTACCCCATTTTTTAATTTGGTTATTTGGTTTTTAGAAGTCTAACTTAATGAGTTCTTTGTATATGTTGGACATTAGCCCTCTACCGGATGTAGGATTGGTAAGGATCTTTCCCCAATCTGTAGGTTGCCATTTTGCCCTATTGACAGTGACTTCTGCCTTACAGAAGCTTTTCAGTCTCATGAGGTCCCATTTGTCAATTGACGAGTCTGAGCCATTAGTGTTCTGTTCAGGAAAATTTCCCCCTGTGCGAATGCGTTCAAGGTTCTTGCCCACTTTATCTTCTATTAGATTCAGTGTATCTGGTTTTATGTTGAGGTCCTTGATGGGCTTGAGCTTTGTACAAGGAGCTAAAAAGGGATCTATCTGCATTCTTCTACATGTAGAGTGCCAATTAGACCAGCACCATTTGTTGAAGATGCTCCCCCTCCCCACATGGTTTTGGCTTCTTTGTCAAAGATCAAGTGTCCACAGGTGTGTGGGTTTATTCCTGGGTCTTCAATTCCTCAACCATCTTGCCATCTTGCCAGCTCCATTAATTACTTTCTTGACAGCACAATACAGTTACCTTTTGCCGAGTCCAGTATTCACGAATCTAGAAATTTCCACTTTAATAGCTAAAGAAAATAACCTCATAAATCTAGAAATCTCCACTTCAATTCTAAAGAAAATAACCTATTTCTTTTGGGAAAGCAAGTGGCATTGCTGAGTACACGTGGGATGGATGAACAGGCTGTTTTAAAACTTCTTTTAATGATTTTTCAACCTTCAAATAAAGTACCTTTTCTATTACATCATATTATTCACTGTGACGTTAAATAACCCAGAGAAATGTCCCAAAGAGTTCTTCAATATTATAAAGACACTGGATGACTTGATAGGCTTTAAGAATCTAGTTTTGAATTACAAAGACAACTTTTATAGTGAGTTTTAATATTAAATTAGAATTTTGCACAAGGATGGGGAAGTACATTGTAAGGAAAAAAGGAGTTTAAATGAAATAAGAAATGAGGAAGAAAGAAGGGAAACGTGGGAAGAGAAAAGCAGTTAATTTTAGCATCAATAACGGGATGTTCTAGTATAAAACAGAAACTGAAGGTATAAATCAGCTCGAGAAAGTAATGAAAAATATTCCCACTAGATTTTACTTTATATTCTTTTATAATTTCAGCAAAAATAAATACTTAAATTTTCACAAAACTTTCATTCATCTTAAAAAAATAGGAATCCACTTTAGATTTTTTAGGTAGATGTCAAAGAAGAGTATAATTTATACTTCATATTAATAAAAAATTTGAGATTCTTCAAGAAGTTTCCTCTAATTACTCATCAGTTCACCAAGTGAAGAAAGTACACTAAACAGAGAAATCACACTCAAATGAAAACCTGAAACCAAATCCCCAACGGTACCTTCCAGCTAAGAATAAAGCCCTCCTAGTGCTAACAACTAACTTTGCCAATACTAATGAAATGAGATTAATATCTGGCATTTAGAACCAGCCTTAGCTAGACAGCAAGCCATTATTAACATGATATATCAGCATATGTTTTTACCTACATAACTTTTCTTCAAAGATATTTTAACTTCAGATTTCAGGAGTTCCATTGCTTTTGAAAATTAGTTAGGAAATTTTTTTGGACATATAGCAACTATATAACTTTACAAAGTAGACTTCATCCAATAGAGGATGAAAAGTTATTACTTACTCTTTTCCTTATTACCATTGGTATTGTGCAAGAAGTCTCCATCAGAACGAGTTGTAGGGAAGTCATCTTCATCATCTTCTACCACTAAATAAGAAATATTTAAAAATATTACAATAAGAACTGGTTAATTCTTACATTCAACCAAGCATAAGCTCTTACCCATCTTGAGGTTTCACTGGTTATCAAGATATACTTTATAACTATGTTGTAGAATGTTACTAAATACTTTACTTTAAAAATGCATTGTCATGTGTGGAATTGATGGTTACTGTTTAGTCTTCGTATCTCTTTCTACTTTCACTAGGGTCATTTTGTGAGTCTTTAATAGTCCGAGAATGGTCTAGCAAAGTAAAAGCACTTACCATCAGGCCTGACAACAAGAGTTCAATCTTACAAACCCATATGGTGAAAGTAGATAACCAACTCGCTCAACACAGGCACTATGGTACATGCATGCCAACATACCTGCATACATACACAGATAAAATCCAAAATAAAAAAATTTAAAGAGGCCTAGAAGAACTGACAGCTGTACAATAAGAGATACATTCTCTAGCCTCTGGAAATTCATGAATCTACTATTTCTGTATATGCAGGGAAATATTTTCCTTTATAAGAGTTGCCACGGTCATGGTGTCTGTTCACAGCAATATGACCCAAACTTAGGCACCCTGATGTATGTTTTGAGGGCTTTTCTACAGAAGGAATCTCTTTCTACACACTGTTATTATCTTACGAGTTATCTGTGTTTCTTTACTGCATGAGTACTTCTGGCTCTACACTTCACAGAAAGAGACTGTTTGAATCTCTCTTGACCAAGGGTAAAAATCAGAATGAAAAATACCTTTATTTGCACATAAAAATTTTGCTACATTTTCAAATCACAAGCTGCTACTTTGTGTAGCACTGTGCACTGATTCTACATAGCTGAATGATGTTATCTGACTGACAGTCTTTCCTTTCTATCCTTCTAATTATTCAATATACTTTTGTGCCAAAATTAAATGTTCTCACATTTTATTAATTTATATCTCCTTGTTGATAATTTATTAAGAAACTCATTAATGGCACACTTGCAATAATGCTGTTCATAAAAGGCATTAATATGAGAAAACATTTAGGTTTTATGCTGGCTTTAGACAAATATATATGTTACCAAATAAATGAAATCTGAACTTTTTTCACATTAATTTACCTTGCATATTTGCTCTCAGAGAACAGTGATTTATGCTAGCCACTGAAGTCACGATGAAGTCATTCTTGTATTAGTTCTCAGGCAAATGTTCTAATGATGACCAGAGGTACTTGAAAGTACCTTTTAAGATCTTTACTTCATCTGCCAGGGTAGTTTCAAATCTCCCTATATAAATTAACAGTTTATTATCATTCCTCTAGCTAGGACTTCCTACAACAACAGACATTCATGATATTACTCTAGACTTTATCTAGTCTCATGATTTGAAAGTTGTTTCTCTTGGAAAATTCAAATGGCCTCTGTGTTTTCCCTTTCTACTGGCTTTCCCTCATGGCCTTCAGAAGGCTTGTTTACAATAAGCTACACTCTATTTCTACTAAAAACGGCATCCAGACTCATCTGATAAACAGAGATATAATTTTAAATTCTTCCTCTCTTTCTCCCAATGTTCTGTTTCAGTGAAACCAGGATACAGGGTATCATATAGATTAGGATGTGCCCCTTTAAGTTACTCCAGACTGCATGCCACAGTGATTTTCAGGCAGTGCCTTTCCCCGGATGACTGCATGTTGCAAAGCAGCAATTGGCTCCATTTTGAGAGCAAATGCAGAATGACTCTGCATCTCAACTGTGTATGCAGATATCACCATCTGTCCCACACAACAATGATAAATAGAAAGATAAAACCTATACTGACAAGTAAAATGGTACTACCTACAAACACATCAAAAGGAGACTGGAATCAGATGGGTACACACAGGAAAACCAGGCCCACGAACTTATCTAACACTACATCAATGCAAGGTGCAACAACTTCATCTGGACTCCATAAAAATGACAGCTAATTCCATGATAATGAGGACGATCTAATTGAGCAGCTACTTACCTCCCTCCTGATGAATGAGTTAAGGTGCCAAATGGCAGAGAATGACATTGTGTCTTGATTGACACTTGATTCCTCCAATAACTGAAGGAGCCTACTCAGTCTTAGTCTATGTCCAGACCTAAACACCTGGAACTGGTACCGTTAACTCAATCCTGCAGCTACACAAATACTGCAACTCTACAACTCAGCCCTATAGCTTAGCTCTGAGGGCTGTCCAGTGGTTCTTCAACTGGGTTCCTCAGTAACTTATCTAACTACTTGCAGTGACTTTCTTTCCATCTGTATTAGGTCTCTGCCTTTACCTTTAGTATGGCACCTTTGAGAACAGAGGCATTCTACACCTCTGTAGCTATTCTATAACCTAAATACATAAATATATACACACACAGACATATATGTTGAGTCTGTGATCTGAGAAAATATTAGCAATTAAGACTGTAATAAAGCTTGTGATTGCCAATGGCTAGTGTTGGAGCAATGTCCATGAATACAGCTGTGTGAAAACAATTCTGAGTGCTTGTAAGAAAATTCCAAGAAAACAAGAAGTCTTGTGACCTCAGTTTCTTTAAAACACGGAATTTCTTGGAATGTGTTTTCATGCTTCTCCCAGGTGTAGCGGATAGGAGTGAGTTTACTCCAGACTATTCAATATTACTTGCTGACATTATTCAATTAAATGTTTAAACAATCCTTTATATGCCTCCATGGAAAAATATGTTTTTGCCACCTGTGTGTAGCTTGTTCTTGTGATTGTATACAGCTTGAACTCATAAAAGCTTTACCCAGGTGACCTTTCTTTAACCCTCAGAGTATAAATTGTCTGATGCTCTGAATAAAGTTGACTACCGCATGAGACTTTAGTCTGCCTCATTTATTAGCACCGTTCTCCCACCATCTCTAAGCAGCGACAGCCATCAGTGACATGAGATGAAATCGAATATGGCTTACGAATTTAAATGATGGCATCCTGAAAAGCAAAAAATGTGTCTGTCTGTTTCTGATATATTGGGTTCATGACAACATGATTATCTCTTTTTCTTAGGATCGCCTATATGATTTGAATAACCAGTGAGCAATTTCTCAATATCCGAATAGTCTAAGACACCAGTGAAGTCAATATTTCTCTCCAATTACTCCCATTTGTACGTTGAAATCTGAGTCGCCAGTACCTCAGAATGTGTCTGTACAGGGCAATTAAGTAACTATGAAGTCATCAGGAGGAGCCTAATCTGATTTTGTCATCATAAGAGGCTATCTGGAAATACACATGCAGATATGATGCTACAAGAAGAAGATAGCACTTATATGCCAGCCACAATCCTGCAACAGGACTTTAACTCATCATTCTTGGGAGAAGTTAATACTGCTAACATTGCTTTCATAACTGTGAGAGAGTAAAACTGACTTAAGCCATTTTGGCTTAATACTTTTGCATAGTTAACACACACACTACAAAATTGTAACAGATAATATCAAGTACCTAAAAAACTTCATAGTAAATATTATAAGATAATATAAGAATTAATCATGATGACATTCCCTTAAACTGAGTTTCTCTCTAGCCCTCATGCTTGATCCAGAAGCTGATCACTGACTCTCAGATTACTAGACTGATTTACTTCAGGGTTTCCCCTATCTTTAGTCTTTTATCATTCTAATTAACATTACAATCACCTGTAAGTAATTATTTTTAAAAGAGTAATCTCAACTTGTATACTTGCTTAAATAGTGACTTTTCAAAATTATGAAAAGTCAGTTACAGGAAATTGATTTTTAGGTTAAATTCTAATGTTTCTTAGGTTTAACATTCTCCACCTAATTCCACCAGCACCAAATAGGGATTTTCAACCTTTCGTTTTTAAAGCCTAATTATATATAAAACTGATGGAAACTTATTCCTTTGGAATAAGATCTTCAAGGCACTTGAAAGAACTTTCAGTGATACAGTCTGTGTTCATGCACCTATTTGTGTGTGCTGTCTTCTACTGTTATCTGAGAAGCAGTGTCCACTGTCTCACAGATTTTGTCCACTTTTAAAGATTTATGGTAATGGATAAATTTGGTCTGTTATTCATTTTACACAGGAACAGATTAGACAGCCTTCAAGTTGTTGTTATTGCCCCTCCCCAAAGTTTTTCAGGCAAAGGAATTGAACCTAATGCCTCACTCATGCTAAACAATACTCTATTACTGAGCCTGTGTGCTTGTGGAGGTCAGAGGTCGATGTCTTATCTTCCTCAATCACTCTGTAGTAACTTTTGAGACAGGGTCCCTCAGTGAGCTATTTAAAATATAAAGATGGCCTGAGGGTGTAGCTAATGGACAAGATTTCTGCTCCTGGTTAGGTGAATAACAGGGACTGAATTTATTCTTTACCATAAATTCTAAAAAGTGGGCAGAATCTATAAAACAATGGACACTGGTTATTATGTAACAATAAAAAAGGAGTGATCCCCAAGAGCTGGAAGCAAATGATGTGAGCTCTATGACTTCTCCAGTTGCCTGTGCATTAAAGACAGGAAAGGCTCCTGAGATGAGATGCAGCTGAGACAACACACAATGGCCTCCACAGGAAGAGAAATAGCAAGGACAGGACTACATGGAAACCACAGAAATCAGCAGGTGCTTTGAGTGCTTAGCAGAGAAATGGTAGCACTGATAGCAGAGGATATCCTTATGGAAAGATTCCAGGGAGTGGTATCCAGTTCTTATGTGGGAGGGTAAGGAAAGTTACTTATTCCCACAGTGCAGAATGGAGAACTTCATAGGGAGCTGGCTAGAAAACTTCGATAAGTCTTGCCTCAGTGGTAGAGCAAAAAGGAAGCACACTACTGAAAGCTTTGGGTATTACACACGAAGTGCTATAGCACTCCTTTGGGTATTACACACGAAGTGCTATAGCACTCCTTTGGGTATTACACACGAAGTGCTATAGTACTCCTTTGGGTATTACACACGAAGTGCTATAGTACTCCTTTGGGTA
>JADRCH010000005.1:14059136-14125487 GCA_019843965.1 Rhynchomys soricoides | reverse complement strand
TTGGGTATTACACACGAAGTGCTATAGTACTCCTTTGGGTATTACACGAAGTGCTATAGTACTCCTTTGGGTTTTACACGAAGTGCTATAGTACTCCTTTGGGTATTGCACACGAAGTGCTATAGTACTCCTTTGAAGGCAGACTTGTGGTAAGTTATACATGGAAACCATAAGCCCTAAAGTAGCCATTAAAGCAACAGTTATAGCAAAAAGATGAATGAAGGAAAAAAAATAAGAAATTATAAAATGTTAATACAGAAGGCAGAAAAAGGAAACAAAGCACAAAAAAGACAAAAAGAATTTGAAGTCAAACATATTTCATAAGGCCAAGAAATACAGCCATGCCCTGCAATGCACTTACACTAGGAGTGAGCGCAGTGCTAGCTGCAAATACTGCTGGAGAGTTCATTTTTACCTTGATGGGAAGGAAGAGAACAACTGAAAATGTGTTGACATCAACAATATCTTCACACTAACAAAGGAGAAATAACTTTAAGCCTCAAACTAAAAGCTAATTGAGCTGTGTGGTAGTGGTGCATGCCTTATTTCTCAGCACTCGGGAGGCGGAGAAAGGTGGATTTCTGTGGGTTTGAGTCCAGCCTGGACTACAGAGTGAGTTCCAGGGCAGCAGGCCTACACAAAGAAACCCTGTCTGAAAAATCCAAAAGAAAAAAAAAAAAAGAAAGAAAAAAAAGCTAACTGAAGATTACATATTTTTCCTTTAAAATAAGAACCCATTATTTTTTTAAAAAATACATAACTTCTTTTTTTTCACTTTTTCTATGAGAAAAAAAGGCATAGAGAGGAAGGGGAAGGAAGAGATAGCAAAAGAGCTAAATTAAGGAGAGTAACCGAAAGAGAAATGAGTAGGAGAAATTAATCACGTGACTGCCTTAGCGTCTGGTGGGTCTTCTAACAGACCTCAGTGGGGAAATGATTTAGAAATAATGTGAGGTGCTCCATACTGCCAAGATATTACTTGTAACATAACAGAGTATCATTTAAATGGCATCTGGTATGTTTAATCAGAAATGAATTAGTATGTTACTAAAGTATTCAAGTCACATGGACACTGAAATCCGTTATACTAGTAGTTTCTGACAAAAGTGACTATAATTACCTTTATTACTTAAAGACATTACCCATTAAGATTTAGAGGCTTTAAATCTACTCATTCTCCAAGTACAAAATGTGATAACAGCTTAACTAACCTTTATCCCTTTGAAGTTCATCCTTGGAGACAGCATCAGCACAGACATCAAAGTACTTCTGGAGAGTATCAACCTGCCTACACAGGATGTCCCTAAAGGTTTCCATTTCAGCCAATTTCTCACGTAAACTGTGGCCTTTCTGCAAAACACAAAGGAGAGGGTGCGTGAGTCAAGTACAACAAATCTGGGCTCTTGGCCCTATGATATTTGGTCCCCTTTTAAGCTGACACCCTCTCATCGAAGGAATGGGGTAATTAGAGCTATGAAGTTCAGGGTAATATTTCTAGGAACAGGCTTGAAGAGGGCTTTGGAACTGAAAAACTCATAAATTATAGGAAAGCAATACTGCCTGATGATCTGCTAAAACACTGTGAAGAGACGAAGACAGACTTTGAGACAGACAAATTCATTATTACTGGATGTAATTTAGTAGTATTGATGGGTGTTGTCAAGGAAACCCTGAGGGGAAGATGAAGTCAGACCACCTAAGATTTACCTTTTCATTGCACATGAGTTATTTGACAAATCTTTTAATAGAAAGTCAAATAGTGTTATGTGACGTTTGTCCCAAGAGATGCAAACGAGCTTTGATATATGCAGAAGCATTGATTACTTTTGCAGTGCGGTGATTAACCCCAGGAAGTCTGCAAGCTAGCCAAGTGCTCTGCCACTGAGCACATTCCTCAAGGCACTGATTATTCATCTGTGGATGCTGGTCAGTTTTACATCAGCAAATCATTTTCATGTTCTCCAGCCTTTCTTTTGGACCACACTGTAAAGTTGGATCTTACATCATTACTGAATGAAGATAATAAAACCTAACGTGTTCATTTTATATTTGTGTGCACCATGATTTCATTCCTTAGAAACTTATTTTATAACAACTTCAAATAAATTACATTGTAGAAAAGTTCTTTTTAAAAAAACCTATCAAGGACTGGTCAGATGACTCAGAGATAAAAATGTTTACTGCCAATCCTGACAATCAGAGGATGACTCCTGGGACTCAAATGGTGAAAGGAGAGGACTGATCTCTACTAATCGTCCTCTGCACACATATGCACACGTGTGCACACACACACATGCACACGTGCGCGCGCACACACACACACACACGCACACGTGCGCGCACACACAAATACATAAAAATAAAAACCCTAAGTTGTGCTCACAATGTCATTTCCTTAAAGCATTCTATCACAAACCTTGAAAGAAGATGTGGATGTAGCAGAATAGCCACTTGCTCCAGACACCAGTGACACCATCGAGCCATGTCTACGCAAGCTGGACTCAGATCCATATCCTGATTCAGTCTAAAAAAGTAAAAGTAAAATCTACCTTAAAAATATTAAATGGAAATATTTAAGAGGATGAAAAAATCTGTAAGGTTATTATAACAATAATTACCAATTTGGATTTATATAAGGAATAGCCAACCGACTGAAGCAAAAGCTGCCTTCCAAGTCTCCGATGACATTTAATTTAGAATGCCACATGTTGCACTAATAGGCTAAACAAGTTATTTATAATAGGATCTAGTGGTCAAATTCACAAGGGAAGAGAACAGTGGTGAGCGGAAACTGGAGACGGACTTCAGTGAAGATGAAAATGTCAGAGCTGTACGAGAAATAGTGTCAGCCAATGATCACCCTCTAAAGTCACCGAAGCCTAGATATAATGCTACAGTGAAACTTCTCCTATTAGCCCCGTTTATCTCTATTTTCTTCTTAAAAAGAGTTTGTATTATTTTTAAGTGTGTGTGTGTGTGTGTGTGTGTGTGTGTGTTTGTATAAAGACCAGAGGTTCCCCATCTCCTGTGTGCTGCTTATGGGTGCTGGAAAATGAACTCAGGTCCTCTGGAAGGGCAGTAAGTGCTCTTACTTGATGAGTTATCTCTCAAGCCCTAATCTCTGTATTTCAACCATTCTTATTATAATTATAGGTTCAGCACAAAATTTTAATAGCTTATATTTAAAAATTGCTACTTGACTTAGATCTTTCTGAAAGCCAACTGTAAATGTTCACTTTTTTAGTTACCTTGACAGCTCATGACACAACTTTGCTAGTCCATATGTCATGGAAGGTAATTTGGACTCCTAGGTGTTTGTGTTTAGACTCAGTATTGTCATAATACATTTGTTGTATTTCAATGAGCTGGATACCTTTCACAACATCCATTTTACATTCTATTCTTAACCAACTGTTAGTAATGTCATCAAAGCAATCATCTATAGAAAAATTTCCAAGTCCCTGAAACCAAAGATTTTGGATCTGATTACAGTGAATCATGGCTGGAGAGTTGGCTCAGTGGTTAAGAGCATTTGTTGGGTTCAATTCTCAGCACCCACATGGTACCTTACAACCCTTTGTAACTTCAGTCTTACAGGATCCAATACCCTATTCTGCTCTCCACGATCACTAGGCCTGCATGTGGTATACATAATTATACGCGGGTAAAACACTCATACCCATAAAATTGGGTGAATAAACCTAATAAAATAAATTACAGCAAATCAAATATTTTTGTTGGAGAAACCCAGGATTCTGTATTGTATCATTTGAAAGAACATCACATTATACCTATTACAGTTTAAACAAGTATTTGTAGTTAATAGCTGTACTTTATTTGAACAGAGGAAAACCATATGCAAACATTAATACTAAAAGCAAAGAAACAAATGCTAGATTATGTCTCCTAATCGCCAATTTCTTTCCCCTTCCCTTTCCTTCCCTGTCTTCTCTACCTTCTCCATCCTTCCTTTTCACTGAGACAGGGTCTTGCTATAAAACAACACCACAAACACCCACACGCACACACAGAGCAAAATTATGCAGAGAGGGGATGGGTGGGAACAAAGTATATTACACATGTCACACAGTGCACACACAGTGTACACACAGTGTACACACAGTGCACTAAGTGAGGACGTAAAAAGGTACAAGAAAATTTAAGAGTGTCTATTTGTCAAAATGAAAACTGCGAATAAACAAGAATTAGTAAAATTTGAGAATATAAATATACTCATAAGCCTGTAAGTCCATTTCAGTATCACAAGATCACACCAACAGGGACCTGTAATTATAGCAATCATGTAGCTGACAGAGTGCGGCTTCTTATCTTTTAATGACATCCACTGAAATCCATTTGCCCTTGAAGCAGTTTGAATTTTTTCTTCTGTTTTCACAAGAATGCTAACTTGTAAGTTTAGTATTTCTACATTTTAATGAAATGGGTTTGGTAATTGCCAAAGAGTGCAATCAGAAATAAGAAAATCTGTTAACAGACCAAAACAAACAAACAAACATACATGAAGGACTTTCAGAAATTAAGTATCTCAGAAATCTATTGAGAGTCATTTCTAAGCAGAAATTAAATAAAACAACTCTCTACAATTTACAGTCCAATTTTAAAGATACTTAAAATGAATTATAGACATTTAAAAAATATTCAAAATTCAACAACTTGGCCTTGAAATGCAAATGTATCCACTCTTTGCATTTACTTGCTCACACTCAGAAGTCTTGTACAGAACAAGTCAATGTTAGTGATGCTTTTGAAGGCCTTGTAATAAATCAAACAAGGAAAAGCTTTACTTTTTCTTTACTAAAGGTTTCTTACACTACAGCTTTTATAGTCTCTCTTTCTCTAAGTTCCAGTATCTTAAAACAAGCAATACCATCTTATTACAAGGACATGAGAAAACAGAGGCTATTATAATACTGGCATAATATATGCTACATCATAAACAATAGATGAATGTTCGTTATGATTAGAGTATCTGTTTGAACTCTAACAACTTCCCTTAAATAAATCCCATGATAAATTATGAAAATCAGTCTAGTAAACAAACACATCCTAATTTTACCATTACTCAATGTAAATAATGAAGATTTGTTGTTGTAGATCTGCTAATTGCAATAGTTTTGACAAAAACGAGAGCTGCAGAATAAAATATCAAGAACAGTCACATGGTAAAGGAATAGCTAGACAGCCACTTACACATCAGCATGGTGTTCTAAATTGGTTTTGTATTTCTTTTAAGTCAAATCTGCCAAAGATGTCAATATGAAAACAAAAACTTTGTTAGACAAGTAAAAATTCTAAATGAACAGTAATTTTGAGTACAACAATTAAAGCAACATTACTTTGAATTTGAGATTATCTGGGTTTTTTTAGAGGGCAGATTATGGTAGAGGTAGATGGGAATGGAGAGAAATTATTGTCAGAATACAGTGTTATCTCATTGGTGCTGTTTGGGGGCTAATCCTTGAAAGGAATGCTGGTCTTTTAATCTCACTCATTCTCCCACATGAAAGAAGCTGAACTCACAACCTTTAACCACCTACCCATGACTATTTTGAAAATCTCAAATTCTACCCAGACTACTCACTCAGAATACAAATAGTTACCATAGGGATGCCGTTCCTTTTTACAGTATTTGCTTTAGGATACCGCCCATCCCTTTCAGGGGAGGTTGCAAGGCAGAGGGTGGATATGGATGGACCGGGCGATAAGTGTAATTGGCGTGCATGATGTGAAATTCACAAAGATTCAATAAAAAGAAAAAAAAGCGCCCCCCCCCAGCATTGAGGATATGGAACCTGAAGAGGCCACCTCCTGCAGCTTTGCAGGAACCCCAGTGGAGCAACAGAGACACCAACCCACTCACAAAACTTTTGACTCAAAATTTATCCTGTCTATAAGAAACGCAGGGATGTGGGATGGAGCAGAGACTGAGGGATTGGCCAACCAATAACCAGCCCAACTTGAGACCCATCCCATGGACAAGCAGCAGTCCCTGACACTATTAATGGTACTCTGTTATGCTTGCAGACAGGAGCCTGGCATGGCTGTTCTCGGAGAGGTTCCATGCAGCAGCTGACTCAGAGGCAGAGACCCACAGCCGAACCGCGGCTGGAGCTTGGGGACTCTTACGGAAGAATAGGAGAAGGATGGCAGGCCGAAGGGGCTAGCTAGGAACTCACAGGAAGACCAACAGAGTCAACTGATCTGGACCCTTGGGGCTCTCAGAGTCTGAACCACCAACCAAAGAACACACACAGGCTGAACGTAGGTCTCCCACACGTATGTAGCAGACGTGCAGCTTGGTCTTCATATGGGTCTCAAGCACTGGAGCAGGAGCTGTCCCTAAAGCTGTTGCCTGTCTGTGGGATGTGTTCTTCTAGCTGGGCAGCCTTGTCTGGACTCAGTGGGAAAGGAAGCGCCTAGCCTTGCAGAGACTTTATGTGTCAGGGTGGGGGAATACTTAGGGAGGCCCCACTTCCTCAGAGAAGGGGAAAGGGATGAGGATTGTTGGACGGGGTGCCCAGGAGGTGGGCAGTGAGTGGGATTATAGAGTGAATCAGTTAAAAAAGAAAAAAAGCTCCCCTTTCACTGTTCCGTAACAAAAGCCTCTTCTTTCTCAACTCTGCCAGAGTTTAAGAGGAGTATTCCTGAACATGCTTTACACAGATGTAAAATGACATCTGGCTAAGGATACACATTACAACTATCATATGCAAGACATGGTTTCTCTCTAAATATCATAGTAATGAGACTATACCTATATTATATTAAAACATTTGTTCCTTACAAAAAGAAAACAGAAAAACAATGACAATAACAAAACAAAACCGAAAACCTCCAACCAAAAACAATAAAATAAAATGAAACCGGCTCTTCTGTCCAGTAGAGGGAGTCATTAGCATAGTACTCAAATGGTATGCCTGGAAAGCTGACAGGGGTTACTACTGGTCATAGACTACAGTAACCTTTAGACTAATTCCTTTATCCTATGTGCCTGGGATTTTTAGACTTCAGAATATTATAATTAAATCATACAGCTCAAAGCTATGAACTTAATAAGATAGTAGAATTGCCTACAAACTTACTTATCGTAAAGTTACTAGGTAAATTTGATAGTTTAACTATATAGAAGATAAATATATCATTTTCTATCATTAACCCATCTAAGCCCTAAAAGTAGCATATAAATATACTAAATATTGGATTTGAAATTTTAAAGCATTTTCTTTAAATAATTAATTTTTCCTATTAGTGATCACTAGCAAGCAACACAGCAAAGAAACAGGCAAAAAATTAATTTCCATATGGTGTCAAAAATTACCTAGTCATGATTTTAATTATGGGAAAGAGAAAATATAAAAATATTAACACCAAATTATAGGACTTTTTCTGAAATGAAAATTCTAAAAGCCCAGGCAGCTGAACTGCAACATCAATCAATCTGGGACCCATGTTTATGAAAGAAAGCAAACCTTAGGGGAAGCAAGATGCTATATGGCAGAAGTGCAATGGACATGAGTGGCTGCACAGAGGTCTCAGTAGTCAGCAACCACTCTAACTCCAAAAATGGATATTATTAGAAAAATGAAGATATTTTTCCAACTACAAGCTCTTCAGCTCTATGAAGTGTTTTAAGGTAGCAAACCTGCCAATTTTCACAATGTTGAATTTGTCTATTTTTTTTTTTTTTTATTGCCTGAAAAGTGGAGTTACACCTCATAAATGACTGCCAGAACCAATGTTGTGAAAATTTTGCCAAGTTTTCATGATGACTTTAGGTATTTCCTTCCTGGATGCCTGTGATGGTTTGTATATGCTTGGCCCAGGGAATACACTATTAGAAGGTGTGGCACTGTTGGGGTGGGTGTGGCCTTGTTGGAGTAGGTGTGTCACTGTGGGCGTGGGCTTTAAGACCCTCATCCTAGCTTCCTGGAAGCCAGTATTCTGCTAGCTGCCTTCAGACGAAGATGTAGACCTCTCAGCTCATCCTGTACCATGTCTGCCTGGATGCTGCCATGTTCCTGCCTTGATGATAATGGACTGAACCTCTGAACCTGTAAACCAGCCCCAATTAAATGTTGTCCTAAGAGTTGCCTGGGTCATGGTGTCTCTTGACAGCAGTAAAACCATAACTAAGACAATGCCCAACTTTTTGACATCATAATACTGTCAATCATCTACAAATCTTCCACTTATGAGTTTAAAACAAAGCCACAAAAGAAATATCAAAATGTGTTTGAAGTAAGTTTACTATTTGGTGTTGGGCCACATTCATAGCTATCTTCAAGTACATGCAGCCCATGGCCTGTGGGTCAGACATACCAGTTAGATCCTGATCCATGTTAAGATAATTAATTATACGGTTTTGTAATAAGTTTAGATAATCAAGAAGCATAATTTGTCTTCTTTAGCTCATTTTAAAGATTGTTTTGGTAATACGGAGTCTCTCCAGGCTACAAATAAACATTGGGTAGACTTTCTACTTCTGCACAGAAATGTCATTAGGAACATGAAGGCACTGCATTAGATACACAGCACATTTTAGATAAACCAGAAATAGCAGCAACATTAAATTATGCACACATAGACCACAAGTTGCCTTTTGTATCTTTTTTCAGCTTTTAAAGTATTTTTCACTCATGTGCATATATTCATCTGTATGTTAACACCTTGTACGTGCAGGTAACTGTGGAGGCCAGAAGGTGTCAGATCCTCTGAATCTAGAGATATAACCAGTTATGAACTGTCAGATGTGGGTTCTGGGAACCAAACTTAAATGCTCTGGAAGAGCAGCAAGTACTTCTGAGCCATCTCTCTCCAGCCCCACTTAACTTCCTTCCTTCCTTCCCTTGCTTTTCCTTTCTTTCAGTGGTTAAATTTCCTATATTAACTTGGGAATTATGGTGGCTTGAATGAGGGTGGCCCCCATAGGCTCATGCATTGAAGGTCTGGTCCCTAACTGGTGGGACTGTTTTAGGAAGAATTAGATGTGTGGCTTCTGGGAGAAGGTATGACACTAGGGGTGGGCTTTGAGGTTTCATAAACACATGCTAGGCTCAGTCTGGAGATCTTGCGCTAGAAACTCTCAGTTTCTGCTCTAGTCACTATGCCTGCCTGCTGCAAGGTCTCCACCACAATGATCATGGGTTAACCCTCTGAAACTGTAAGCAAGCCTTCAAGTTAATGCTTTTTTATAAGCTGACTTGATCATGGCATCTCTTCACAGCAACAGAATAGTAATTAAAACATTAGTTGGTACCAGGGAGTGGCTCACTGCAAGAACATGCTGTTTGTTGGTGGAATGAGGAATTTGGGACCTTGGATTAGAAAAGCAGCTGACAGGCAGAACCCACAGAGGAGCAATAGAGACACCAACCCATCTACAAAACTTTCAACCCAAATTTATCCTGTCTACAACAAATGCAGGGACCAGGGATGGAGCAGAGACTGAGGGAATGGCTAATCAATAACTATCCAACTTGAGACTCATCCCATGGGCAAGCAGCTATCCCTAACACTATTAATGATACTCTGCTATGCTTGCAGACAGAAGCATGTTGTCTTCTGAGAAGCTTCACCCAGCAGCTGACTCAGACAGATACAGACAACCATAGCCAAACAGTGCCTGAAGCTTGGGGACTCTTATGGAAGAATAGGAGGAAGGATTGCAGACCCCAAAGGAATTAGGAACTCCACAGGAAGACAAGTAGAGCCAACTAACCTGGATCCTTGGGGCTCTCAGAGTCTGAACTACCAACCAAAGAACATACACGGGCTGGACCTAGGCCTCTCTGCACATATGTAACAGACGTGCAGCTTTGTTCTTCAGGTGGGTCTTGAATAACTGAGCAGGGCTATCCCAAAAGCTGTTGCCTATCTGTGGGATATGTTCTTCTAGCTGGGCTGCCTTGTGGTGTCACTGGGAGAGGAAGCACCTAACCTTGCAGAGACTTGAAGTGCCAGGGTAGACGGGATACCCAGGGGTGCCACCCAGGGGTGCCACTTAGAAGAGAAGGGGAGAGGGGAATGGGGGAAGGGTGGTGGGAGGGGGTTCTCTGGGAGGAGTGCAGTGAGTGGGATGAACAGTAGATATGTTAAAAAAAATAAAATTAAATTTGAAAGAAAGAAAGGAAGGAGGAAAGAAAGAGAAAAGCAGCTGAATGCTGTAGGCAGGACTTAATGGACGAGCCAGGTAGGAGTACGGAAGATCAAGATCGTAATGCTACAGCCAATGTGAACTTTGGAGGTCCAGCTCAAGGTTTCAGAGGGAAATAGTATTAGTGACTAGAGAGAGACCATTCTTGTGATATTTTAGCAAAGAATGTGGTCGTTCTTTGCCTTGCCCTAAAAATCTGCCCAAGGCAAAACCAAAAAGTATGGACTAATATTGACAGAGGAGATTTCAAGCTAACCTAATAATGACTGTGTAACATGGGTGTTAGTGATCACACCTATGCAGATTTACAATGAAAAAAAGCAAGTGGGGCAAAGGAAAGAAATAAAAACCATACAGTTTAAGGAGAAAAAGAGCCCAAGGGAATGTACTGCTGGAGCCAAGCCTTGTGCTCAAAGATATGAGAAGTCTAGAGAGTCTAGAGTCTGATGAGAAAGGCAGTGATGTCCTCAGGGAGGGACCCCTCCTGGCTAATCCAGGCTTAAGGGATTATCTGTTTTTAAAGAGCAGCAATGGAAAGTTTATGCAAATGTAATTCAAGGAGGGGGCAGATGACATCCCAAGCAAGTAGAAGAACTTGGCAGCTTCAGCTGGCTCTGGCTTTAGTCATAAAGGATACAACAGTAAAGCGGGTTGTGGATCGGGATATAAACTCTCAGCTACTGCTCCAGCACCATGCTGCCTGCGGGCAACCATGCTTCCTTCACGTTCACGGACTAACTTTCTGAAACTGCAAGCCCTTCAACATTCAAAGCTTCCATTTATAAGTTGCTTGTCATGGTGTTTCTTTACAGCAATACAACAGTAACTAAGACAGGGATGTTTCTTCCTTTTTTCTTTGGCATATATCAACTGAACAAACGTATGTCATGTACTCGAATTCTTAGAAATATAAGACTGTTACAAACACTTCAGGGCAACTAAACGTTACATTACATGTCAGTAAGACTCTGATGCAGAGAACTCCCGCAGCTCTGCTCTAGTCCTTCCTAACACCAGCAAGGGCTTTCCCTGAGAGACCTCCCTTAGCACCCCTCCCTCTCACTGACGGTCTTCACTGTTCAAGACTAGGCGAATTCTTTGTGATGCTATTATGAAATTAATTTTTGTTATTTCCTTTTCAGATTTTAACTGTTCCTGTACAGAGATGTTAAAGATACTATGAAATTGTCAAATAGCACCAGTGACTAGAGACTAAATGCTCAAATACATGATGCCTATGGGAAGATTTCTCGTTTAAATGACATTTCAGGGTGGAGAGACAGCTAAGCACCTAGAAGCACTTCCAGAGGACTCTGGTCCAATACCTAACACCCAACATAGTGGTCAACAACCACGTGTAATTCCAGTCCAGGGGATTCTATGCCCTCTTCTAGTCTCACAGGCACCAGGCAGGTACATATATATGTAAATAGACATATATGCAAACAAAATGCCCATACTCATAAAAAATTAAAAACACAACCACCACATTTCACTTTATGGCCCATATAGGCTAATGGTCATTTTATAATGAAAAATGTATTTAGGGCAACTTTAAAAGTCTCTATAATCTTGCACAGTCTTAACACTCTTGAAATCCAAAGTATCTTTTCAGAGTTCACGTAATTGTGAAGCCCTGTAAAATCAAAAAGCAAGTGGCAAAATTCCAACACACAATGATATGTAATAAATATTCCTATTCCAACTGGAAGGGAAAGAGCACAGTGAGAAAAATACTGGACCAAAGCAAGACCAAAACCCACTCAGGGCAAAGAACAAATTCCATAGCTCTATGCCCAATGTCTGGGAATTTCATTTTAAATTCTCTCTTGAGCTAGTTATGCTCCCTATATGCAGCTTTTCTCAGATGATGTCTCATGGTTCTGACGTCTCCACCATCTGGGGGCTCCTCCTCAAGCCAGACCTCACTCTTATTTAAGTCCCCCTGAGTGTGAGCACTTCTTACACAAGCTATACCTGCATTGCATCTACATCCTTCCCTCATTCCCCCCCCCAACTCCAGCTTTTACTATGTTCCCCTCCCTCCCAAATTAATGATGTTTAGTTATTATTGCTTATACATACACATCTGGATGTATGTGAATACACACACACACATACACATGTATATATAACTTACTTAATCCAATTAGCTTTGTTTACATACTCATGTGTCCAGGGCTTGACTTGGGGCTGGACACCCTAGTGGGGAGCATTTCCCTGGAGGAAACTGATTGTCCCTTTCTCAGCAGCCAATGACCACCTGTAGCTCCTCTTCAAGTGGTGGGATCAGGTGGAAATTCTTCTGTTTGCATTGGCGTGTCAACTGGTGAGGGTATTATGCTGGTCTTTTCAGGCAATCATACTGTTGAGAATTCATGGGTGCATTTTCTATGTCATATAGGAAATACTACCGATCAGTAGACGTCATTGGCCTCTGGTCCTTCCAATCTTTTTAGCCACTCTTCCAAGATTTTCTCTGAGTCTTAGGTGAAGAAGTTGCTCTGCAGATGTACCAGTTAGGAATTGTAAACCCAAAGTCACTAATTCTCAACAATTTGACTAGTTGTAGATCTCTGTAACAGTGGCTATGTGTTACAAAAAGAAGCTTCTTTGATAAGGCACCCCTTATCAAAGCTAAGAATACACACTTAGTATGCATACATATTTAGAAAACAGAAATTATATTGTATTCAGGACCTAAAGGTAGTGGGATGGTCTCTAGGGTCTATAATCTCTCCAGTAGCTGGCTAGTTTTACAGCACCTGTCAAAATTCCTTCCTATTGAGCATGCCTAAGCCTATTAGATAATTGTTAGTTTTCCCTAAGCTACTACTGCCACTCCTGCACTATTGTGGCTATCTTGCTGGTCCAGTCATCATTGTGGTTCACAGGCTTTCCAGTTGGATAGGACTAGTAATGGCTCCTTTTGTCTGATAATTTGAATGGAACCTTCTAAAACTATGAGAGTCAACACAAACGAAGGCTTCCAGGCCAGTTCTAGCTTAATTCCTCCAAGTCCTATGTATGAAGTGCTAGACTTTACTTTCACACATCACCCATTGACCTCTTAGAGCCTCTGTATGGCCACATATTGCTTGGTCTCAGCATCTCTGAAACCTAGAAGGAAGGATTCATGACACCCCACCCCACCCCACCCTGCTCTTGTGTTTTCCACATTTACAAACCCAATACACTCTCAAGTTTGGCTGCCAGCTTGGAATGGATACTCACCCTCTTTGACTAAATTAGCAGCACCTTTCTTATCTTTAAGCAATTGCTCTCTTGGGATTTCTTTTTCACAACCTGGAAGCTAGGCTGGATGAGGCCTTGCCAAGAAGGCACCCTTCTCATTGTTCCTGTGAAGAGAAGGAGGCTTCTCCTTAATGGTGCCAATCTCCTTAACAGTTACAGCCTCAAAGTAAATGCCTTGGCTGTAACACTAAGCTCCCTAGTGCACTCTTTCTTTCAAAATGTACACTTTGTATTTCTTTCTGTCTCATTCACTTTTTTCATTGTATTTCACTGCATAAGAACTGTAAGTAACAACTATGCCATAGACCTGATAATATGCCATCTTGAAAATCACCTTGCCCAAAGAAATTACTTTTTAATTTAGCCTCAGAAAAGATCTTAGCACACAGATTCTTTATCAAAATTTCACATGAGTGTCCTCTAGCCTAGTTTCCAATATAGTCCTTGCTTCCCTCTAAAATACCATGATCCAGGTGTGCCTCCAGCACGTACCGTCTTCCAGGAACCTAACAGAACGGCAGCACTAAGCTCTGCCTACAATACTCAACAGCACGGTGAGTCCAGAGTTCCAAACTCATCTGTCCACCTTCAACGAACACAGGTCAAGCTATTCACAGCCACAAACCATTCTGATAATAACTTCCCTATTGGTTGCTTTGATGAAATACCAAGACCAAGTTGTACATCAGTGTTTCCTATGGCTTATAGTTCCAGAGGAGGGTCCATAATGGTGAGGAAGGCATGGCGGCAGGCAACCAACTCAGGACACCGGGATCTTCCATTTTCAACCACATGCAGCAAGCTGAGAATGTAATGGATACTTTTGGTCATCAAGGTGACTTTATCCACTAAAATTCAAGCTGCCGGGCATGCTAGGAGGAATGGCTTATTGTTTGTTCTAAATTGTAAAGACCTACCCTAAATCTGGGTCATACCTTTTGGTGGAAGCCCACATATAAAAGGACACTGAAAAGGGTGTTTTTACTTTTTGCCAGTTTGCTCTGTCAAGTTCATATATGTTCTTGCTAAGGTATTCTGTCACTGGTATTGAAACCTACTTCTTCGGGATTCCAAAAAAGACTTAAGGCCAGCAGCACTTTAGGAGTCCCCCAGGTGACTTTCTCATTTATTGCATGTTTTGGTTACAGAATCTCTTTATGATTCTTTTGAGATTCTTTATTGATAATTTTATTTTTTAAAAAAAGATTCTCTTTTAGTTTTTAAAGCACCATTAAGGCGGTTGACTTAATAGTTTTCTCTACTAGATTAACCTTTAGATTTTTTTCAGGGACAGCATCTATTTTTTGTTTCTTTGAAAGCATTATCCATTCCTGTTTCTTTGTATGACTTACAATTATTTTGCTGTTGCAAAGTGGAATATTTAAGTCTGGCAGTGGTGCACTCTGTCGACTGTATCTTCTTCCCTCAAAGCTTTGCTGCTCTGTTACTGACCATAGACCATCTCTGTGTCTGAGGGGTAAAGCTAAAGTCTTCTTCGGACTTCTGTTCCTGTGTTGTTTATCTATGCAAGTCACTTTGTAATTTTCCTTATATACTCAGCAGTTTAAAAACTCTTAGTTCTTAACATTTTGCCACCAAAAGGGGACAGAAAAATAAAAAGTGAGGGAATGGAGTTGAAAATTACTTCAAGGGGCCAGAGAGATGGCTCAGCTAAGAGCTTTAGCTGTTCTTCCAGAAGACCTGAGTTCAATTCCCAGCACTTACATGTCAGCTCACAATCATCTATAACTCTACTTCCAGGGGACTGACACCCTCATACAGACATATATGCAAGACAAGGATTCCTTTATTTTTTCCATTTATTTATTTAATTAATTAATTAATTTATTTTTTTGCAGTTGGCATGATTTTAATGAAGAAGCTTGTAGAGAGAATATCTTTTTTTTTTTTTTAAATGCTATATAACATTGTTTTGAATTTTAAAAGCACAAGATACTATTTTAACAGCTGTTTGGGAACTTACCTTCTTTTATCTTTGAACTTGTTTTTGATTTCTGTCTCTTTTTTTAATACTTTATTTACATTTTGAATGTTTCCCCTTTCCAGGTCTCCCCTTTGGAACCCCCTATCCCCTCCTCCCTCCCCCTGCCTCTATAGGGGTATTCCCCCACCTACCGACCCACTCTCATCTTCCCTCCTTGGCATTCTCCTATACCAGGGCATCTAGCAGCCTCAAGCCCAAGGGCCTCTCCTCCCCCTGATGGCTAACAAGACTCTCCTCTGCCACATATGTGGCCAGCACCATGGGACCCTCCATGTGTATTCTCTGGTTGGTGATCCAGTCTCCGGGTATTCCAGGGGTCTGGCCAGTTGACATTGTTGCTCCCTCCATGGGGCTGCAAACCCCCTCAGCTCCTTCAGTCCCTTCTCCAACTCTTCCATCTGGTACCTCATGCTCAGCCTAATGGCTGCTGTGAAGTGACTCTTGGGTATTCCGAACTTTTGGGCTAATAACCACTTAACAGTGAGTACACACTGTGTTCATTCTTTTGTGACTGCATTACCTCACTCAGGATGATATTTTCAAGTCCTATCCATTTGCCTTCGAATTTCATGAAGTCATTGTTTTTAATAGCTGAGTAGTATTCCATCGTGTAAATGTACCACATTTTCTGTATCCGTTCCTCTGTGGAGGGACATCTGGGTTGTTTCCAGCTTCTGGCTATTATAAATATGGCTGCAGTGAACATAGTGGAACATGTGTCTTTATTACATGTTGGAGCATCTTCTGGGTATATGCCCAGGAGTGGAATAGCTGGGTCCTCAGGTAGTAGTATGTTCATTTTTCTGAGGGTCCACCAAACTGATTTCCAGAGTGGTTGTATCAGCTTGCATTCCCACCAGCAATGGAGGAGTATTCTTCTTTCTCCACATCCTCGCCAGCATCTGCTGTCACCTGAGGTTTTGATCTTAGTCATTCTGACTGGTGTGAGGTGGAATTTCAGGGTTGTTTTGATTTGCATTTCCTTGATGACTAGGGATGTTGAACATTTCTTTAGGTGCTTCTAAGCCCTATGAGTTTCCTCGGTTGAGAATTCTCTGTTTAGCTCTGTTCCCCATATTTGATAGGGTTATTTGATATGGATCTCTGCAGTCTAACTTCTTGAGTTCTTTGTATATATTGAATATTAGCCCTCTATCGGACATAGGATTGGTAAAGATCTTTTCCCAATCTGTTGGTTGCCGTTTAAGACAAGGATTCTTTGTCCTCAGCTTTGTTCCCACAAACTAGGTACATACCTGACAGCTGTGGGGCTGAAACTAGCCAAAACTTAACAATATTCTACCATCCGTGTCTATCTTCAACCCTAGAACCGGGACGCTTTCCAAGGACTTCAGACTTTCAAAGTAGTTACTTATATTAGGCAGATTTGGTAGCACAATGTTCTTATAGGTGGCAAAAAGGACTTCTGCTTTGTGATCTCATCAAATCTTTGCCCATAAATAATGGATTGAAGGGAAAATGTACATAAAATAAGGAATGTTTTTAAATGAAGAGTAATTGTTTAGGTTTGTAAGGCTAAAAGTAGTTTTCTTTTCTATTTTTTTCTCTTGATCAAAACACCACAGAAGCCTGTAAATTTGCAGGATGGATTTAAAACACATCATAAGACTTGTCATATTTAACCATATGGGGAAGACATACAACTATGTAGCCATGAAAAGAAAGCTGAAATTAACTAGCTATAGAGGGCGATTGTAAAGGTTCCAGGGCACTGTCTTTTTGGATAATACCCTACTGACTGATCAACAGTCACATGATCCATTAGATCTCTTCTGTATATAAGCTGGGAAGAACACCGATATTTGAAGATACTCTAGTAACAATACACTTAGATGTGTAATTACTCCTTTTACCCTCAACACATCAGGTGGGCAGGACTATAAACAAGCAAACAACTAAAGGGCTAAGAACTCTGCTTTAGAGTAACATAAGTATTCCTAGCGCTAGCCTTCCTTTAGTCTGCTAAGTATATGTTTCATGTGTCTTGAGAAATAAAAGAGTTATCTGAAATGAAAACCATATTAGCCCAGGCACATCCATTCAGTCTAGTACCTAGTCTGTCTCAGAGCTACCACTCACCCGTCACTATCAGACGAACGAAGAACATTTGTCAGGGGATAAAGGCAATGTAAATAAAGGGCTATTTGGACTACTAGGACAAGACTTGAAGGAAGAAGAATCGGTCTGTATCCTTTGATCTTTTTAAAAAGAAACATTTTTCTCAGTTAGTGTTTAATACATGCATAAACTTAGCAAACTGCTTCTACTACCGTCAATACATGTAAGCAATGCCGCCCACTACTTTTCCATATCAAATACAGAAAAGCAGACCCCATCTGTTCTAGTGACTGCCAGAAGTCTTCCCTCCCAGAGAAAAATTCTAATACAACATTAAACTATTGTACAAAATGGCATATATTTGTAACATGTAATTTCATATTTAAAGTCGTCTATTAGTAATATGAGATAGAACTTACACATTGTTTTCTGTCCTCACCTGTTTCATAGCTAAAGAAAGTGAATTATAGTCAGACAAGAGTAGAAAAATAAGCTGAAAATGAAGTCACAGTCACATACACTGTTCCTGGAAAATATGTGACTAAACATGTTAAGCACTTATGAATCTGATAAACTATACAACAGTGTCAGACTTTCATGACACTACACTGTGAAGGACTAGACACAGAGCCCTGGCAGGCGACAGGAGACATGAGCTCCAGGCAGCTTAATGTATATCTCATCCAAGCACTTCACTTCCTATTGCTTCTCCTTTCCAAGGCAAAGAATGGAATTTTTCCTGCCAGAGGACTCAAACCTGCCATGAGGGCTTCTGGGGTGAGAACAAATCAGTTTCCTCTCTTTGTATGGCTTATGCACTCCTATACAATAGCCTAAACTAGCCAATTCTGGGACAGAAAGAGAACCCATCCTACCTCAAAACAGAAAAGTTGGGCTCTGCCAGACAAACTTGGACTCCATCTCTGGAACCCTTTCTACATAGGGCGCCTGTCTCTTTGTGCACGTCTGCTTTTAATAAAACTTGGCAGAGTACTGAGACCTTGCTTTTCCTGATTTTTTTTTTCCTTTAAATTGGCAGAGAAAAAGAATCCATTCCTATATTCCTAGATGATCTCAGCATGCTAGCCTCACAAGTATAACTGTTAATCCCAGTCATAAGTTCAAACCAAAATAACTATAATTGTATGATTAACTGAGGCTGGACCAGGGGTGATCAGTTTATACTAATTGATATGGAAAAGCAATCAATCAAGTTCTCTTTCTTTCTTTTTCTTCAATTGAGCACTACCATGAGTTTAGGACAGCAGAAGTTGAAGTTGAACTGGAGCAAAGGCAGCAAAGAACGTAGCAAACCAAGGAGAAGAGGTGGAGAGCAAACAGAAGATACAAATAAATAAGAACTATGCCAGAAAGGGGGTGGGGGGGGATAAAATTAAACGGCATAAATTGTACCTGGGGGCAAAACGTGGAGAGTAATCCAAGTTTGTTAACAGTCAGAGCAGTTAAAAGTTAAGTGCCCAGCTGAAACTTTCTTTGATCAAGTATGGTATTCTATACTCTTTGGGGCTTAGGACAATTTTATCACTTCTCATAAAACATAGACTGGCCTCTGTTCTTATAAGCTAAAGAGCATAATTAATATGAATATATCTTTCACATCAATGTTTGTATTTTTTCAAATTTTTAGTATTCATTTGACCTAAGTAGACATCTATGTTCAACTTGTCAAACATCTGCATACTTTACTGCTCTATCAGTAAGTACTGAAGGACGTTCTACAGCTTCATACCCAAACTGACACCGGGTACTATCAACTTCTGTTTTTATTCTTTGTTTTGTGGTACTGGAGACTAAACTCAAGGCTACACACAACCCTGACATACTTTCTGAACTTGTCAAACTGATTTATAAGAATTTCTATGATTAGACAAAAAAAAATCTTGTCAAGTTAATGCCTTCAGCTGCGTGTATGATAAATATGTATGACTTCCAAATACAACCAAGCTGGATAATGTGGAAAGCTTGGCAGAAATAGCTTCACTATTGTATATAGCTTTACTGCGTTACTGTTAAAACCTTTCCTTTTTATTTAGACAAAAAGGGGAAAATGTTACAGGATAATTGATCACATTGATCCCTGAGCCTGTGCTACTTACTGGAAAAACCTGTTTTTAGTTGTGGTGAGGCTCAGCTTTAGCACACATTTGTAATCTAAGAGCTTTCTGCTTGAATATTGTAAACAGGATTAAATGAAGTGAACCACAGGTTAAGAGGCAAGGCAAGCAACCAGTTAACAGGAAGTGAACCTAGGGAGTAAAGGAAAGTCAGGAGGACAGATAGAGAGGCACACAGGAAGTAGAAGGGAGGGAAGTTGAATTCAAGAGGTTTTTGAGATGGCTTGGGAAGAGAGATTGTTTGTGGGACATTGGCTGAGGAGGACAGTCAGCTGGGGGCTTCCTCCGCCTCCCTGAGCTGGCAGGCTTTCACCCTAGCATCTGGCTCCTGAGTCTTCATTGGTAAAATCGAATGATTGAGATTTTGCTAAAAAACATTTCTTCTTTTTCGCTGCTCAGATAAAATTTTCCCAATTTACTTTTTTGATATTTTTTATTTGTTGAAATTAAAATCTTGCAATTGTGTTTAGTCATTATCACAAGAATTTTAACTATAGAAGACACCAGGGATGGTACGTATCACAATTTTTAAAAATAACACTAATAAATAATTTATACAATTCTTTCATAAATTCGTTACACAGAAAGTGCACACAGAGGCCCTTAAATATATAGGCATATCCATGCCTTAAATATATAGGCATATCCATACCAGAAAAATGTTCATTTAATCCAAATACACACCACTCACCTAGACTCCACATAGTTTTTAGTTTACAAACACTAAACACCATTCTCATTTGAAAGGCAAAATGCCAAGAGATTTAAATATAAAATAAAACTTTTCTTAGTAAGTAATCTAATCAGTGTTGTCTCAAATCATGAACAGAAGTACAAAATATAAATTGACTCAAAAAATAAAAAAGCCAAAAATTGTTTCTAAATAAAATTATTCGTTTCATATACACATGGCCTTCCTTTTCTATATATTTTAAAACAAATCTGATTTAAAAAATGACTTTGAAATTGAGTACTTTCTTTAATAGCAGTTATTATTTGACATCACACTAAAATATGTAATATCTAATATAACAAGAAATAAATAGAGGTTATCTCTTTAAGACTTTGCTCACAGTAAGCAAGTTATTCTGAGGTGAATATACTAAGGAAGGAAAACCATAAGTAGACACTGAGTACAGGATCCTACTGTATTGATAATTAGTAATAATTCTAACACTGGGCATTAAAGGTTAAAGGGAGAGTTTGGGAGACTTCAAAAAATTGTAAATTTTATGTGCCCAATTTAATAGGTCTCTAAGAAGTACTGATGAAAAGGCTTGCAGGAGGGACAAGCCACAGTCAGAGAGAGCAAGACCAGCCAACACCAGAGATAACCAGATGGCGAAAGGCAAGGGCAAAAATATAAGGAACAGACACCAAGGCAACTTGGCATCATCAGAACCCAGTTCTCCCACCACAGCAAGCCCTGGATACCCCAACACACCAGAAAAGGAAGACTCAGATTTAAAATCACTTCTCATAATGATGATAGAAGACATTAAGAAGGAAATAAATAACTCCCTTAAAGAAATACAAGAGAACACAGGTAAACAGCTAGAAGCCCTTAAAGAGGAAATACAGGAAAACACAATCAAACAGGCAAAGGAAATGAACAAAACCATCCAGAATCTAAAAATGGAAATAGAAACAATAAAGAAATCACAAAGGGAGACAATCCTGGAGATAGAAAAGCTGGGAAAGAGATCAGGAGTCATAGATGTGAGTATCAACAACAGAATACAAAAGATAGAAGAGAGAATCTTAGGTGCAGAAGATACCATAGAAAACACTGACACAACAGTCAAAGAAAACACAAAATGCAAAAAGCTCCAAACCCAGAGCATCCAGGAAATCCGGGACACAATGAGAAGACCAAACCTAAAGATAATAGGTAGAGAAGAGAGTGAAGATTCCCAACTTAAAGGACCAGTAAATATCTTCAACAAAATTATAGAAGAAAACTTCCCTAACCTAAAGAAAGAGATGAACATAAACATTCAACAAGCCTACAGAACGCCAAATAGACTGGACCAGAAAAGAAATTCCTCCCATCACATTATAGTCAAAACACCAAATACACAGAACAAGGAAAGAATATTAAAAGCAGTAAGGGAAAAAGGGCAAGTAACATATAAAGGCAGACCTATCAGAATTACACCAGACTTCTCACCAGAGACTATGAAAGCTAGAAGATCCTGGGCAAATGTCATACAGACCCTAAAAGAACACAAATGCCAGCCCAGGCTGCTATACCCAACAAAACTCTCAATTACCATAGATGGTGAAACCAAGATATTTCATGACAAAACCAAATTTACACAATATCTTTCCACAAACCCAGCCCTACAAAGGACAACACAAGGAGGGAAACTACACCCTAGAAAAAGCAAAAATGTAATCTTTCAACAAATCCAAAAGAAGATAGAAACACAAACATAAAAATAAAATTGAAAATAACAGGAAGCAACAATCACTATACCTTAATATCTCTTAACATCAATGGACTCAATTCCCCAATAAAAAGACATAGACTAACAGACTGGACACATAAACAGGACCCAGCATTTTGCTGCATACAGAAAACGCACCTCTGTGTAAAGACAAACACTATGTCAGAGTAAAGGGCTGGAAAACAATTTTCCAGGCAAATGGTCGCAAGAAACAGGTAGGAATAGCCATTCAAATATAGGACAAAATCAACTTTCAACCAGAAGTCATCAAAAAAGATAAGGAAGGACACTTCATCCTCATCAAAGGAAAAAATCTACCAAGAAGAACCTCAATTCTGAACATCTATGCTCCAAATGCAAGGGCACCCGCATTCATTAAAGAAACTTTACTAAAGCTCAAAGCACACATTGCATCTCACACAATAATAGTGGGAGACTATAACACTCCACTATCATAAATGGACAGATCTTGAAAACAAAAAACTAAACAGAGATACAGTGAAACTAAAAGAAGTTATGGACCAAATGGATTTAACAGATATCTATAGAACATTTCATCCCAAATAAAAAGAATATACCTTCTCAGCATCTCATGGTACCGTCTCCAAAATTGACCATGTAATTGGTCACAAACAAATCTTAACAGATATAAGAAGACTGAAATAATCCCATGCCTCCTATCACATCACTACATTTTTAGAAAGCCCACATACACATGGAAGCTGAACAATGCTCTACTCAGTGATAGCTTGGTCAAGGAAGAAATAAAGAAATCAAAGACTTCTAGAATTTAATGAAAATGAAAGTACAAAGTACCCAAACTTATGGGACATAATGAAAGCAGTGTTAAGAGGAAAACTCACAGCTCTGAGTGCCTCCAAAAAGAAACTGGAGAGAGCATACACTAGCAGCTTAACAGCATACCTGAAAGCTCTAGAACAAAAAGAAGCTAATAAACCCAAGAGGAGTTAGGAGGCAAGAAATAATCAAACTCAGGGCTGAAATCAACCAAGTAGAAACAAAAAGAACTATACAAAGAATCAACAACACCAGGAGCTAGTTCTTTGAGAAAATCAACAAAATAGATAAACCCTTAGCTATACTAAAGAGAGGGCACAGAGACAGTATCCAAATTAACAACATCAGAAATGAAAAGGGAGAGAGATATAACATCAGAATCTGAGGAAATTAAAAAAAACTCATCAGATCCTACTACAAAAGCCTATACTCAACAAAATTGGATAATCTGGATGAAATGGACAATTTTCTAGACAGATACAAAATATCAAAGTTAAGTCAGGATCAGATAAACCATCTAAACAGTCCTATAACCCCTAAAGAAATAGAAGCAGTCATTAAAAGTCTCCTAACCAAAAAAAGCCCAGGACTAGATGGGTTAGTGCAGAATTCTATTGGACTTTCAAAGAAGACCAAATACCAATACTCTTCAAACTATTCCACAAAATAGAAACAGAAGGAACACAACCTAATTCATCCTATGAGGCCACAGTTACACTGATAGCAAGACCTCACAAAGACCCAACAAAGTAAGAAAACTACACACCAATTTCCATATCCATGCAATCTTATGAATATCCATGCAAAAATACTCAATGAAAATTCTTGCAAATGAATCCAAGAACAGATCAAAATGATCATTCATCATGATCAAGTAGGCTTCATCCCAGGGATGCAGGTATGGGTCAATACCCGAAAATTCATCAATGTAATCCACTACATAAACAAACTCAAAAAAAGAAAAAAAAAAAAGAAAACAAAACAAAACACCACATGGTCATTTCATTAGATGCTGAAAAAGCATTTGACAAAATTCAACATCAATTCATGATAAAAGTCTTGGAAAGATCAGGAATTCAAGGCCCATACCTAAACATAGTAAAAGCAATATACAGCAAACCAATAGCCAGCATCAAACTAAATCAGGAGAAACTTGAAGCATTCCCACTAAAATCAGGGACTAGACAAGGCTTCCCCCTCTTTCTCCCTATCTATTCAATATAGTACTTGAAGTTCTAGCTAGAGCAATTAGACAACAATAGGAGGTCAAAGAGATACAAATTGGAAAGGAAGAAATCAAAATATCATTATTTGCAGATGATATGATCATCTTAAGTGACCTGAAAAACTCCACCAGAGATCTGCTACAGCTGATAAACAAACAACTTCAGGAAAGTAGCCGGATACAAAATTAACTCAAACAAATCAGTAGCCTTCCTATACTCAAAAAATAAACAGGCTGAGAAAGAAATTAGGGAAATGACATCCTTCACAATTGTCACAAACAATATAAAATACCTTGGTGTGACACTAACCAAACAAGTGAAAGATCGGTATGACAATAACTTCAAGTCTCTGAAGAAAGAAATTGAAGAAGACCTCAGAAGATGGAAAGATCTCCCATGCTCGTGGAGTGGCAGGATTAATATAGTAAAAATGGCCATCTTCCCAAAAGCAATCTACAGATTCAATGCAATCCCCATCAAAATTCCAACTCAATTCTTCATAGACTTAGAAAGAGCAATTCTCAAATTCATTTGAAACAACAAAAAACCCAGGATAGCAAAAACTATTCTCAACAATAAAATAACATCTGGGGGAATCAGCATCCCTGACCTCAGGCTGTTCTACAGAGTAGTAGTGATAAAAACTGCATAGTATTGGTACAGTGACAGGCAGGTAGATCAATGGAATAGAACTGAAGACCTAGAAATGGACCCACACACTTACGGTCACTTGATCTTTGACAAAGGAGCTAAAAGCATACAGTGGAAAAAAGACAGCATCTTCTACAAATGGTGCTGGTTCAACTGGCGGTCTACATGTAGAAGATTTCGAATTGATCCATTCCTATCTCCCTGTACAAAGCTCAAGTCCAAGTGGATCAAGGACCTCCACATAAAACCAGATACACTAATTCTAATAGAAGAGAAAGTGGGGAAGAGTTCCTGAACAGAACACCAATGGCTTGTGCTCTAAGATCAAGAATCGACAAATGGGACCTCATGAAATTACAAAGTTTCTGTAAGGCAAAGTACACTGTCAATAGGACAAAATGGTAACCAACAGATTGAGAAAAGATCTTTACCAATCCTACATCCGATAGAAGGCTAATATGCAATATATACAAAGAACTCAAGAAGTTAAGACTCCAGAGAACCAAATACCTTATCAAAAAATGAGGAACAGAGCTAAACAGACAATTCTAAACTGAGGAAACTCAAAGGGCTCAGAAGCACCTAAAGAAATGTTCAACATCCTTAGTCATCAGGGAAATGCAAATCAAAACAACCCTGAGATTCCACCTCACACCAGTCAGAATGGCTAAGATCAAAGAGTCAGATGTTGGCGAGGATGTGGAGAAAGAGGAACACTCATCCATTGCTGGTGGGATTGCAAGCTGGTACAACCACTCTGGAAATCAGTTTGGCTGACCCTCAGAAAGTTGGACATAATGCTTCCTGAGGACCCAGCTATACCACTCCTGGGCATATACTCAGAAGATGCTCCAACATGTAAAAAGGAGACATGGTCTACTATGTTCATAGCAACCAAGATGTCCCTCAACAGAGGAATGGATACAGAAAATGTGGTCCATTTACACAATGGAATACTACTCAGCTATTAAAAACAATGACTTCATGAAAGTCGCAGGCAAATGGATGGAACTTGAAAATGTCATCCTGAGTGAGGTAACTCAGTCACAAAAGACAAACTCGGTATGTACTCACTGATAAGCGGATATTAGCCCAAAAGTTCGGAACACCCATGATTCAATTCACAGCAACAGCTGGACTGAGTGTGGGGTCCCAGATGGAGGAGTTGAAGAAGGGACTGAAGGAGCTGAGGGAGTTTGCAGCCCCATGGGGAGGGAGCAACAGTGTCAACTGGTCAGACCCCCCAGGTGCTCCCAGAGACTGGACCACCAACCAAAGAATACACATGGAGGGTCCCATGGTGCTGGCCACATATGTGGCAGAGGAGGGCCTTGTTGGCCATCAGTGGGAGGAGAGACCATTGGGTCTGAGAGTGTTAGATGCCCCAGTATGGGGAATTGCCAGAGAGGGAAGAGGGGAGTGGGTGGGTTGGTCGGGGAATACCCTCATAGAGACAAGGGGAGGGGGGATGGGACAAGGGGTTTCCAAAGAGGAAACCTGGAAAGGGGAAAACATTTGAAATGTAAATAAAGTATCACAAAAAAAATTAAAAACAACAAAAAAGAATTGGTCTTAAGAGAACTGTTTTCCAGCAATCAGTTTACAGTCGTAATTGATACAAAAGAGAATTAATATAAAATCAAACACTAAAATAGAATGAAATAGCAGGGAAATGGCAGCGCACACCTTTAATTCCAGAACTCAGGAGGTAAGAGTAGGCAGATCTCTTGAGTTCAGGGCCAGCCTGGTCTATAGAGTGAGTTCTGTAGACTCAGACAGTTAGAGATAGAAACAATATGTAGAATTAAGAAAATAAAACAAAACAAAAAAACTCTCCCAAAACAAAATCAGAATGAACTAGAAGATAGTAGCATACTACACAAAATATTTAATTTTACTACAAATATGTCAGCTTCTTGTAAAATGATGCTTTCTTTACTTCTCAGGGTGGTAGAGAGAAAATGAGCCACATAAAGAACTTAACACATTAACTGATACTTAGTGACCTCTAAAAATTGGCAGGTCTCATTGTCATCATCACCTTAATAATTTGGCATTAATTCTAAAGATCAAGTTAACTTCAGGTTTACTTTAGTAAAATTTCCAAGTTAAATAGTCAACAGTCCTTAATGATATTGATCCAGGAAATACATTACTCTATCTGGTTTATTAGGGAAAGAAAGAACAGAATTTGTAGATTACATATAGGTAGTAACATTTGAAATTTTTCCTTCAGTTAGTTAACAAAATCAAAGTAATTCAGTTTTAGAATTCATAGTTAATTCACTATCAACTAACATGCTGCTTAGCTGTCACACATCACATACTTTGTTTCTTTACATCAAGCATGAACAACAATGACAAAAGTTATAGCTATATTTTTTATGTTTTCCCAAGAACTTAAGATCAGCTTAAGTCTCATCTCTGAGATGCAAAGAAATCAATAAGATGAAATATATGCTTTATTCATTTATCTTCATTCTAAAGAGAAATACACAATTTGGTCCTACTTAAATGACATCTTTAATCACCAGTGAGAGAGCTGGCCCTGAATAAATGAAACAAGAATATAGTCATCTTTCTAGATGTATACATTTAGCTGCTCTCATTGAATGCTCAACTCTTCTTCCAGAGACAATATGCTATAATTTTTTGAATCTAGTGACTCCAAGGCCCTTGCTTCTTTGTAATATATGTGTGTGTGTGTGTCTCTCTCTCTCTGTGTGTGTGTGTGTGTGTGTGTGTGTGTATTCATTCCTTTGGCTTCAAAGGAATGAGATTCTAAAATATTGGCTCATCTTGTTTTTAAATAATAAAAATGACTCTAATTTTTCATGTATATACTCTCTTATGAAGTTATATCCAAAAATAACCAAGACTTAGAAAACATTTTAAACCAACATAATACTAAAAAGATATTATAATTTTTTAAACTCAAAATAAACCAAGAAAGGAACAGGAGAGCTAACAAATCACTGGTATCAAGAAGAATGTTCTCATGGCATATCAAATGCAACTGGTTTTTCTTGTTTTGTGTTGTCTATGTGTTCTGTAGCTGTTAAAAATAAAACAGGTATTTCAACTCTAAATGTGTTGACACTCATGTGAACAAGTCCAGACAAGTATGCAAACAGGCACGAAATCTCTTAAGTCACTTAAGGACGGAATAACGGCTACAGAGCTTTACCTGGGCTTTGCCATGCCACTGAAATGAATAAGGAAGACTACCGGCTGGTTTCTTTAGACTACTCACCAGTTAAAACAGAAGCCAAAGACTAGCTTTGAGTTATAAGAACATGGCCTAAACATCAATATCAGTTTCTGGATGCTTTCTGTAAGATTCATAGTTATGAAAAAAATCAAATGATTTTCAAATTGTTGTACTATGAATCTGCTCAATGATTAAAATCACTATAAAAATGCACACTGACATTTTTAAAGCATTAAGTTCTTACAATTGAATGTTATTCTTAAATTCATTTTAACAAGATAATTTTAAAAATATTACTGATAAAGCAGATCCTAGACAACAACAACAAAGTCAGTGGGAATGATGATGCACCTTTAATCATACCACCTGGGAGTCAGAGGTAGGCAGGTCTCTGTGAGTTCAAGGACAGAGAGTCCCAGAATAAACAGGACTACACAGAGAGACTCTCAAAAAACAAACAAACGAACCAACAAAATCAAATCAAGGTTTATGAAACAGGTTATGTTTTTATTTTAATTAACAATAAAAATAAAAATATTTATTATAATAAATACCTTTATGCAATTGCAGTGTTAGCCAAAAAACCTGTTCTAAAATGTCTGACTGCTTTAACCTTTACCACTCCACCAAACAAAGTTCCATTTTTCAGTAACATACTTCATAATTCTTTACACTGAAGAACCAGCCTGCCTCCGTCTTAGACTTAAAAGCCACCTTATAAAGACGAATTAGGCTCATTTCTGTTTATGATTAAATCTGTTTCTCGGCTATGCCTAACTTGTAACCTTGCCCCACTCGTAATATTAACTACAAAATGGTTCTACACTGCCTGTTCCAGGAATGGCAATCTAATCATGTTTTGGTTTTTAAAAGTTGTTTATAACAATCTTGCAGCCCTACCTTTGTTTCTAAAGGTTCTATGCCCACCTTGCAACCATGTCTTTGTTTCAGGTGAGTATGACTAACTTGTTATGGTGCTCAGCTCCTGTAACTCTGCCTTTTTGCCTGCCAAGCCCTCCATTTAGAAACCCCCTACCTGAGCCATAAAAGCCTTGCCTTCCTCACATCCAATGTTGACCTCTTGAACCCCACCTTAGGTAGAGGCAGCCCGGGTACAGTTAAATATGCCATGATTTAGGTCGGTAGTCTTTCTCCTTCCATCTTTGGGATTAACATGTCACGACTACTGTGAAGGAGTTATCACCTAGAATACTATGTAGACTTCCACGAGTAGGTGAATATCAGGGATCTTACCTTGTGCTGTTCAATGGCATCTATCCACTGCTGTCTGTGATCTGGATCCTGAGCACGAAGATACCAAACACTATCATTTACACTAATATCAAACCGACATTCATCAAAATCATGAGGCTGTGGAAATAAAGTAGAAAGTGAAAAACCAAGTTATTTATATTTTTTAAAAGTGTAGTTTCCTTCACCAAAAAATGTGAGCATACTCTATGCTGGAAGACTCCTCTTACTTTTTAATCTTTCTACTGAAATAATGTATTTCAAGATGTCTCTGACACTTGTCAGTTATATACAAAATTCAAGTTTCATTCATTACTCACACAAATGATTTGACACATAATCTATAAACATCTAGTTAAAAAACACAGCATACTGTTCATCAAATGATTTGAGTTAGCTTAGGTAGTGGGAACATCACCAAAACCATAATTTTAAAAAGGTTAAAATAAGTTTTAGAGAAAACATTTGCTATCTTTTTCCCTTCCTTTATCGGTCAAAAGTAAATTCCAGGAGCTCAGGAAACACAGTCTCTAGAGGAGGAGCTACCGGGAGTTAGTGGTTGCTAGGGGACAGGAGACATCTTTTCAGTGATGCTTATGTCTGTCACCCACACTCATGCAAACAATCCTAATAAACTCAGTGGAGCACACACACGAAAGCAGTGGAAGTCGAAATAGTTTAGTAGTTGAGGGGAAAGGTGTCATGGTGTGTGGTAGGGGGTGAGAGAGGTAATGGAAGGCACGATGATAAAACACATACATAATGAAGTGTCATGGCATAACTGTCCTCAGCTGCTTAACTCAGCAACTGTGGAAACAGATGCCAAGACCCGCGGCCAGACATAGGCAGAGCTTGAGGAATCCTGCAGATGATGGGGAGGAAGGACTGTAGGAGCCAGAGTGGGCCCAAAAGCAACCAGGGAGCCTGGAGAGGACTGACCTAGGCCCTGCGCACATGTGTAACAGCTGTGTAGCAAGATCTTCATGTGGGACTCCTAACAGCAGGAGCTGTCTCTGACTCTGTTGCTTGTGGGACCCTTTACCCCTACTAGGCTGCCTTGTCTGGCCTCAATATGAGAAAAAGATGCGTCTAATCTAACTGCAACCTGATGTGCCAAGGCTGGTTGATATCTGCGGGAGGCTTTCCAGAGCTTTTTGGACGAGAAAAGGAGGCGGGGTGGAGGAGGGTGAGAGAGGAGGAACTGTGGTGAGGATATAAAATAAATAAAGGAACTTTACAAATAAAATAAAACCAACCAACCAAAAGTAGAAAACAGTAAGGGCTGGTCAGATGGCTCACTGGGTAAGGGTGCTTGCACAAGACTGGCTACCTGAGTTTGATCCCTGGAACCCATGTGAAGACACTCCATAAAGATACCCCTGATCTTCATGTGAATGCATGGCATATCCTACGTACCCAAAATACATATGCTGTTCCCCTCCATTAAGTGACTCAAACATGACAAGATTACACCAGATTTACTACTTTTTCTATCAGATGACAGGGGAGTCAATTTCCTCTCCTCTGATAATCTTCCCTACAGGGAATTCGCTCAAAACGTCACATATTGTACTTCCAGGGCTTATTGCTTATTTTGCCCCTCTTTTTAAACATCATCCTGTGATCTCTTTATCGATTTATATAGTAAAACATATAATTCCACAATATTCTTTGATCTATGAAACAATTTTCCTTTAAAACAGTACGCCATGGTTGTAAGTGGCAAAAAGACAAACAAGTTAAATATTTCCTGGATCACCATGCCTTGGACGCCATAGGAACATGGTACAAAGCAAAGAGCAATTGAAAGGAAGAAAAGGAGAAAGCCAGCAACACAAACCTATCTTAGTAAATATGAATTCAGAAAGAGTAAAAGATGTTAAACAAGAAATCAACTCCGGATATCCAAACAGAATCTGGCTCCTGAGAAGACCTCTCGGAGGGAGGGAGCAGACAGTGTTACAGTGAAGGAAAGTGACTGGTCTGACTCCCTCACGGCTGGCTGTAACTGGCACAGGTCTCTCAACTTGGACCCCACCGTCACTTCCATTTTATTTGTGCTACCATCCCTAAAAATGTTTTACACTTTCTAACGGATTTGACATCCTTAATAAAGATCAAGAAAAATAAAACAGCCACATACAGTTCAGAATTCACTACTTTCCCCAGCAAAATTTTCCATGAACAAAAGGGAGCCATTTCTAACATCAATCTAAGAAATAGGGGCACATATAAGATACCAATTTTTGATACATATATGCTTGCAAATACAGGGTCTTTAAATCCCAACAAAATTTACAAGTGAGAGAAACTGGACCCATGGAATAAAAGAAATGATGGATTTGGTAAAAGATGCTTGAAAAGGGTGCTGATCAAGCTTCAATCAAGCTCCATTGTATACACGAGCCAGCTCAAACCATGAAACACAGTCTGATTTCGTTTAAACATTTTTTGAGGCAGGGTCTCAAATACATGCTGTTTGCCTCGGCCTCTTCAGCACTGGGATTAAGAGATGTACCTCAGGCCCAGACCTTCACTGAGACTACTACGTTTTTGTTCATTATGTGTTAACTTTATTTTACTGTACCAAAACTGTATCAAAATATCAATCTTGATTATTAACTGCTCTGATGCTCCCTTAAGTCTCTAAGTCTGAGTTTCAGGCAGTCCCTCTCAGGCCATAGCCTAGTCTTGGCACTTAACAAGTATTACTAGAAAACTCGAGAAGGATAAAGGCCAAAAAGTAAAGACCTGCAAGAACTCTGAGACATTTTTCCTTCCTAACAGAGGGAAAAGAAGATTAATTTTTAAATTTTTTTCAAATTTCTTTCTTCTGGATATATGTTGGTATATATGTACCATTCAGACCATCAGGTTTGATGGCAAACACCTTATATACTAAGCCATCATGCCAGCCAAGAGAAAAGGTTTTTGAAAGATAACTTCAACTTGTAATAAAAAGCTATGCTGATAAAGTACAAGATAAAAAAATAAAACAGTTGGAGTAGCAATAAGTAAAATAGGCTAAAACTCAAGGGCACAGTAAACAGATTTGAAAAACTATTAATAATATATATTAATATTTTAATTGGTATTCTATTGCTGTGTAGAGACTTCAAGACCACAGCAACTCTTTTTGTTTGGTTTTTTTTTTTTTGAGACAGGGTTTCTCTGTGTAGCCTTGGCTCTCCTGAAATTCACTCTGTAGACCAGGCTGGTCTTGAACTCACAGAGATCTGCGTGCCTCTATCTCCAGAGTGCTGAGATTAAAGGCGTGCATCACCACCGTCTGGCTCACAGTAATTCTTATTAAAAAAAAAAAAAAAAAATTTAGTTGGAACTAGCTTATGGGTTCAGAGGTTTAGGTTTATTATCATCATGGCTAGAAACAGGGCAGCACACAAGCAGACATGGTGCTGAAGAAGGAGCCAAGAGTCTAAATCTGAATCAGCAGGTAGGAAGAATGAGACATTGGGCCTGGCTTGAGCTTCTAAGAACATCAAAAGCAAGCCCTCCACTTCCTCCAACAAAGCCATACCTAGTTCAACAAGGCCACACCCACCAGTAGTGCCACTCCCTATGAGCCTATAGGGGCCATTTTCATTCAAAGCACCACAGCTACACAGTTTCGGTCAACACTAGACTGCATATATTATGGTGACCCCTTAAATTTTAGTAGAGTTGAAAACTTCCTATTGCCTGGTGATGATGTAGCTATGTGTATAGTGACATTAGCTAAAATTAACAAACCTATGGTGCTGCCAGTTATATAACACAATGATATAACAACAATACTCCACAAACAACTGTAATACTAGCTAATTATTTACTATACTATACTTTTGTGTGTACGCACATGCACATGTATGTCAGTATGTGCATATGTGCAGAGGCCAGATATCTTTTTCCATTGCTCTCCACTTATTATTTTCCAGTGCTGAGGCTGAGCCCTGGACCCAACCTTTGAATTCAAGTGTGCTATCACCTAGCTTTGCCCTAGTTTTTACACCATATTGTTTGTATGTATGTATGTATTATGTATGTATTATAACCCGGTTTCTCCATGTAGCCCTGTCCATCCTGGAACTCACTTTGTAGAACAGGTTGTCCTGAGACTCACAGATCCATCTGCCTCTGCCTCTCAAGTGCTGGGATTAAAGGAATTAGTCACCACCATCTGGTTGGTTCCACCTTATTTTTTGGTAGTTTCTTACTGAATCTGGAGTTCACCAGCTAGCTAGAGTTGCTGCCAGCCAGATGCAGTTTCCATCTCTCAGAGATGGGAATACAGTTGTGAGCTGCCATGTCCGCATTGCTGCATGGACGGGGGTCTGAACTCAAGTCCTAATGTTGCACAGCAAACCCTTGAACACTGAACCAGTTCCTCAGCCCTTGAACTACAGTTCTTAATGTTAGCTTAGAATATTTTATCTACTTATTTAAAAAAGGTTCGTTACAGTAGTCCACTAAGTCAGCAGTAGTCTCATGTGTCTTGTTTCCTGAGTCACATGATGGCATCTGGCCTACACTGAATGGTTAAAAGTAAGGAGACTCTGGACTGTTCACAAGAGGCAGATGTCACCAAGTTAGAAAGTTCTCAAAGAGAGTTTGCTTAAGTAATGCATGCTATTACTTAGGAGTTGAAAAAGGAGGTACACCAAACACCTCAGTGGTGCATTTAAAGATAAGAAAGCTCCAAAGGGAAAATATAGACAGACAGGACGCACATCATCATCTTCTTCATCTTCTTCATCGTCATCGTCGTCATCATCAGGAACAAAACGCATAGACACAAGGTATATATACAGGAGAAAATCATGAAATTAAAAACCCAGGAAAAGACAAAATCACCAAGGTGACTGACACGAAATGTGGGAAAAACAAAGATATTAAGGCCATCAGAAATCCCTGGAGGCAAAACCACAAATGGAGATAAGAATGGGCAACTGACACAGCCATTAAAGTCACTCCTAGGACCCTGTAACCCTGTGCCCACTCCAAGCATGGTGACAAACTACCTTTTGCTCCTACACAGGTGTAAATACACAAATAAAAATACATTAATTTATCTATAAGAGGACTAAAGAAGCAGCGTGGCTTTTAATACTATATGTAATGCATCAGAGGTCTCTTGCTGAGCCCAGAGCTCAACCCAGACATTACCTGCCTCTGTCTTTGGAGTGCTGGGATTACAGGTAACCAACAAGCTCGCCCGGCTTTTATGTGGGTTCTGCAGCTCCAAATGCCAGTTACACACGTGGTAGAACTTTATCCACCAAGCCATTACACCAGTCTTTAAATCAGATATTTTTAAACAGCACAGTATGACACCATTTTGAGGGCAGCAGAAAGGTAAGATAGAAAAGGTTTGCCAGGATTAGTGCTAGGTAATCCTAGCCACTCGGAAGGTGGAGGAAGAAGCATCAGAGGTTCAGGCCTTCCTGTAATACAGGGCACACAAAATCAGCATGGTACTTATTAAGATCCTCTCACAAAATAAACAGAGCTGAATCCAGCTCAGGGGTAGAACACTTGTCTAGTGTAGGTAAAGCCCTTGTACTCAAAAGAAAAAAAAAAAGGATGAGGAGGAAGTCTGGAAGGAAGAGGAGGGCTGGGAAGAAGATGGAAGGATCCCTTTCTTGCCTCCCAGAAGGTCTATTAGACCCATGCTCAAGAAATGTTTTCCCAACTAATTAAATAAGAGAGACAGAGGGTAGTTAGGACCCTATGTGCAATGAAGCTCCATAGGAGGGTTCTTGCAAGGCACCCAACTAGGAGAACCAGGACTCTGTTCTCCTGGGGTTACATTCTTGTATATTTACCACTCATCCTTGTTAGCTCAAGTATTGAGGAGCACCACCTCTTTGTGCTCAGATACCAGACTTTTACAAATGCAAGCATCAGCTCTCTCTTGTCTGAGCTGAAGAGAGTGGAACAAAGGAAAGAAGCAAAGGGACTTCTTACAGACATCAACAGACAAACAGCAGCATGTAGAAAGCCCAACCATCGGGACTACAACATAAGACAAGAGGCTTGCAAAGGGATTTTTCTAGTGAGGAAAAAGTCATGTGGAAATATTAACCACTGAATTATCTGATAAAACTGTTTAGGCTTTCATTTATTATGAACATTTTTAAAAGTCTTATTTCTGTCCCATTACTGTCAAAAGACTGCTTTTGTTCTAGCCGGCAATGCCAACTGATTTCAATTAGTACCTGTGTTGCATGTTTAACAGACCACTTGGATCTCAGTCTGACTTCTTTGTGTCTGGCCTGCACACATACTTGCCCTAAAGTCAAGGGAAGAATGGGTTTAGACTCAACATTTGAGATTCCTCTTCTCTGGCTCATTTTTAGGGTTCCAGTCTCAATTGTCAGCAGCCTCCTTTGTACAAGATAAGTCACAGGTCCAGTTGGTCAGGAAGACTGACAGCTGGGTTTTGTTTTGTTTTTGCCAGAGATCGGACCTAAGTTCTGCCCAATTTTCAAATACTTGGCAAATACTCATGAAAGACTTGTAATTATCTTAGTCTAGCATCTTCCTCTTTTCCACAAACACCAAGAATTAAATTGCTATGTCCAACACAAAGGCAGTTAAAGAACTCCAATTAGACTCAAATAACATGACTCAATCAGCACCCTAAATTACAGACAACAGAAACTGATCTTCCTGTCCACGTGAGCAATTTATGGAGAAACTATCTGGCAGCTTGCATTGCATATACACAGGAAAGAATCAGAACAAATTAGGTAAAGTGAAGAAGTCCTTGCTGAGACTGCACTACCTCTGGCATTTGTATGGCCGGGCTGCTTCGCTGCTGGGCCTGGCAAAGCAGCCGATGCTAGCACTGCTGACACTAGAAACTAGAGGCTGGCATGCCAGCACAATCTGAGTAAGTCTCATGTCTGCTGCTTCTGTGTGTGGTGTACGTGTGTGGTCCTGCACCTGTGTGGGGGAACAGAGGTGGATGTCAGGTGTCTCCTTCATTGCTATCTTTTTTTTTTTTTTTTTAAGGCAGAGTCTCTGACTGAACCTGGAATTCATCAATTTGGCTAGGCTAACGGGCCAATGAGCTCCAAGGAATTCTCCTGCCACCATGCTCTGCTCATTTAACACTGGGGTGATAGAAATACGTCAACATGGTTTTTATACTAGGATCCAAACTCAGGTCTTGATGCATGTACAGAAGCCATTTTATTGACAACTTCATCTTCCCAGCCTTCCTTCTCTGCTCCCATTTATAGTAATGTTCCAGAATCAAAAATCTAGAGAGGAGACAAGGAGGAATCAATGTGTGGGGGGGACACACACAACGTAACAAGCAGTCTAACTGGCTAATTCTTATGCCTCTGTGCTACTTGGGGAGGTAACCATAGAGAGATGGTGGGTAGAGAGAGAAAATTAGGTATCTGGCCTTTCTAGATTGTATGTGGGAGCTATTCTACTCATGCAGAATATCTTAGGGACAGCTTATTCTTGCAGCAAAAAAAGGTGCTGACTTTTAATACTATATACCTTACACATTGATCAAGTAAAAGAGCAATGAAAATATACTTGATAAAATACAATATACTTGACAGTAGGGTCTACAGCTTAAGCAGGTAGGAGAGAGTAAAGAAACATGAAACTTATTAAAAATAAATGATTCCAAGTACCTTTCCAATACGAAGATGACTAAGTTTAGCTGCACTGTGGCTAAGCCATGCCCTCTCGCAGAATACATAAAATTACTGTCACTGTGCAGCGTAACACCAAAGAAGGCAGCGGTGTTAAGAAGGTCAACGGGCTATGCTCAGACCAAGTGCAGATATCATTATCTTGGGAAAGTCCCCACGGTCCAGGGAATGAAAACAATGTTCTTCAAACATAGAAACTAGTTGTTATCAGTGACCCATATATAGATAGACTATGTCTAACCAACCATGCATTTAAGGGATTTTAGCATGTATCAGTGAACATACCCTATTGATAATTAAAAGATTTATAGTGAGAAACATATTTCAATCAAATGGTAAATATGTCCCTTGTGATAATTCTATATAGAAAAAAATGATCTTATGAATCAAAATAAGGAGTTAGATTAAAATTAGGTGATTTTAATGTCTAGTAGCACCAAATATAATTCAATTGTTTTTCTAACTTTCCTTTTAAATGCCTAAATCTTGTTCAGCCTTCCAACTTCGGCCTTCCAACATATTACCCCCAATCCCATGTATATGGAAAAGAACAGCTCTACCAGTTCTCCCCAACCGGCTCCAAAGGCACTTTCACAAAACAGGGAGACCTACGCCTACGGCCAAGGAGAACCATGAATGCAACCTAACACAAAATTGTAAGCTTACTTAAAACATCAGTGTGTGATGGGGTGGGGGTGGGGCTGGTACAATTTTGTGGTTCTTGATGATAAACTCTGCAGACAGCAATGCATCACCGTGTCAAATGGTTGAGTATTACTGGAAAGGGTCACTTTTTCTTGAACTTGCCAAAGATCTGTTTTGTTTTGATATATCTATGCTTCTCTTTGGAATTAACTGCCACATGGGTTTCTTTCTGACTTTTTAGTTTTCCCTTTGAGGCATGGGCTCACACTTTAGCCCAGGATGGCCCTGAACTACTGGCAACCCTGCCTTAGCCTCCCAATTGTTACACTGTTAGCATGAACTACACATGTGGCAAGCTAGTGTTCTTTAACCAATTACCAATCTTTAACTGAGGCTTTCCTGGAACAGCTGATTACTATCCATGCACTGAACTTACCCCGAACATTTTAAGTTCTAGCCTATTAAGATCTGGTATGTTAATCTTAGATAATACAAACTTTCAATTCTTTATCAAGAAGGATGGTGATGATAACAATGCTCACTTTACTGAATTACTAAAAGGATTAAATGTGATAAAACATTTTGCATATACAAATGGAGAGGCATTTTAAGTGATGTACGGTGCAGTAAAAGTATTCAAATGTTTATATATAAAACACCTATATGTACACACTTCTAACTAATAATGTTTTCAAAGGAAAAGTTAACTCAGGATTAAAAACACACTGATTTAACCTTCAAACAGTATAGTCTTATTATCTAAAACATCTACTTAACTCCATATATGGAGATTAAATATACATCTGTTTTTTTAAATTTATTTTTGATACTTTATTTACATTTCAAATGTTTCCCCCTTTCCAGATCTCCTCTTTGGAACCTCCCTATTCCCTCCCTCCTCCCCCCGCCAATATGGGGGTATTCTCCCACTCACCCACCCACCCACTGTTGGCTTCCCTCCTTGGCATTCTCCTACACCAGGGCATCTAACATCCTCAGGCCTAAGGGCCTCTCCTCCCCCTGACGTCCAACAAGGCCCTCCTCTGCCGCATATGTGGCTAGCACCATGGGTCCCTCCATGTGTATTCTTTGGTTGGTGGATCAGTCTCCGGAAGTATCGAGGGGTCAGGCCAGTTGCCACAAAGGGTCAGGCCAGTTGCCACAAATATACATCTTAAAAACACCAACGTATGTAAAACATGAAATATATTTTAGATAATTTGGCATGAAGCATTTTATAGTTGTGTGTGTATTACATGAATACAAAAAATTGTGTTCTGCTTCATGGGATAGTTTTATCTTGACTCTACTCAAACCCAACAGAAATCTTGATTTTCTTTTCTTCATGGTATATTCAATACCCCAAATTTCCCACATATTTCGTACACCTAACAGAATGAGCACTAACAGGAAACCATGTCACTGCTTTGCTGGGCCGCACTCCTCTCTGACACAGTTCACAAGCCCTTTATTTGTTATTTCCTTTCTGGACCACTGCCCTCCAAATATAGATACTTATCTACCTGTCACTTCCTAGAGGTGAGTCCTCCTATGCCACCGACTATGTCATAACAACCTCCAACCACACCTCTTACAAGCCGCTTCACACACGAAAATAAGGATTGAGGCATGGCAGCCTATTTAACCCTATTTAAGGACTGGAATAGCAAACGCATCTGCTGGCTAGATGACCGCCTCTCCTTAACAATGCTGGGGATAATGAAAAGTATTTTGATTTTCTGTTTTGCACGAGTAACACCCTTTCCTGAGAGGCACAACCGACACCTTGCCCAAGGTCATTACGGAGATTATTACAAGCAAAAGACAGCAGCAGAGAAAAATATTTTGTACAAAAAAACCCAAAAAACAAAAAAAACCACCCTATTTTAGTTCTAAGTCTCTTAAATAACTCAAACCTTTCCTGCAACTACTGATTCATTCAAAAATGTTTTATATGGGACTAAAGAGATGGGTCACTGGTGAAAAAACACCAAGTATCTACACGGTGGGTACACAACTCTTTAGTAATTTTAGTCCCAGGGTACCTGACACCCTCCTCTGTTCTCTTGAGGGACAGATATACAGGTAAAATACCATGCACACAAAAATAATCAGTTTTTTAAATTTTAAAATAAACAGATAAAAGTTGTTCTTTTCCTACTATAAAGAGACTGCATATAAACTCTGGAATAACCATTTTCTCTCTGAAAATACTGAAGGGAAATATTTATTTAGGTTTTTTTGAAGTAGGATTTCTCTCTAGCCTGCCAGTCCTGAAATTCACTCTGTAGATTAGACTGGCCTCAAACTCAGAGATTCACCTGCCTTTGTCTCCCAAGTGCTGGGATTAAAGGGGTGTACCATAACCACTTGGCTAATGGCAATATTTTTAGGCAGAGCCAAATTTTTCTAAAATTAATATTATTTGCAAACCAGCTTTTAAAAAACTTCCAACTGCTTTGGTGTATAACTCTTCTTTGGGCTCTGCTTATTAGTCCTGTCTTACTTAAATGAACCTTTCTCTGGTATATTAAGAGTACAGCTGGAGCTCAAAGTAGGGTATAACATAACAGTCTTTTAAAGATAAAATACCCCCCCCCCCCAACAGAGTCTTACTCACTATGTAGCTCTAGCTGGCCTGAAACTCAGAGAGCAGCTTGCTTCTGACTCAGCAGTGATAGAATTAAATAAAGTGTGTGCTACTATGGCTGGTTCTTTTTTACTTTCTAAGTGACATGTGGCTCAGCAGTTAAGAACACCACTGGCTGTTCTTCTAAAGGACCAGGGTTCAATTCCCAGAACCCACTTGGTGCCCCACAACAGTCTGTAACTCCCGTTCCTGTGAACTAATGCCCTCATCTGGCCCCCACAGGAACTAGGCACACAAACAGTACACTGACACTGCACATAAAATAAACAAAATTTTCAGAAGCCATGTTAAGATTTGTGGATAAACAAGCACAGACTGAATTATTTTCACTTCTATTTATTTATCAAACTCCACTTAAAATGAGGAGAGTGGACATTTAAACAGAAGAATGGTAAGATGACGACAGCTAGGTGCAAAGACTCAGATGAACAGACTAGCACCTCGCTGGCAACTGGGCAAGACTAAGTTGTGAAGTGGGGACAAGGCGGACTGGACAGACGGGTAAGCAAGACCATTCACAGGTGCAGAACCACACAAGAATAACAAGAGTGAGAAGTAGCACGGATGCTGTAAAGAACTACTTAAAAGTCGAAAAAAATAAATAAAAGAACGAGAAGAAAAAAATAATTATGTAATATAATAAACAACTTGTATGAAAGATTCCAGTTGTAAGAATATGCAAGTTACTCTTGCAGCAAAAACTAAAGGTTTTCCATTTGGATATGCTAAACTAAAGGAACTCCTTAAAGTAAAGGTCATCATCAAAGGCGTAGGAAAAGAAAATCCAACAGAAAAGGAAGACAGTCTTCCTGAATCCCAAGGTTCCCACCCTTACTCCAATCTGCATCCTCTGTTCTCTTCCAAAGCTACCAGGCTGACTCTGGGACTGAGGCAGAGAAGGTATAAGGGATCTTGGGAAATTTTGGGCCTAAAAGTAGGAAACTACATCCCACAGTCAAAACTCTGACCCATAATTGTTCCTGTCCGAAAGAACTGCAGGGATGGAAATGGAGAGGAGCCTGAGGAAAAGAAGGTGCAGTGACAGGCCCAAAGTGGGATCCAGCTCAAGGGGAGGCCCAAGGCCTGACTCTATTAGTGAGGCTAAGAAGTACTCACAAAAAGGAACCTAGCATGACCACACTCCGGAAGACCCAACAAGCAGCTGAAAGAGTCAGATGCAGATATTTGCACCCAACCAATGGACAAAAGCTGCTGACCCATGTGGTTGAATTAGGAAAAGCTAGAAGAAGCTGAGGAGGAGGGTGGCCCTGTAGGTGGACCAGCAGTCTCAATTAACCTGGACCCCCAAGATCTCTCAGACACTGGGCCACCAACCAGGCAGCACACACCAGCTGATATGAGGCCCCCAACACATACACAGCAGAGGACTGCCGGGTCTGAGTTCAATCAGAGAAGATGCACCTAACCCTCAAGAGACTGGAGGCCCCAGGGAGTTTAGTGTCTAGTCGGGTGGGTGGTGGGGACATCCTCGCGGAGACAGGGGCGGGGAGGAGATATGGGAGGTGGACTAATCAAAGGGTAGACTGGAAGGGGAATAAAATCAAGAGTGTATAAAAAATAAATAAAGAAAATATGTTAAAGAAAAAGAAATCAGTAAAAGGAGGAGGAGGAGGAGGAGGAGGACAATGGGGCTGGGTGAAGGGTATATGCCAGAGTGTATAGTGCTTGCCAAGGGTGCATGAAGCTCCCAGCTCTGTCCCCAACCTTAAGGAATGACAAACGCACACCAGTTGTGGAACCATAAAAAGGCAATCGGGAATCAGTGTTGACAGGCTTCTATCAGTCAAACCTAAGACAATTTATCATCAAAATATACACAGCAATGGGTTGTACCACACAGAATATGGCAGGAATGGGCAGCTCCATTATATTTTTAAATAGGCTACAAGGAAAAATTAAAAAGGAGGAGGAGGAGGAGGAGGAGGAGGAGGAGGAGGAGGAGGAGGAGGGGAAGAAGAAGAAGAAGAAGAAGAAGAAGAAGAAGAAGAAGAAGAAGAATCCCAATTGATAAATGTAGAAGGATTCTATTTATGTTCTGTTCTCAAGGAGAATGACCATACAGCAGATCTGGACAACCCGTCTCTCTGACTAGATGAGAAGATTCAAGTCACAATTGGTAGGCAGACAAATCCATGTCTTTGATGTGATGTCCTGAGGACACTGTACCACTTTATATTATCAAAATGTATAACGTGAATCTAATAGTAAGGAACGTCAGCAAATATCACATGAAAACAATATTTTAAACAACTAGCTTACAGACACACAGGAAAAGGCATCATGGTTTTTTTCTCCTCACATTTGGAAATTAATGGAGAAGATGACTCAAAAGCAAAGAGGAACTACTAGGGTTCACAAAGTGGAGAAGAAGGGAAAGAGACAAGAGGGTGCAAAGGGGGCAGTGGCTTGATAAGGAGATCTGCACGCACAGGAATGTCACCGTGTCCCTAACACTTTTAATAATGTTTCTGAAAAGGCCCTGGTTTATACATTTTTTTCAAAACTGTACTAAGCCAGACATAGATGCTAGTCATTGCTTTAGCTCAAAAGAAAAATATGACAGAGCAACTAACTACAATAACCATTCTAAACTAGATTTTTACACTGAAGAGGAAAATGTACCTTATAGAGCATCACTGAAGCTACGGATAAAATCAGATTCTTTTTGATGTGTAGTGCCAGACAGGCCTCAAACTCTCTGCAACTAATGTGTACTAGGCGAGTATTCGATCACTAAGCTACATTTTCAGTCCTATTAAATTGGAATTTGAATATAATGCATGAATTAGAAAAAAATTACACAAACATTTTCACTGCAATAGTTACAACACAAATAAAATAATCTAAGAGATTATTTCACCCTTAGAAATTACATACTGCAGTACTAAAGGAGGTGGGTGACAGGCAACAAATTCTGAAATGACCCAGAAAACTATGGTATGAATAGTGTTTGTGTGTGCGGGAGAGAATGACAGAGAGCACTGGCTGTAATGCTAGCCTAGTGGTCAACTCAGGGCATTCTTACACTTTTCTATGTGAGATCATTTCACACTGTAAAACTAACAAAAGAATGATGTATGGAGATATAGTCTCAGCAGTAGATGTTTCTCATTTCAGGACCAAGAAGGTTAAGGCAGGAGGAATCAGAGTTGGGCTCCACAGTCACTGTTAGTCAGGTCCCTGCATTTTTCCTTTACAAAAGATTTCCTCAAAGTCAGATGCTTAATCTTGCCTTACATTACAGTGATAAAAGACAAGGTTCATCAAGTATTTAATAACAAATTATAATTAAAATCAAAGCCCCCAAATTAAAAATAAAGTAAGAGGTCTGAAGCAGCAGTCAAGGCTGCAGATACAAGGCACATCTCTGCACTCTGGCATAGGACACATGCACATTTACAAGCAAACACAACTCAAGCTACACTCGCAGGCCCTGATGTCAGTATTATCTTCTCCATGACACAACTGAACAGTCACCATTGTATTAACTTTCCAAATGCTGCAGGTTTCCGTAGTTCTGTAAGTTGCTTATATGTCATTCACTCCTCTCACAGCCCCAAAGAGTTCATCAACCGACTTTAATTCTCGTCAGTTCTATCTTAATAGCTTTCTAAGACTATGCTTTCCTTTTCAACGATATCCTGTTACAAGGATCTGACTGAGCCTCCTCCTAAGCCTTTAACAACTCATGTCACTGAACACAGAAGTCAGAGCTCATATAATGACTTGCAAGGCTCCATAGATCTGGCTCCCCCAGTTCCCTTCTCCTAATGCTCTGCCCTGGTCCACTCTGAGCCAGCCATCCTGTCTTCTTTGTTAAACCCTGGTCCACTCTGAGCCAGCCATCCTGTCTTCTTTGTTAAACCCTGGTAGACCATTCACCACTGCTCCTTCTTACCTGATCTACACTGCCTAAAGGGAATGGAGACTCCTTGTCCTCCTGAGGATGTTTACCGTTCCCCTCATCCAGCCGTTCATTTTAACAACTTTCCTCCTACACTTTCTTACAGACCTGAAATAAAGACATGACTCACACTGATACTTATTTTCAACTTAGCATAAAAAACAATGATGCAAACAAGATACAAAGATACCTTGCCAGAACACCGTGTCAGACTACCCTATAAATCAGGATGCTAAGACAATAAAAGTTTGCTATAAAAACTGTGAACAGCTTGAAAGAGTACAACCTAGGAAGAAACTGCCTGACGTGATCACTCTGAGAACAGTCTCCACTCACAAACAATGTCTCTCAACAATACTTTCCTTTAGCTTTTCGTCTACATACCTTATTGATAAATCTTTCAAGAAAACTCATAGGGAGGCATAATTCATATCACATTATTTCATTAAATGAGTGCCATTGGCAGCTTGATTTTATATCTTAATTCTGAGGACCTCTGAAGAAACAAAACCCTGCTTTCAATTGTTATTCTCAAATAAAGGCTGAGTATTAACACTGCCAGTCTGGTTTCTTATTTTCAATGTTTTAACATCTTAACCTAGACTATTCATATTCAATACAGTAGTCACTGACCACATGTGGCTACCACACAGTTGGATTAAAAAACAGTAATCTAAATTGAAACATGATAAAATATAAAATAAAACGGATTTTTAAGATTCAGTACAAATAAGAAATAGCTCAAATACTTTATGACTACATACTAAAATTATATTTTAGATGTATTGTACTAAGTAAAATATAATAAAATCAATCTCCTTTTTTCTAATAATGTGGTACTAGAAAATTTTTAACTACATCTATGTTATACCTATAATAATTCCATAATCTAAGTCACTCATTCAATGCATCAAGGTAACCAACCAACTGACCACATCTTTATAAACACCTATGACTTATCAAGCAGTATTTAAGAAATTGAAGATATAAACGTGAGAATGAACAGGCCTGATTCTTAAATGTTCTGAGCTTGTATTAACCAAATAAACACAAAATAAACATAAGATGTCAAGTGTAAAAATCCATGGGTAAGGAAGGCAAGCCGCATTGAGAAGTCTATAATACAGGGAGGTAATTCTGGTTTCTCATGTAAAAAGGGTGATTTAGAGGGGGATGGGGTAGGCATTAGAGATGAGACATGGCAAGGGAATGCTGGACAAGTCACAGGGCTCCAAAACACAGAGGGGACAACAGCATAATGAAGGGAGCAGTTAAAACAATCTATGATGTATCACAACTAGCAAAAAAAGCACATAAGAATTAATATTTAAGAAATAAATGCTGCCAGGCAGTGGCGGCGCACGCCTTTAATCCCAGCACTTGGGAAGCAGAGGCAGGCGGATTTCTGAGTTTGAGGCCAGCCTGGTCTACAGAGTGAGTTCCAGGACAGTCAGGGCTACACAGAGAAACCCTGGGCCAAATATATCAAAACAAGCAAGGAAAAAATTGACATTACCCGTGATAGAGACCACAGAAGACTTTCAACAAAGTAATACATGAGAACAGAAGGATGAAATGGAAGGAATAAATGAAGAAAGAAATTAACATTACATATAGCAAGAAAAACACAAGTAGAAATCTTGTGGCAGGAAAGACAAGTCTGATAAGATGCTTGAAAAAAATATCCTGACAAGGAATATAATCCTGGCAGGAAACCTGGCAAAAGTGAGATTTAAGAGAGAGGCAGTGGTCAGATGCAAGACCTGGCAGCACAGGGAAGGAAGCCTAGAACTGGGAAGAGAGAATATCAGTCTCTTTTTTTCCTTTACTGGCCCTGACATGATTTTACTTGTAAAATTCAGAAAGCAATTCTACCACCTAAAATTACATGAAGACATTAAAAGATTCAAATAAAACAAAATTCAAATAAAACAAAACCTACATAAATGGTCTAAACTAGCAGTTCTCAGCCTGTGGGTTGTGACTTTTTTGGCAAACATCTTATTTCCAAAAATATTTACATTAAGATGCATAGCAGCAGCAAAATTATAGTTATGAAGTAGCAACAAAAATAATTTTATGGTTGGGGAGTTGCCACAACATGGGGAACTGTATTAAAGGGTTGCAGAATCAGGAAGGCTGAGAACTAGTATTCTAAACAGTCCTTTGTGACAGAAGGGTCCCTACACACCAGTGCAAATCTGATAAAATCTTCAGACTCCTTTCAGGACAATGTTTTCAAAAGTATATAGGTTATAAAGAAAACTGTTACCTAAGGTAGAAAAAATTGTGAGATACCTACAATATGTGAGCTGTCATGAGATAAGATTGTGGTTAATGAAAGCGTCAGAGAGATTTGTTATATTGACAAACTTTCTACCTACATTGATGTAGACAGACTGAATCTCATTTCAGGGTTAGAAATGCATTGTAGTTTTTCCATCATGTCTACAGATTGTATGCAGAACTCATTCCATTTAAGGTCTATGGTTACCTGTTCCAAAACCACCCTCCCCCCCCAAAAAAAACCCCAGCAATCTACCATACCAAAGTATTTTTCCATTATGAAAAGAATTATAGCAAGAAAATTAATATAAATACACATCTTTGGTATGCTTTACTCTGCCTAACTCTGGCCTATTTTGGCCAAAAATAACTATTTAGCATCTACCACCTTGCTAAATTATATTTAATAATACCAGTTACTTCTGAAAATCAAATTCATGTAAGAAATATAAGGGTTTGCTATTATTCAACTTGAAGCAGAATGGTAGGCATTGTGATTGTCAAGGTCAGATGACACCTTTTATATTATATTCCGTAAAGATTACATTAAAAATATGGTAAGTCTACAGGAATAATAAAGAACTTACCAGAACTTATTTGATAATAGTTACTTGAACACAGACATATTGCTGTGCCCTATTCCGTTCTTTTTAAGTTAGTGTATAAAGTAGTAGGTTTCTTCATGGCATTCTCATGTCCACTTTTGGCTCACCTTCCCCATGACCCTGTCACCTGTCACCTGTCACTGATTAAGCCCTATCGCTCCTAGTATTCCCTTCTACTCGGGTAACACATGAGTCAAATTAATCTCCTTCCCCTAATTCCACTTTTCAGAGTCCCCTAAAGTTTTCTGTTGTCTATACATACTTACTCCTATTAAAATAAAATATATAAAACTTAGAAGCTAAGATGTGCATGTGAGAGATACCATGTAATGGTTACCCTTTTGAGCCTGGGCAAATCTCATATTGTGTTTTCAGATCCATGCATGCTCCTGCAAATGTCACGTTTCATTTCCCTTTACAGTTGAATACTTTCATTCTGCACATGTACTACATTTTCATTACCCATTGCTTTGTTGATAGACACATAGGTTGATTTCACTTCCTGGTGTTATGAATAGAACAGCACTAAACATAGATGAGTGAGTGTCATCTCATGAGTGTCTGTATACAATATGGAATACTTTGAATGTATAGCCGACCAAAAGTGGTATAGTTGGGTCATATCCAGTTCAGTATTTTGGTATTTGGCTTTTTGAGAAACTTCAACACTGATTTTTAAAGTGGCCACATCAGTTTTAATTCCTAGCAACAGTGAATAATGGATCTCCATCCCCTACACCCTCACTTGCGTGTGTTCTCATTTGTTTTCTTGTAATAGCCATTCTGGGGTGCTACAAAAATCTCAAAGTAGTGTTTTTTTGTTTTTTTGTTTTTTATTTAGCATTTCCCTGATAGATAAAGATGTTGAACATTAAAAAAAATTTATTGGCCATTATTTTGTCTTAGAAAACCCTGATTTTAAGTGTTTAAGACCCCCCCCCCAGCACCTTCCTCAAGTTCTCTGTTGTAGATTACTCTGGATAGGAACGCGTGGGTCTCCTACCTGTAGACCGTCTCCTCACTTGGTTAGGTGTTTCATTTGCTGTCAGAAGCCTTTTAACTTCCTGCGGCAGCACTGACCACTGACTCTATTTCCTGAATGACTGCAGTCATATTCAGAAAAATCTTACCTATTCTTTTATCTTCAAGTAGTTTACTTTTTCATTCACAAACCTTGAGTTCCAGGTCTTATGTTAAGGTCTTTGGCCATGTGGAGTTAATATTTGTGTAGGGTGAGACATAAAGATCTAGTTTCATTCTTCTATCCAAAAAGTTAGTTTTCACAGCACCATTTATTTGAGAACTGTTTTTCCTCCAGTAAGCATTTTTGGCATCTTTGATAAACACCAGGTGGCTGTATCTTTGTGAGTTTATGTCTGGATCTTTTTTATTCTGTTCCAGTGTGTGTGTGTGTGTGTGTGTGTGTGTGTGTGTGTGTGTCACTATGGCTCTGTAATGGAACATGAATCAGATATTGTGATACAGCTAACCATCCATCCCCACTCAGGATTACCTTTGCTTTCTGAGGACTCTTGTGCTTCCAAATAAGTTTTAAGATAGTTTTATTTCTTTTGCTTTTATTTCTATTCCTTATGAAGGTCATAAGGAATTTTATCTTTCAAATCTAATTGTTTTACTAGCATACGCCTCAGAGTTCATTCTGTTGGGTGAAATACATGAAATAATCAACTTACACTTAATAGTTTCAGTTCTTTGTTTAAGTTGGATCATTCTGTGAGATGCATGCAAAGATGCCATACCTTCAACATTCAAGACAAAGTTATCCAGCAAGCCTTTTTAAGCCTTTCCCACTCCCTCAAAGTTGGTCTGGATTAGAACTTTTCCTTTAACAGAGGCATTAGTCCCTCTCTGGCTTCCATTTCTACTAAGAACTTCAGGACCCTTGCCTTACTTTCATTTTCTTGACTGTTCTCCAGTCTTTGAAAGTCCTTACTAATTTTCAAATCCTCAATGAATGTGCTTAATTCTATTTGAAATACAGACCATGAGCTTTCTTTTGTTTCATGGTTATTTCAGAAGTGTGAGGAAGTTTCCTCACTTGATTTGTAAACTCCTTTCCAATATTATGCACTAGCTCATTATAAATTTTGTTTTCATCTTATTTTTGTAGTCTTAGAGATCCTGTCCAAAGGACTCTGGGTTGTTTTTGTTTTGTTTCGTTTTGGTCCTAGAAAGGTTTTTTTTAAGATGACTATCTCCTTAAATCACATTTATTGCCTTAACAAAAACTGATCTCTTTATACAGTTCTCTGGCTCTTGAAATGGCTTAAAGATTGATCTACCTTGTGCCTTTGTTGAAGATCTATTTAGGTTTTGAATGAATGAATACAGACTTTCTGGTAACGTTTCAATCTCCCTTTACTAGTGCCCCTTCCATTTCAGTGGTGCGTCATGTCTAAGTTGGCTCACAAGGTCCTGTGAGCAGTGGGAAGGAAGACGTAGGAGATGCTGTTACATTAAATGTAATTATATTGTAGTTTGGTATTATCTGCCTACAAGTAAAATTGACGGTGATAGTTTATATAAAAATTTCATATAGAGTTATTTTCTCTTTTTAAAGAGATAATTTTTGAAAAGCTGTTAACCATTATTTTCAGCTATCCAGAAGGCCATGCATATAACTTAAGTACTAAACTTATTTTTTAAATTAAATACTGAAAAATACCTACTTCCCTAACCTTTAGTTTCCTTCCATAGAAGTAATAATTTTCAGCTTTTAATAATTTATAAAACATCTAGCACACTGCTAAGCACATGCACATCATCATCATCGTCATCATCTGGTTCTTTTGTTTTTAGAAAATCTTATACTAAAAGCACACACACCTAGAGTGGTTCAACTGAAAAGTTATGTCTTAAAAGAAGACTGGAAATAGGAATGGCATCCCAGATGAGAAACTGTATGATCAGCAAAGAGTGTCAAATTGCAAGTCAGGAAAACAGCCAGATTAGGAGAGGAGCTGTTCTGTTCATTTATTCTGAACAATCATTATAGTGAACATTTCCCTTTAGTCTGAACGTTTTCCACCTATTGTTCATTCAGACTAGTGAAACCAATAGCACAGTTACCAGCGTCTATATAAAGAATAGGTGGAGAGGCATGGAGGGGTGTGTGTTGGTAAAGAGCCTACTGTGCAGACCTGAGGGCCCAACCTTGGATACCCAGAACTCATGTAAAGCCAAGCATGCTGGCATCTGCCTGTGAGGGGAAATGGGTGAATCCCTGAGGCTCACTGGCCAGCTAGACAAGCCAAATTGTTAAGCTTCTGGTTCAGTGAGAGATTCTGTCTCCAGGAGCAATGTCTAGTTTTATGGCAACTTGACATAAACTAGAGCAATCTGAGAACCTCAATTGAAAAAAATATCTCTAATAAGATTGAGCTGTGGGCAAGCCTGTACAGCATTTTTCTTAACTAGGATTGGTCCAGCCCACTGTGGGAGGTGCCACTCCCTAGGTTGGAGATACTGAGCAAGCCATGGGGAGCAAGCCAATACATGCGGCACTCCTCCACGGCCTCCTCCTGCCTCCAGGTACCTGTCCTGTTTGAGTTCCTGTCCTGACTTCCTTCAGTGACAGTTGTAAGGAAGCTTAATAAACTGTTTCATCTACAAGTTGCTCTGGTCACGTTGATTCTTCACACCAAGGGTAATCCTAAGACACCTAATAGTAAGGTGCAGAGGATACTGCTGTGACTTTAGAATGTGCTCACACAAGAGTCTGTACAACTATGTGTATATGCTACACACAAATCATGCAACATACACATACACACACACGCACACACACACACACTCCAAACAAAAACCAATTAGAATAAAACAAGAAATGATACGTCGAAGAAAGTCTGTCAGGAATTGGTAGAAACATCAAGTGTTAACTGTATGTATATATATAATATATACTTATATATATTCCTTAAGTTATCAAACAACACTAGTTGATAAAAGGAACTCTGATAAGAAATGCATGAGAATCTACTCAATCATGATATGAAGGATTATATTCTGACTCTCATGTGTCACCACAATCTGCCTCCCTTTGATAAGCCAGTTTCTCTTACTATTTTTTTTAAAAACTGTAGGCTTTGCTTCCATTACAAGCCTTTCACAAAATAAAGCATACTGATAATCTATTATGTGTAGTGTACACACACACACACACACACACACACACACACACACACACTACTTCTTTTAAATATCTAATCATTCCATGCTCGGATCTTATCTCCAATTTAATCCGTTTAAGGATGCATGGGTTAAGCCAATGATGGATGTTCAGGTGGTAGAAGAATGCTTGCCAACCATGTACAAAGAGCTGAGTTCAATCCTCGGTTACACATCAACCTAGTGGCACATACATTGTTCTAGTTTTTTGTTTCCCCCAGGAATCCAAGGCCATATGCTTGTCAGACAAGTGCTCCACCAGCCAGCTAAATCCCAATCCCAGTAAACTGTACACAAGTATGAAGCTTAAAGAAATATTTTAAAAACATTTTTAAGGAGGGAGGGGAGAAAAGGAAACTGAAACTTGGGAAAATTCATTAATCTCAAAAGTAGAATTTGGCTTTTTGAACTGAGGTTTAATTTTGTAGTTTATTCATGATATTTCACATTTTTTAAAAAAATCAATATAAAAATAAAACATCATTTTCAGAAAAATCAAGAAAACAAGAATTAACCAATTAACAGGATTTGAGTGATGCTGGAGTGCTCAGTCCTAATGCAACATGTACATCACACCCCTCCTCTGAAGGCTCAGGAAGCTTCATAGAAGAAGGGGCAGAGGATTTTAAGAGCCAGAGGAAGACTACTATCAACAGCACCTTCCGAACATAACAGGACCACTGCATTAATGCCCATATGGCAGCTGTGGCTGCCTGCACAAGACTTGTACAAGACTAAGCCAATCAAAGTTAAATGATAGAGGGAGGGAGGCTCATAAGGCCTGCTGCCCCTAGCTGAAGAGCTACTGAGAGAATTTTTTTCAGAAGTGGGATCCCTGGTGGACTGTATGTGCTTCAGTGGATGGCCCTCCACTCATGTCCATATAGGTAGCACCATCTGGACTCAATGTGTTATTTTTAATGAGAACATGAAGTTGGGAGAATGTCTGAGGAGGTCCAAGAAGATTTAGGGTGAGTGAAGGTAGAGATGGACAAAATACATTGCATACATGCATGGAATTCTCAAACAATATACATTTGAAAAGGAGTCAAACTAAAATTTTAAAGAGCTGCTTTATAAATTTAAGTCATGTTCCTGTATGTCCTGCATGAAATAAAATACATCGTGCAGGTGTTTTCCTATGCTTATGCATGTGATAAAAAACAAAGTGGGAAGCAGAAGACTTGGGCTCCACTCTTACCTGACACTCTGCTATGGGCTGAATGATATCGATTCAAATTCATATGTCTACATCCTATCACTGAGACCTTCAGCACATGACCTTTATTCAAAACTATTATTAGTTAGAATGTGGTCATATTAAAGTAGAATAGGTCCCTACTCCTGTATAATATGTGTCTTTTTAAAAAAATGAAATTTGGACACACAGACACGGAGGGAGAATGTCTTCTGGGCATAAAAGCCGAGAGCTCTGAGCAGGTTAAACAATCAAGCGTGGAACAGGTTTTCTCTCATAATCAGCAGAAAAAACGAACACACTAAAAAACAGTGTTAATATTCATTCAGCATAGAGATGTTGAACTGATACCTACCTAGAGCCTTCACCCCTACTGACTACTGTTCATAGTACTAGAAGGTACTGTGCATACCGCCAGAGGAGAAAGGTAAACCTCAACCCAGGCACAAAGCCTTTGATTTACAATAGTGACCTGCCTACAGGATATGCTGATGCACTAGTGGCACAAAGGTGTAGGGACAACAAAGCACTATGTAATTAGATTTATGGTCCACCACATGAGCTAGGCGCAGACCTAAGCAAAAACCAACTACTACTACCGCTCTGCTAGAGCAATGTAGCAATAAAATGACTCCTAACAACATTCTGCTATATTCATGGATCAGTGTCTCATTCAGCCATCACCGGAGAAGCTTCCTCCTGAAGTAGATGGGAACAAATACAGGACAATGTACAGAGTAAAAAACCTTGGAACACTTAGTCCTAGATAGGATGTCTCCATCAAATCCCTCTTCACTCAAGTAACTCAGTTGAAAAGGAGAAAAGATCGTAAGAGCCAGAGGGATGGAAGACACCAAGGAAACTGCTAACAACAACGGGACTGATATATATGTGAACTCACAGAGACTGTGGCAGCCTCCCCAGGACCTGCACAAGTCTAAGACAAATGGGGTCCCAGCGCTGAGACAAATCCTCACTGCTAACCCAGAAGCTATCTCCAGTTGGTGATAACCTTTCCCAAATGAGAGATTGGTTATCTCCAATGAAGTCTCAGTGGACATGAAAACCGCACACACTTAAAGTCAGGTACCAAATCCAGCAGTAGGTGGCCAGCATAAAACAAACTCAGGGATAGTTTTAGAGGATTTTTGTCTCACAATGATTTATCTGGGCATATTTTTACCCTATAGATCTTTTGCTTATATATTGGGGTTCTCAGTCTTGTGTTTTTACGGGATTTCTCGGTATGTCTGTGTCCGTGTTTTTACACTTTTTATTTTTTGGCCTTTTTATTGTTTTCTCCTATACTATGTTTTTAACCTTATCTCATTTTATTGATTTATTTATTTTAGACGCCTGTCTATTTTCTGATGAAAAAGAGAAAGGAAGGGTATGGATTTAGATGGCTGTGGAGGATCTGGGAAGAGCTGAGAGACGGGGAACTAATCAGAACATACTGTGCATTTCAAAAGCAAAAGGAAAAAGAAAAATTTGAGATACTACTCTCTTCATGTAGCACTTTTAAAACTTATTTTCAATGTTCTCAATTTTCAATGTTTTCTTTCCTTGTTTATCTTTTTACATCTTCACCAACCTCTTCAATCTTAAGATTTAAAAAACTTCCAACTTTATTATTGTGTCTCCATGTGGAGACACAGGGCCTACGGTGTGGAGGTCATAGGAGAACGGTATGAAGCTGGGTTCTCTACTTTCACCTCTCCTTAGTTCTAGGGAGCAAATTCAGGGAGCCATGAGGCTTTCCGGCCAGCGCCTTTCCTCCTCTACCTGCTGAGCCTTACTGCTGGCCCTGCCTTCTTTAATCCTGCCCATGTCTTTCAACTTCTCCTCTTTTAACCCCGCTGACCTGAAGCTATTTGGCTTTAATGTTATTTTTACTTCCAGCAGCAAATATTTTCACTACCTCTCAGGCTTCTTTCTGAAAATCTTAAAACATGGAACTGGTAAATACGTGTCCCTAGAAGCAATCTCTGATGAAAACCACAGGAGCTCCATTCATGTGGTAATTGAAAAGGTCTGAGGGCTATTCATTCCCAAAGTCAACTGTCCAAAATGAGAGCGAATACTACAAATACACCAGTTCTAATGACATTACTGGCTTCATCATACCAAAACAGCCTCCACAGATATTTCACAAAACATCTTCTAATTTTAGTAAATACAAACAAATAAAACCAAATGAATAATTTCCCACTTCTTTGCTCTTCACAAACATTACTAGCAGTTTAAGAAATTGACTAATGAGATAGTATCAAAGTAATTTTAGATATGATTTTAAAAAGAAGGCATATATATGCCAAACGAACACAAGAGAGTAAAAATATTCAAAACGTATTTTATAATATATACCAAAACTAGCAATCTCAAAGGGGGTATGAAGTAATGGTATTAAAATGCATGGGTAGCTGCATTTTCTATCATTCTTGAACATAAGGTAATTTCAACCTATAATCAAATTTCAAACATCAAATCTACATGAAAATGTAGCTACCTATGTAGCAAAATAGTCTTTGAGTAAGAGCACTGGTGTATAAATGTTAAGATGGATAGAAGAAAAACAAACCAGACATATAAGAACCTATAAGGGCTGAGAGACAGCTGCTGGTTAAGAGCCAGCACCGGCAGCTCTTACACAGGACCCAGTTGTCAGCACCCACAGTGACTTACAACTCTAATTCTAGTTCCAGGGGATCCAACACCTCCTTCTGGCCTCCACAAGTAGCAGCTCTACAGATGAAACACATACTACATACTGTAGGCAAAATGTTCATACACAAAAAATAAAAGAAAGTTGAATATAAATGACCTAGAAGATATAAAGTCACTAAACCTAGTGAATAAAGTAATCAACTTAGAATAATAAGTCCCATTATTAATCTAAAAGTTTGACAAGTATTTTAATATTTTCCTAAACCTAATTTCTTTGATACTTAATATAAAAGTAGCATTCCATATTTTGGAGTGTAATGTGGTGTTTTTGAGACAAGATTTTATTGTATAGCCCAGGCTAGCCTCAAACTCTATGACACTCCTCCCTTATCCTCCCAGTGCTGGGGTACAAGTGCAAGCTTCTATAATGACAGCAATGCTTTTTTGAAAGAGCATCATCACAGCAGGCAGTAGGACTCTTTTACAATAAGAGAAGTCAAAGGCATAACAGTAAGTTTAATAAGAGATCAGTGTAAGTAAAAATCAAGACTATAAAAAAAGCTGTATAAGCATACACAGTCTCGGGAAGGACCACCAAAAATATACCTTTAGGTGTTTCTTGAGTGCAGGAATTAAAAAAAAAAAAGGTTAAGCTTTTACTTTGTAACTTTTAAATAGTAAGTATTTTTAATAATGTTCAGTTATTTTTTTAAAGAATTTTAAATAAAAAAGTTTAAACACTCAATAAATACCTGGTGTGTGTGTGTGTGTGTGTGTGTGTGTGTGTGTGTGTGTTTAAAACAGGGTCTTGTTCTGTAGTCAAGCTCTTAGGTAGAGAGTTAAGGATATTCCTCGCATCAACCTGAAGCACTTGGATTATAGAACTGTACCACCATGTCTAGCAAACATTTGCTTTTGATTATAACAAACATATGACACGTTTTATAAGACAGGCTGGATCTTAAGCTTTACTAGATGAGAAACTCAACTTTCTCCATGTCCTCTACTTTTAACAAAGTGAGGGGTACACACTGTTTCTCTCTTCACCCATGTATCCCTAATCCACTCACCTAGTACGTAAACAACAGAAACCCACGAAAACACTGTGTCTTTAACTTATTTCACCCAGGTATCACAAACAACAGATTTTTATATGGACTAGATTAGGGTAATGACCGGTTAGGCTCCACAACAAAGGTACAAAGCTCACAATCTAGATCTACCCATAAACGACATTTTAAAGACATTACAGTGCAAGCACGTATGGCTGCTGTCTTAGGTTTGTCATCCTAGTTATTCAGAAGGCTGATGCTGGAAGATACTACACAAATATGTAAGAGATCAGGGGAACAGCTCAGAGGTCGAAGGCCTGAAGTACTGAGTTCAATCCTCACTATCACACATGCATATAAACATGACTCTTTAAGCCCAGATTTGTTCTTATGTGAATATGATCGATTTCATAACAGCACCACGCAACGAATTCAATGTTAATATTTACTCCATCTTCAGAAAGGAAGTCATAGAGACAATAGTAAGCCTAAAAATAACAATGGACACTTATTTAACAATGAATGTTAGTATTAATTTTTAAAAAAATCGTAAACTACCTACTTGGAAATTTCTCCCTGAAAAGTTTTTTGTATTCATTTATATTTTGTAATCTCCTTGAAATACATACTAAAAGACCATGAGGCCTAAAAGCAAGGAACAGACTGAAGTTGAAAACAGCCACAAAAATAAACCCTAGCATTTCTTCCCATATCTATTTACTGTATCTAAAGACCAACTTTATGGCTTTCTTTTTTTCTATTGCTTATCCCAGTGAGTCTAGCCTTTTTGCATACAACTACAACTGTAACAAAGATATATGCAATTACCTATGTTTTCCCCCCAAGCAGAAAATGCTTATAAATATTTCTTTCACACAAATACAGAGTTAGTACAGTCCACAGTACAAAACAGAATAACTACATTTAAATCTACTCTAGGAATACTACTACGTAGGAAACAAAACAGATAAAATTTAAGTCCTATTTTAATAGTCAATGCTACAATTAATATGCAAAAGAAGGAGAATGGGAAAGGTTTAAAGAAAGACTTTAAGATTATGAAGAATATTTTCATTCATTAGTCTGTCCACACAAATAATGGACAAAAAAAAAAAAAAAAGGAACGATAGACATCAAACACTTCCAAACAATCCCTGTTTTACTAATTCGACCAAGTTCAATTAAGATTTTGTTTTCTAACTTGAATACACACAGAGAATAGTGCATAGAACATACAAAAAGATGGAAAAATATTGCAAGATTTTTCTTGAATGCAAAACATCAACAATATGTAAGTCGAAAGTAGACAGTAACGGAATTCCAAGAACACCTTTTACCTTTATAAGCAATTTTATCATAAGAAAAGTAGACTTTTGAGTGGACCAATAAAATCTGAATTGTTTTTGCCTTAACATATGTATTTTTAGATTTCATATCAAGACTCTCTTAGCTAATCCCTAACTATCCTGCCATAGCTAACATTTCTTTTGCTTTGATTACAAATGTCTATGGCATGCTGACCACACTCAACCAATAAGCCTTTTATTTACTGTGTTAGAACAACTTACTTAGATCCTAAGAAGTTGACTTAGATGCTTAAAAAGTCAACCGTCAGTTCCCACACTGCAATGCACCTGTTGTTATATAAGGCAGTATTATTTATATTAACATTATTTAAGTCATGGACCACACACTATGTGAAAAGAAAGTTGTGTTTATGGAAACTAAGAATGGTTCAACAAAAACGAGTTACTCTTTTAAAGGTATTAAAAGGAGATGACATAACTCAAATATACCAAAGGAAATCTTAAAATTTAGAAAGAGTTTATACTTGTTTTTCAAAAGTGTTTATTCCAGCAGGGGGTAGTGGCACATGACTATAGTTTCAGCATTTGGGAGTTCAAGGCCAGCCTGGTCTATAGAGTGAGTTCCAGGACAGCCAGGGTTACACAAAGAAACCCTGTCTCAAAACAAAACAAAACAAAACAAAAAAAAGTTTATCTCCCCTTATGGAAACTGAAGTACAGACCATGCATTATGCACACAGTTAACAGAGAACTCTCAACTCAATGATATCTGTGTGAAAAAGGTGGTAAGTGAACATTTGCTTTGCTAAATAATTTAAATAAACAGTTATTTTCCAATTTAACTTCTTAAATAACTTACCAAAAATTGTCCCAATCTCATCGGTTATGAAGTAATCTCGTACCCTTTTTATTCTAAAACACTGAAACTGGTTTGAAAGCCAACTGAATAAAGCCTTTATATTTATACAAAATACCGGTATGCAGTAGTACGCTCCAGAGGGGCAAAGGGTTTCACAGCACCCAAAGCAGTTCTGCTCCACAGTTGACGCCTGGTGAATACTGACAGAAGGGGACAGGTACTCACCGTGATCACAGCCTTGCTAAGACAGATGGATCCCCTACAGCCATATTCTGTTTCATCTTCAGATTTGTAGTAACTCAAAGTATTATTTTTCAAAACTACCCAACGATCCTGCCACCCATGAATATAGTTTGTCCACTAGGGAAAGAAAGAAGAAAAAAGAAAGGTAAAAAGAAAAATAAAGTCAGTATTTTAGAAATTGAAACTTCCCAAAATTATAACATAAAACTTTGAAAAAGGCATATCAATTATAATAAACAGTAGAATTATTAAATAGTAAAAAAATTAAGATGTTTCTAGTATATAGTGACCTTCAGTAATTTTACTTTACTAGCTAGAAAACAGACAGGCTAACATTTTCTTGTAAACTTATAAGGTCTGCCACGATCTCTGCATACTTTCGGCCTCCCTTCCTCATCACCTGGACATGACAATTGTCCTGGTCCCTGTATAAAGTAACATGCTGAGCAGATCAGTTACACAGCCTCTCCCACAGCACACACTCCGAGTCTCCTAAGGAAGTGTGACTCCAGTTATCAAGATCCCACTCTTGCTGTAAGCTAGTCCCATATGAAAATAGGGTAACGGTCATAACCGCAGCAAAGAAAAACTCCAGACCATGGACCATTATTAAGCTCATACCAGTTCTAACTCCTTCTCTACAGAATGTACAACCGCATGTTCAAAATGATTAATTCAGTTACAAATAGTTATATTATCCTAACCCAGACGTATTAACACAAATATAAAGTTGGTTTTCAAAGACACTGGATCATCCATCATGATTTCTGTGGTGCTCAGGTCCTGATATAGAGTTAAGATCACAATCAGGAAACTGCCAAGAATATTTGATTTTCCATGTTTTAATTTATGTCTGGTGTTTTAACATAAACAACTCTAAAAACTAACTGAAACTGGATTGTTAAACAATGCATTAGCTCAGGTTCTTCACCCACTGAGAAATCTTTTATGTTTCTATTTCGTAATTAGGCACTGCTTTTAAATCTAATCTTCATTATTATAAGCCATTTCTGGGAGCTCACCCATGCTGACAATTTAACTCACTCTGTTCTAAGGGGTCTCTAGGCACTACTTCCTTAGTTCTAACAGTGCTGGTGTGACTAAACCAGCACTTAGCTACGACGTGCACTTAAAACGAACACAACTGAAATCCCCACGCCCTGTAAGGTATACTCCTCCCTGTGTTCCTGTTTTCTTGGTTGTATTACTACTTCTGCAGTCATGGAGACTAAAGCTGGCTTAGCATCAGATATGGGAACAGAACAGCAGACACAGGGGCAACAGACAGGTTACATAACTTTTGTTTCTTCACATGTTGTTTGAATGGCTGAATAAAACAATGAAAATAACTAGCAAAGTTAGACAGGACCCTCAATACCTGACTATTCCCTTCCTCATAGTTCATCACCAAATCTTATTAATCTTTCTTTGCCATCAACCTTAAATTTGCTTTGTCTTCCCAATTTTCAATGAGTCCAATAAAATGTTCAGCTTCCTAGATTCTAGAGAACTCTTAGTAACTTTGCCCCTCTTAATCTCTCCTTTTAAGAGCAAATTTATTATGCTATTAAGCAGACTCACTTACTTTAGACGTTAGCCTTGAGATTTACATGGACAGTTTCCTATTCTTTATCACATTAACAGGCCAAACTAGCATTTAAGACCCTCCATAGCTTAATCCTACCTTGCTGCCCATTATCACCCTTTATTATCCAGTAACTGTGGCCATGTTGCCCTCTGTGTGTTTTGCAGTCAATCAAGTCTCTCTCTTATAGAGTTGAGACTACTTAAGAAAAGTTTAGAACTGTGCCCAGCTTGTCCTCTTAACTCAGTCTGAGGCATAATTATGCCCAGAAAAGGAAGCTTACCCATCAACCTCTCTCTCTAGAACCTTTCTAAGGTAAAGAGGAACTCTGGCATGTATTTATAATCTGTATTATTTTCTTATAGCAGAACCAACAAATGGCATAAACTTCAAGACTCAATAAATGTTATTTGCTATTATTACAACCAGGAAAGCAAGGTTTTGCTCCCCCCCCCCCCCATATTTGGTCCCACTCACCAAAATAACGAGGATTGCATCTTAGATAAGGAAACAAAGACTCCCTGTTGCTAAGTTTGGCAATCACGAATTCAACAACAACGACATCAACAACAAAAAGTCAGAACCCAAATGTCCAAACAAAATAATATAGAGACCTACTGGAAAGAGATGTTGAATATTTACACAATAAAAGGCTGAATGGAAAGGACAGCATTTGGGATGGACTCAAAGAGCCAAGTATGCTAGGTCATGTCCATCCTAACACTCTGACACTCTGGGAGCTGGGCCATGAGTTAGAGGCCAGTCTGGCCTGTATAATAAGGCTCTATCTCAAAATAAAGAACCAGAAGTGGTCGCCTATACTTTAAATCCCAGCATTAGGAAGACAAGAGGCGGGGGAATCTCTGCTAAGTTTGAGGCTAGCTTTTTCTGAACACAAGTTCTGTGTCAGTCAGTACTACATAGTGAAACCTCAGGCAAGCCAGCCAGCCAGCGGCTAACAAGTGCATGGTGATGTAAGGTAACCATGGAGAGACTCAGGAAAGCTGGCTAAGGTCTCATTTACCCAGGCTTAGTTCCTCTAATGTGCTAAGGTATGAACTCTCCTCAACCATGTTCTATCTTATATTTTATAACTACATGGAATACTTATCAATTATTTCTGGAACCGACATGATTAAGAACTATGTCTCATAGATATTTCTGATTACCGTGTAAAAGGAAGAAAAAAAGTTTTGGTTTGGCCTACTTTTGACACAAATTTCAATCCCCTCAATTCCAAACCCATTCCAGTTTATTAAACAATAAAGAAAATGGATTAATATTGGAACTTATCTATATTATTAAACAATTATAGGTGTTGAAAACTAACTCTTGCTTAAATTATCAGGTAAATTACAAAGGGTTCAAATTACAAAAGACCTTAATGTCAAAAACATGCATCATCCAGTGTGCATGTACTCATTCAGTATAAGGTTCCTTTAATGGGGCTGCAGCCATAGTACAGCAGAATACTTGCATAGCATGCATGATGCCACTGGATTTGCTCTCTAACAATGTCCAAAACTAAAAGTACCTTCTAGAAAACACAAACAAGACATGGCTCAGACTTGCTAAGCAAGCAAGGAGACTTGAGTTTGATCCCTAACATTCACATAAGAATTGCAGGCACAGTAGTGGCATATGCCTATAATCTTAGGGCTGGGGAAGTGGAAACAGGAGCAACTCTGGCGCTTGCTGACTAAAACCAGTCTAGCTAAATCATAAGCTCTAGGTTTAGTGAGAGACCCTGTCTCAAAGAACAAGGTGGAAGATTGAGAAAGACATTTAGTTTAGATCATGGCCTCCAGGCAGGTGTACACATGTGCATACGCACATGTACACAGAGAAAATAAAACATTATGTATAACTATATATATACACACATGCATATACATATATTGGTTTTTTTTTTCAAGACAGGGTCTTACTACATAGCTCTATCTGTCCTGGAACTCACTATGTAGATCCGCTGACCTAGAATTCACAGAGATCCACCTGTCTCTGTCTCTCATAAATTCTTACATTTCAGGAAGTTTTTCTTTATGGCTGTTTATAAGGTTTTACTACTGTTGGTTGTATATACACAGGACAGTCCAAATTAAAACAACTCCCCTTTCATGGACATAGCCAAATAGGATCCTTTAAAAAATCATTTTGGGAGACAGAGCCTTTAGTAGATAGGTAGGTTGGCTGGCTTGAAACTTGCAATCCTCCTGCTTCAGCACCCTGGGTGCTAGGATTAAGTAAATACAACTCTGCCATGTCCCAGAGTTCAGATTCACATTATACTTCATACACTGCTCTGTATGATCACAGAGCATATGACTTTTTTCATCAGTCATTCCAATTGTTCAACATCCAAAACGTGATGATCAACAAGTCAAAAGTAAGCTGGGTATCAGTGGCCCAGACTCTTAATCCCAGCATTAGGAAGGCAGAGGCAGGAGGATCTCTGTAAATTCAAGGCCAGCCTGGTCTACAGAGTGAGTCCTAGGACAGCTATGGTTAGAAAGAGAAACCCTGTCTCAAACAAACAAGTCAAAAGTATAGCTTGTTTTATAAAATACTTGAACAAAATTCTAATATAGCAGTCTGGTTCTCATCTAATGACAACGAAATGAAGCTATCAGAATCAGGAGAGACAAAGAATCCATCTCATAACCATTTGAAAATGCAAATGTATTACACAATGTGTTCAATACAGAGTCTTAAATTATAAAGATGCAATACTAAACACTGAAAGAATTACATTAAAATTTAAAAAATAACCACAGTATTAAATACAACATAATTTTCTACTATGTAAATAAAAGTTAACACTGGAAGTCTTGCATCTGACATCCTTAAGCCTATTCCAAGCCTTTTCAGCTAAAGACACTGTAATAGCCTACATTTCAGACAATTCCAGAAATGATGCTCAAGAACACTAGAAGCAAATGATTTCTTAATGGCCATTAGCACATGACTTGGTATCTTATGACCAGCTTGTTAAGGGACCAGCCCCTACTCTCCCTCTGGAAACTAACTGCTTGCTCTAAGCACTTCTTAAAGTTTAACAGGAAAGGGCAGGGAAGTCAAAAAGACTGAGTCTTCCCACAACAAAAACGTAAGATACAACACACTGTGAAATATTAACAAGCTCTGGGCTTTAATAAAAAGAAAGAAAATTGAAGAAGAGCTTTTAAAAGTACAGACGGAAAGTAAAACAAAACAAACCAAGGAAAAATGTCTTTCCTTTCTGCACAAATACTGAATTACTAAATAATGCTCCTTTTCCTGAACTAAAGAGCGGTCTTCACTCTGACACGTTCCAACTTACTTTTAATATTTCTTATCCACAGCGTGCCAATTCAATAGCTCTTTTCTGAACTTGGACAAGGAGGGGTAAAGTTCAAAGTGCCGCACACACTTTCCAACCAAAGATCACTCACACCTCAAAGTTTACTATCTCAAATTTCAAGGCCAAACCCAATCAACTGGTTTGCCTAAATTACACCCATTAGAACCGAACACCCCCTTCCCCCGTTCTGGTGGGGACCTCCAAAATATAGTTTGAGAGGTCGATTTAACAGCCCTCGTGTCCAGTACTTCTTCAGTCACCACGGTTGCCCAACCCAGATTCCTACACCCCAGACAGCTGCGGCCTTGGGTTCCAAGTTACCATATGCACCTTGCTTTCCAAACTAGATCGTAGATTTAATACAAGCTTTCCAAGGTCCTCGGCCAAAGCTGACAAAATCCAGAGATTTGGGGTTAGGGGTAAGGACAGTCCCAAGCACCTCCAATCTCATTCCTGGCCAGGCACTCATTCCAAGACGACCTTTCGGCCCCGCACCCCAGCACATTCCGCAGCCCCCGCCCCGGGACAGTCAGTGCCTCCAGTCCAGCCCCACCCCAGGTCCCGAGCGGCTCTCCTCGCCTCGCGGCAGGTGAGTCCGGGCAGCGGATCCACGGCCCCGCGAGCTGCTCACCTTGCTGAGGACCCCGCAGCGCTCCACAGGCGGCCCGGACTCCGTCTCCGGATCCTCCTCCGAGCCCGACGAGTTCCAGCTCTGGTTATCCGACATGGAGACGCGACAACCGAACAGGAGACCGGCCCCCGCTCCTCGAGCTGCGCCAGTGCAGGCGCCTAGTCCCTGGGGTGAAGGGTCGGGGGATGGCACAGCCAAGAGTGCCCGCTCCGGGGAGTGAGGGAACAGGAAGAGGGACGAAGCGCGCCCGCTGCGCCGCCGCCGCCGCGCCTGACACCGAGCGGACCGGGGAAGGAGGACGAGCGGCGAAGAAAGCCTGCCCTTCCAGCCGTCAGCCGCCGTGGCCGTGACCCCTGCGCTGCGCCCGGCGCCGCCACCTGAACTCGGCCCCCTAGATGCCAACCTCAGTCAGGGAGGGAGGAGGGGAGGAAGACGGGAAGAGCCAAGCCAACGGCAGAGACCCAGATCCACTCACACCTCCGCTACAGCCGCCATCTTCCTGCCGGGTCCACTATTTACCCTCCCTCCTCTCTCAGCTCCCTCCCCTCCGTCCTCCCATCCTCCCTCCACCCCGCCCCAGGCCCCTCCCGGCGGCTCACGACGCTCCCTACCTCCGGCCCTCCCGGGTGACGACGGGTAGGGAAGGAGGCGGAGCGGGGAGAGGAGAGAGCTGAACAGGGAAGCTGCTACGCTGCATTCTGGGAAGGCTGGCTCTCTGTCCGCCGCGCAGCCTCCTGGGAGTTGTAGTCGCAATCCTAGGCAACTGGTGTGTGTCCGGGGCGCGTGGAAGGCTGGTTGCCTAGGAGAACCTTCTAAGGGACAGAGGGCTTCTTTTGACAGTTGCGTGCCCCTTCCGTCCAGCCTGACTTCCGATCCTGCCTTGCGTGTTTATGACGAGCCTACGAACCGGGACGTGAGAACCCTCAGGTGAGGATGTTGGGTTGTGCGACGCTGATTTCCGGAAAGCCCAGAAACATCTTTGCAGCTTGCCCGGGCAAAAATGATAGGGGCTCTGTTGCTTAACTCAGGTTAGGAGTGTATGATCTCTCCAGCCACAAACTGAAGATTTTTTTTCCCTAAAACTGTCACTGCTAATTCCGAAGGACTACTGTCTATGTCTTCGGAAGTAGACTTAATACTTGACGTTTACTGCTGTTGAAGCAAGAATTCCTTCCGGCTATTTTCTCATTGTTAATTTATAGAATTTTTATCTTGTGGAAAGTAATGTTGAGGTTGTCAGAGAACAAATAACGTTTAATGAGCTTTTTAAAAAGGGAAATAAGGATCATATTATATCCTGAAGTTTTCTCTTAGCTATGAACAAGTATCTCCCCGGAGACCACGTTAACCATCTTTTTCCTCCCCGGAAGACAGGAAAGTTTGGATAGAAACTTTCTATCATTAAGATCAAAACGCGAATTTTACTAAATAATGAGTTAGGCAATAGGTAGTTATCAAATTCCTGATAATTTCTAACTTTAAAATTCCTTATTAAACTGAAGAAAGAATCTCTGCTTGCTACCCAGATGGGAAAATAAGAGGAAATTTTGAGTGTTTGAGGGTGGGGTGGGATGTTAAGGCACAATGACTAAGAAGAAAACAAAAAACTCTAGAAGCAATAGAAGAGTCCTACACTCCACATAATGATAGGAAGTAACCCTGAGAAGTACTTACATAGCAGCATTAGTGGAGACACTAAATGCACTAGAGTCTGAATCTACTGTATGTCAGATACAAATGATTTTCCATTGTAAAATCATGACAAACATAACTGAAAGACATTCAAATGAGAAAAACCTTAAGAGAGAAAGATTTTAAGGAAACCTTGTCAAGGTGTTAAAACATAACCCAAGATTATTGGGGGGTGAGGGGGTTGGGAGGGAGGAGAGAGCACAAGCCACTTTGTAAATTACAAGAATATGCATTTAGAATAGTTTGCTTTGCTTACTGAAACAAATATGATTAAAACTCTCTGATTCTTGTACTAGGTTTTAGAATCACTGCTCTTAAATAAAACGGTTGTAAATATTGAGGAATTCACCTCACAATGCAATTTAGAATCACAGAAACAGTGTTATGTTTAAGTTTTAAATAGAACCTTAAGTTTATTTTGTGACTCGTTTAGGTTTTGAGTAATTGTGACCACCAACACCCATCTCCCGATTGCTCAGTTGATAATTGCCTCCTTGTATTTAGTGTTAGTGTATGAGAAATTGCCTCCTTGTATTTAGTGTATGAGAAATTGCCTCCTTGTATTTA
>JADRCH010000005.1:14028466-14043745 GCA_019843965.1 Rhynchomys soricoides | reverse complement strand
GCCTATCTCAGTGCGGATAGCCAGCTCTCCCAGGGACATTTTGTATGCATTGAGACTTGAGCATCAAGATTTGTGTAAAGGTCTCCAGAGAGGTACAATATATAGCAATGTTTGAGAATAAATAGTTTATACTTTCTTGTTTTAAGTACTGTGTGGCTATGTAGTCCTAACTGGCCTAGAACTTGTGGAGCCTTCTGCTTCAGCTTCCCGAGTGATGGGATTATAGGAGGCCTGCCTCAGCACGCCAGAATTTTACCTCTCTAATGAACCTATCATTAGAAATCAGAGCATTAAAATTTCCTTTAAAAGATTCCTTTAAAAATAGTGAAAATAATTTTTATTCTTTTCTAGTCATACCCAGGATGGTAGCAGCATTATTAAAAGGACTTTAAATTCCCAGAGGCTATTTTCATTGGTGTAGGTCTACCTACACCAATGCTGTTCACCTAGCCATTTATTTGTGGTATAAGTGAACCCCAATTTGGAGGTAACTGATGGCAAGGGAGCTTCATTAGAGTTGAATGCGGAGTCTTGGGTGCCATCCCAATTCTTCAGCTCACCAGCTGAGTTATAATACAGAATTCCTATAACCTTGCTTATTTTTTGAATTTTTTCCATTTTGATAAATAACCAGAGAGAATAATCCTGAGAATAACTGGTACAGGCATGCCACAGAACATGTGGGGAGGTCAAAGAACAACTTTTGGAAGTTGGTTCTCTGCCTCCACTATGGGAACTAGAGATTGAACTTAGGCTGCCAGGCTTGCATGACAGGCGTTTTATCTATTGAACTGTATTGCTAGCTCATACGTATGGTTTTTGTACAGACTGGTCTTCATTGTTGGACTCAAGTGATCCTCCTGCCTGAACCTTCCATGGTTTTTCTTAGCTTTAAAAGAGGTATAACATTGCCATGTAATCACTTCCTGGCTGTGAGTGGATTTTTTTTCCTGTAGCTTTGCTACTTGAATTGAGCTCTCTATATAGTCCATATGATTGCAGCAGAAGTTGGCGTGTGTATATAGTAGAGAACTATTGACATGAATAGTAGTGTTATTTTATATTTGTTCCATATATAGTGGATACAAATTCAGGGTTTAACAAGAGCACCAAGTTTATAAATTATACATTACTACAGCTAAATTCACATACTGACCCTCACACGGTGATAGTGGGTGACTTCAGTAACCCCACTCTCACCAATAAACAGGGCATCCAGGCAAAAACTAAACAGATAAATGCTGAAGTTAAATGTCATAAGTCAAATAGACCTGTATTTATAGGTATTTACAGAACATTTCACCCAAACACAAAAGAATATACTTTCTTCTCAGAAGCTTATAGAACTTTCTGGAAAACTATGTACTTATACACAAAGCAGTAAGTCTCAACAGATCCAAGAAAATTGAAACTAGACCCTGCATCCTATTTGACCAACATAGATTAAATCTGGGTATCATCAACAGCAGAAAGCTTATGAAATCATAGACACTTTGCAACTCACTGTGGTATAAAAAATGAGTCAAGGAGGAAACTACAAAACTCTTTAGGATTGAGTGAAAAAAACACAACACATCCTATCCTAGTGAGCAGGATGAAGTCAGTTCTGAGAGGCAAGTTGATACCACTAAATGTCTACATCCAAAAACGGGACAGATCTCATATTAGTAACTTGGTAGCACACCTGAAACCTCTAGAATAACAACAACAACAAAATAACAATAATAATCTTCAAAAGAAGATGGCAAAAAATAAACTAAGGGCTGAAGTCAATGAAATAGAAACAAAAAATAATAATACAAAGAATCAATGAAAGAAAGAGTTGATTCTTTTGAGAAAATCAGTAAGATTGACAAACCCATAGCCAAGTAGAAGGAAAGAGAAGTTCAAATTAATACAGTTAGAGATGGAAAGGGAACATGACAGCAGACACTATCAGGGAATAATGACTACTTTAAAATTCTGTAATCTACTACACTAGGAAACATAAAAGAAATGGATGAATTTCTTGACATATCTGGCCTTCCAAAGTTAAATCGAGATCAGATAAGGAATTTAAACAGACCTATAACCCCCGATGATATAGAAGCAGTAATTAAAAGTTTCCTGGTCCAAAAAGCTCAGGGACAGAGGGATTCAGTGCAGAATTCTATTAGACCTTCAAAAAAAGAAATGTCAATACTCCTTAAATTATTGTACAAAGTAGAAACAGAAGTAACAGTCCCTAGTTCTTTTTATGAAGCCACTATTACCCCAATACCTAAGCTATACAAAGACAAACAAAATGAATTACAAACCAATATCCTTTATGAACACAGGTGCAAAAATCAGTAAAATACTTGCAAACCAAATCTAAGAACACATCAAAATTATTGTCCAATTGTCTGATCAACTTGGCTTCAACCCAGAGAGGCAGAGGTGGTTCAAGATACATAAATCAATACACATAATGCACCACATAAACAGACCAAAAGATAAAAACCACATGATCATCTCATTAGATGCAGAAAGGCCTTTGACAAAAATCCATCATTCCTTTATGTTAAAAGTCCTGGAGAAACTAGGGGTACAAAGGACCTACCTCAACATAATAAGGTATTCAGCAATTCCGCAGCCTGTGCCAGCCTAAACGGAGAGAAACTTCAAACATTTATACTGAAATGAGGGCCAAGAGAAGACTGCCCACTCTCTCTACACCTATTCAATACAGTACTTGAAGTCTTAGCTAGAGCAATAAGACAACTGAAAGAGACCAGCAAGATACAAATAGGGAAAAATGTCAGTGTTTTTTATTTGCAGATAATATGATTCTATACATAAAGGGCATTAAAAACTCCATCGGGAAATTTCCACAGCTGATAAGCACTTTCAGTAAAGCAGCAGGATACAAAATACACAAGTCAGTAGCTTTCCTATGTACAACTGACAAACTGAGAAAACAGGGAGATAATACCTTTCACAACAGTCTCGAAAAATATTTGGGGTAACTCTAATCGAGCAAGTGAAAGACTTGTATAATAAAAACTGGGGGAAAGAGAGGATCTCCCAAGGAAGGGAATATAGGATATGTTATGGAGGGACAGTGGTAAGAGGGAGCTCTCCTGGAGTGGGAGGACCGAATGGGGAAAGAAGTGAGGGAGGGGGCCACTAAGAGTGATTTGAGGGGCCATATGGAAACCTACTACTATCAACGCTTCTTAAAATACATACATATATGAAAGAAACCAAAGTGGTGTCATCAAGTAAGAGACAATGCCCCAGCTAGAATCTTATACCACTAAGTAAAACCTCCAGTCCCAGGAATAGGTTACATCTATTTAAGTCACTGGCCAAAGCGACACCAAAGAAATTGCCAAACATCTCAGGCTATTGCCAAAGCTATCTGTTGGTTTTCCCAACTCTTGGTAAACCCCTATATAGCACTTACATAATTCCATCAAACATGGAAACGTAGAGCTGGTGCCTAACTGGAGGCTTCATCCTGAGTGCCTGGTGTTCATGGCACTGGAAGGAGAAAGGTAACTATCAACCTGTCTACAAACCCTGAAATCTGTAATAGTGATCTGCCAGCAACAGATGCTGGTGTAATAGTGGCACAAACATTTGGAAGTAACCTATCACTCTGATTGGAATTAAGCACACTCCTTGAGATAGAACCTGTTTCTGACACCACTGTGGTGGCCAAGAACCCTAGACTAGATAGGCCATGGGCCTAAGGGAAAACCTAACATTACTGTTTTCCTAAAACTGTGGTCCTCAGCCTTCCTAGTGCTGCAAGCCTTTAGTTCAGTTCTTCCTGTTGTGGTGACCCCAGCCATAAAAGTGTTTTTGTTGCTACTTCATAACTGTAACTTTGCTACTGTTGTGAATTGTAAATATCTGTGTTTTCCAATGGTTTTAGGTGACCCCTGTAAAAGAGTCATTTGACCACCAAAGGGGCTGTGATCCACAGGTTGAGAACACTGCTCTAACCATATATTATATAAAGCAATACAATATCTCCTAATAACATTCTACTGTACCCATAGATCAGTCCCTCATTCCGCCATCATCAGAGAAACTACTTCGTGCAGTAGATGGAAACACAGAGCACCATAACTGGACAGTATGCAGGAAAGAAAAGATTTTGGAGCACTATTTTTTAAAGGGATTTTTATAATTTATTTATTTTTATATACATGAGTACACTGGTGCCATCTTCAGACACACCCTACAAGAGCATCAGATCCCATTACAGATTGTTGTGGGCCACCATGTGGTTGCTGGGAATTGAACTCAGGACCTCTGGAAGAGCAGTCAGTGTTCTTAACCGCTGAGCCATCTCTCCAGCCCCTGGAGCACTGTCTTAAATGGATGTCTTCATCAAACCATTCCCTCAGGACTCAGGGAAGTATGTAGAAGAGGAGGTAGAAGGAATGTAAGAGCTAGATGGGGTAGGTGACTCCAAGAAAGCAGGGTACTCCGAACAGGGTAGATTCACATGTAAGTTCAGAGAGTGTGGCCACTCACACTGCCTGCACAGGTTCAAGCCTAGATGGTGCCACTGCTGAGAAGGGGAATAGGATCCGAGTTGCCAGCCCTCACCAAGAACTATCTGTACTTGATATCTGCTCGCAACTGAAAATGTATTTTCACCAATGGAGTTTCACTGGGTATATTAACCATACGTCAGGATAGGCCCCACACCCAGCAGTAGATGTCCAACACAAAATGAACCCAAAGTTTTTGTAGACTTTCTGTCTCAAATTGCTTAGATTGGGCATTTTTTTTTTTGTATTACTGGCCTTTTGCTTGTTTATTTTGGTTTCTCGTGTGTGTGTGTGTGTGTGTGTGTGTGTGTGTGTGTATTGTTTGGGATTTTTTGTTTGTTTTTTAATGAGAGAATGAAAGGGTGTGAATTTGGGTGGGTGGGGAGCACATAAAAAACCCTGTTTCTGTAGAAAAAAATGTGATTTGGACTTGGGTATGTTTTTTAAACAAATGTGTAGTCATTTTCCAGCAGATTTATGTTAGCAGACATGTCCTGAGACTCCTCTTTTTCTATCTGGAATAGAAACATCTGTCTTTTAGGGCTATTTAGCATGTAGATGTAGGGCAGCAAACATCGTAGCTGGCACAAAGCTTGCAGGAAATGTTCATCCCTTGTCTCCAGAAAGGTAGAAAACTTAGTATAAGAATGGCAAAGATTGATTACTGGACATCAAAGATTCATTGCACTTATGAACAAGGAACCTTATTTTCAATTTCTGTGTAATTTGGCAAGGCTGTACAATGTGCTGATGCAAGCCTTTTTCAGTTCAAGAGAATAATGTTTACAAATGTAAAAAAAAAAAAAAATGGCAAAGATTTGAGTAGGTTTTGGTTTGGGCTTTGGTTGGGGGAGGGGTGTTTAAGACAGGGTTTCTCTGTGTAGCCCTGGCTGTCCTGGAACTCACTCTGTAGATCAGGCTGGCCTCGAACTCACAAGAGATCCACCTGCCTCTGCCTCCCGAGTGCTGGGACTAAAGATGTGCACCACCATCTCCAGCTGAGGAGTACTTTTTCAAGAACAAAGAAATGTTTTTATTTTCCAGACAGGGTTGCATGTAGCCGGAGCTAGCCTCTAGTTTATTGTATAGCTGAAGGTGACCTTGAACTTCTGATTCTTCTTCTGTGCCTCCCTAGTGCTAAGATTACGAGTGTGTGCCATCCCTCTCAGATGCTAGGCTGAGGATTGGACCTAGAGCCTCTTGCATGCTATGAGAGCACTCTGCTTAATGGTTGTTATCTCCAGCCTTTCTGCGGACACTTTTAAAAGCAACACATATTTTGTATGCCTTTGCAGATAATAAGGAAGAAATTACTGTGTTTGCATCATGGACAACACAAAGGAAAAGAACAACAACTTCGAAGATGATCTTCTGCTCCGCGTGGGGCTGAACGATAACAAGGCAGGCATGGAAGGGCTGGATAAGGAGAAAATTAACAAAATCATCATGGACGCCACAAAGGTGTGTTCTTGCTTCTTTCAGTGTCTATGATTTACTTAGTATAAAGCCATTAAGTTTGACTTACTATCTTTTTTATTAATTAAAGATATTTTAATGTAGCATTAAGCTATGAAATGTGTAAATGTCTTTCAAATCTGTTGCCCTTGCCCTTGCTACCGAGCTTCCTACTTTGAATTTGTATAATGTACATAAAAGCAAAAGAATGCACCTTTTTCCTCTTTTTCTTTTCCCCACGTAAATGATTATTATAATTGAATGGGGGGTTACGCTTGTATATATGGATGTAGTTTATTGATCTAATCAGAATTGTTACTGACTGACAAATAAGTCATTCTTATCTTTTGTACTGCTGTGAGTTCAATTTTTTTTTTTTCTTTTTAATATTTGAGGCAGGCTCTTACTGTATAACCCTGGCTGTCCTAGAAGTCACTATGTAACCCAGACTGGCCTTAAATTCATAGAGGTCTGCCTGCCTTTGCTGGGATTAAAGGTGTGCGCTGCCATGCCCGGCTTACCTTTGCTAATCTTATGTGTGTGCAGTGCAACTCTAGACGAGATATCTAGCAATGGATTGCTCTATAGAATACGGATAATGTGTATACAATTTTTATGAGTTGCTAAATAGCCACTTTGTCTATTTATATCTCTCCCTCCATTATATGAATTTATATATCACCACGTCACAACTGCAAGAAAAGACTGTGTTTCTGAATGTTAGGATTTGCCAAGTTGAGGTAACTGTTTAGCACTAACAACTCAGTCAAAAAATGGTCAAACAATATGATAGACATTTAAGTGAGGAAGATGTGCACATGTCTCAAACACAAAAAGATACTCGACATCACTCAACATCATTAGTCACTAAGAGAAGGCAACTTTAAAAGCCCTGGGAGATGCCATTCACACTGTTATCAGCCAGAACAGCTGTAATAAATAAGACAATGGAAAACGTTGTCAGGGATATGGGGAAGCTGGACCTGTCATAAACAGTAACAGTAATGATTTAGTCGTGGGAAACAGTTTGACAGTTCCTCAAAGGGTTAAACACGCATTGCCGTAAGACACTGAAATATCCTGTTAAATGCACATTAAGAGGAATAACAATGTATGTCCAAGCAAAACTGTTTAATAAATCTCTATACCAGCATTTTCATGAGAGCCAAATGTAGAAATAACTCAGTGCCTGCAACCTGATAAATTGACAGCCACTGTGTTAGGTGGTGGAACCATTGAGAATTGATTCAGTGACTTATCTGTTTCTTTAATGACTTAATACTTTAGTACTTGTCTCTGAAAAGAGACAAGTAAAGGAGAAAACTGATGAGCTAGCTGCTGAGGCTTGGATATATGTGGACATACATTATTAAATTTAGGGCCTCGTGCATGCTAGGGAGACACCCTTTACACATAAGGAAACTGATGCAGAAAGGTGAAGGACTTTAGATTGCCCAACTAACTTTTGAAATCAGTGCGACTCCAGAGTCACTCTCTTGGCCACTAAGTTACATACTTCAGCGATCCTTTCCTTCTGAAGCTTTTCTTATGCTTTTTCGGCAGGGGTCCAGATTTTATGGAAATGAGCTCAAGAAGGAAAAGCAAGTCAAACAACGGATTGAAAATATGATGCAACAAAAAGCTCAAATTACCAGCCAGCAACTAAGGGAAGCTCAGTTGCAGGTATTTATTCAGTTGCTAGGGAGAAGTTGGTACACTAGGAATTAACAACTGAGGCGCAGCACCGTGGAGACCTAACAGCAAACAGGGTGAGGTGGAAGTACGCATGCGCATCATGCCTGCTAAGCCTTGCTCTGCACCTTTCCCTGTGCAGAAGAGGAAGTGGAGTCTTAGGTTACTTTCCTGGCTTCAAAGGACAGAGAGTTGCAGGATTGGGATTGAACCCTCTCGCAGCATATGTTGTTTTATTGTGTGTGTGCGCTTTGCAGCTACACAAGGCTGTAAGACAAATATGGCCAATTTGAGGGAGAGGAACTGGGTAGGGATGCTAACTCTTTACATTAGAGTGACCATGTTTTGGTAAAATAAGTTAAACCGCAAGTTAAATACCAAAGGTGCAAACTTTTTTTTTTTTTTTTTTTTTTTTAATGAAACTATTTCTGAACACCTAGAGGTTTTTGTGTTCTTCGGAAATTGTGGGGGTAGGGGATGAGAGATAAAAAAAATTCAAAGTTCTCTCAGCTACTAAAAGTTATTTCAATACAAAAGTTTGGAAGGAACCAGGGTTCAGGGACCCTATGGAAGATTGGCAGCTCAAGACAACCATGTGTCTGCTGATCAGGCTAAAACTGTAGATGAGTTCATTCTCTATTAAAATCTGACTCAGTGTTAACAACGCTCTGGATACAGGAAAACACTCTTTACGGAAAAGGAGATGGACATAGAAAGCAAAGTAATTCTGATATTACTCAGAACTGAGCCTACTAAGAAAACTGTCATATGAATCTAACATGCTACAGAATCTTTATCTTACAGTGGAGTTCACAGATCATGCACTTTCTTTACTGAACTGTATCATTTTTTATAAACACTTTTCCAGAGTATTATTTTCATTTGTTGTTGGTAGTGGTGGTGATAGGTATTTTGTGTTTTGATTGTTCGTTGGTTTGTTTGTTTGCATGTGACAGAATCTTACACTCCAGCCCCTGCTGGCCTCAGACTCCTGATGGTCCTCTTGCTTCAACCTCCAGGGGACTTAGATCACAGGTGTGAGGGACCCAACCCAGTTACAAGATAATTTATAGCTGGCTGCTATTCACAAAAGATGACCCGTGTGTTGGATCAGTCATGCTTCTTGACACTTCACTGCTTCTACTGTGTAGAGGTACCCTAACACTTCCCAACCTTGGTTCCGGTCTCTATTTTATATGCACCTCTGTGATGATAATCTTCTATCTTTGCACTCTAGTATAGTTATTTTCATCAAAAATTATGTTAATTTACATTTCATGTGTAAGTGTTGCTTTCTTCAGATGTTTCCTTAGAACCAGATTTCATCCGTCTTGTTACCCTTCTCGTGCTCTTAGAACCAGATTTCATCCGTGTTGTTTCCCTTCTCATGCTTGGTCTAATTGCCTTTTATTGAGTCAGAGAGGAAACTCCTCACATGGCGCTCACCCTCTCATCATGAGATGTGCTCTTTTATTCTGTTTGGTTGTGAGACAGGTTAAGTGGGTGGCATAAGAAAACCAAAGTAACAGTTTTTTCTTATATAACAAAAAGCAATCACTTGCTACATTACTGTTCTTGTGGAGAGAGGAACAAACATACATTCACCCAAGACAATCACTGATGACAGACGGGAGAAACAATCCCATAAAAGTCTGGGCTGGTGAGCCAGTGAGAGTGGGGTTACCTATGGGAAGATGGGTGACATTGTGGTCCAGCAGGGGTGATGGCCTAAGTGCTGCATAGATGGAGTCCCTCCCTCCTTCGGCTAACCTCCTACGTAGTTATCACCTCCCATGACTGTGTGTAGCTGGGCAGAAGTGTGTACAGATGGAGAGCAGGGTGCACAGGAAGGAGTGAGTGCTTGTGGTCTAGAGTGAGGTCTAGCTATCCTTTCTCCATTCTTCGTGGGAGGGCATGTCAATAGGATGGATCTTGTGAGGGTCCCTTGACTATACTCATAGTTGTTCTGATTTCAGGATAGTACTAGCTACACCATGCCTACAGTTCCATGACATCCTTGGCTCTGATTACCATAGTAATTTCTGACACAAAGTTCTCATAAATCACACTATTCTATTATCTCCTGGTGTTATAATTACTGGTCTGACAAAAGTAACCCATATTCTATTTCCTGGTGAGGAAGATACGGTGCGGGGGAGGGGGATTAAAAGCAAATAATTTGCTGGTAAGCAAGTGAGAAAGAAGTTGTAAACAATAGTTAAACTCTGCATTCTTTTGGCAGCAACTCAAGTTACAGGGCCACACATGACTGCAAGAGAAGCCATAAAATATGCTCTCTAGCTGGGTGGCCATCTGCCCAGCCTTTCTGTCTAATGGAGAGAATGGAGAGATATATCTGGAGGTCCAGCTAGCAGCCCAATGCTGTCTCCTTCCATATTTCTAGAGTTTTAATCAATTTCTCTTCATTTATGAGATCTTATGTATTAAGGGTTTTTTACCGTGTATCCTAAATGTGTTCTCAATACATCTTTTAATTTTGATCACATACTTCAGAACTTATCTAGTCAACCCCAACGCTGTTCGTTTTAAGTCCATAGAAAAACTGCACAGAAAGTAAAGATCTCCCTGCCCTCACACGGGCCAGCCTCTAGCCAAGCACTTTCTCCCAGAAGTGCACTACCCTTGTTGCAACTAATGCACCTACTATGGCATATCTTTATCATGCAAAATCAATAATTTATTACTAATGTTTTATGCTTTAAAGTTAAAGACAAGTTTATAGTGATATATATTCACCATTACAATGTGAGTTACTGCCCTAAAATCCTTTGTGATCTATTTGTCCATCCTTCTCTTTTGCTCATCCTGGTGAGCTCTGATCTTTTCACTCTGTCCTAGGTCCCACTATGGCCAGCATCAGAATCCTACAGTATGCAGCCTTTCCAGACTGGCTTCTTCTACTTACTAATATACACTTAGATTACTTTATGTTGTTCACGGCTTGATAGCTCACTGTTTTCATGTGCTTAATATTATTCTTTATCCAGTTTATCCATTTACCAACTGGAGAGTATCACGCTTGCTTCCAAGTTCTGCCAATTATGGGTAAGCTGCTTATAGAAACCCATGCTCTCATTAATGTGTGGGCATAAGTTTTCAACTCCAGTTAGTAAGTACAAAGGAATAGAATTTGCTGGGTCATGTGATTTTTAAAAAGTTCACTTTTCATCAGAAACGGCCAAGCTGTCGTTGTGAAGGGTGAGGAACCCTGTTGCTATTCGTTCTCACCAGTCTTCAGAGCTATTAGTGTTCTCCATTCGGGCCGTCCTGAGATGTGCAGGATAATGGTGTTACATCATTTTACACTGCATGTTTTCATTGGCATAAAGTGAGGAGTTGCATTTTATATTGTTAGATGTCATGTATAAATCTCTGGTGAGGTGTCTGTTAAGGCCTTATGCTTAGTTTTAAATCAGATTGTAGGGTTTTGTTTTGTTTATTGAATTTGAAGAATCCTTTGTATATTTGGGTATCAGTCATATCCTAGCTCTTATTTTGCAAACATTTTCTTCTAGTTTAACTTATGTTTTGACTCCCTTGATAGTAACTTTCACTGAGCACACATACAAAATATGTTTTGGTTAAAGTGAAGGATTTTTTTTTTTCCAAGTTTTTTTTTTAAAAAAAAGTGTTCTCTTGAAAACAATGCTGTCTTTAAATTGATTCTGTAAATAATTTGCTTTCTGGACTTGCTAAGTTTTGTTGGTCTGTAATCTACAAATATCTTTAATAGAAGCTTTACAGACATAGAGGAACATAACTGGTGTGCTGCTCTGACTTCGGGGGTTCATACGAATTTTGCAGTTTCACCTGTTGATAACCTGAAGGAATAGAAAGTGCCTTCCGTTGAACAGCAGAATTTCAGATTTTGTTCCACTCCTGTGAAGTGTTTGATGGGAGCCTCTTTGGCATCTCTCAGAACAGAAGTGGTAGGAAATGTGTTTTTACGTTGATTATTTAATTGTTTCATTTGTTGAGCTTCCTCTAAAAGCGGCTGTGTGCATGGGAGGAGGCTGAGGAAGTCCCAAGGAGACAAGAAGGTCTCAGAGAACAGAGATATTTTCATAGGAAATGTTTCTATTTTGGACTCACATTTTCCACATGCTAGATTTTATTATGTGTGATATGATAGTGTAAATTCCTGCTAGTCAGGCCGAGGTAAGAAATCTGCATGCATAAGCCAGGCTGTCCATTTGGACCCTCCTTGAATATTCTCCACTGGACTCCACCCTCATCACACTCCTGGAAGGCAGTCATCTTGATTGTTATCAGATAAAATATCTTCTGATGAGCTCATAGATTGAATAAACAAGCATCAGCTTTCTGTTAAGTGAGGGCCACACAGCCAGTCCGTGCATTTTGACCATGTCAACAACTGCCTTCACTAACGTGGACCAACTCAGTAGACTTTATGGACATACTAAGTCAAAATAAGAAGTAGTATTTCCAAATATTGTCCTAAATGTAGTAGAAATTGAAGATGTTCAGAAGAAGTTACATTAGTGTAGAGTATAGGTATAAACTGTAAGACTAGAGTTAGTCTGAATTTGCTCAGTGGTAAAGACTGTTCAAAGTCTGTTAGCCACACGTGGTGTTCACGCCTCTCACCCCAGCCCTCAGGAGGCAGGTGGGTCTCTGAGTTCTAGGCCAGCCTGGTCTACATAGTGGGTTCTAGGACAGCCAGGGCTACACAAAGAGTCTCCAAAACAAACAACAGCAACAACAAAGACAGAAAACCAAAGCCTGTGTCAGAGAGGATCATAAGATAATGAAAGCCAACAAACTTGAGAGTGACCTCTTTTCCAAGTCCAACTCTGCCACTTGTCAGCTCTGTGACTCAGACCAAATTCCTAATCTCAGTAAACCTTCATTTTCTCATTTATAAGACTAGTAACTCTAATCTCAGAATTATTTTGACTAGAAAGTAGTTTATGTGGGAAGCACTTAACATGTTACGTGACATACTCCATAACTGTTCCTTCTGCCTTCACATGAGAGGCAGTCAGCGAGCCCTTCTCGTACTCTCCCCAAGAAGACTTTGTACACACGTCTCTTTATTCCTTCAACAACCTTTGGCCATTTGTTTCTTACAAATAAGGGTCATAAGAGAGGGCTAACGTAACCACTGTCATGTGCCTAATGAAACCCAGAGGAAAGTCCCTATTTTTAACTGCAGTGACCACGAGTTCTCCAAAGGAGGAAGAAGGTAGATGTTACAGGCTCAGAGTAGACTGTGAAAGGCCTTCAGGGAAAGTGGGATAAATGATCCGTGAATGAGAAGGGAGAGAAAGGCTGGGAAATTGAGGTGCAGGGAGAGCAGAGAGCACTCAGACAGGACGGGTGGGTGACTAGGGAGATAGCAAAGGAAGATGGATGGACAAGTCACACTGTGAGGCTTCCTCTGGGCAGCTGCGCGCTTGCATCAGTGCAAGAGAGAAGTTCACAGAAGAGACTGTCCCAGCATTAATTTATGAGGGTGAGGAGTTTTCCCTTGTGGTTTGCTTCCTACTCATCTTTTGCTTCTCTATATTATTCCAGGCCAAAATATTCCAGATGCCACTCCCTCATTCTTACTTCCCTCATGTCTTAGGCAGATTGTAATTATTATAGCTTATCTGCTGCAATAAGGGGCCACAGTGGAAACAAGAAAGAACCGTTCTCTGGCCCCGAAGACAAAGCTGCAGCTGAGTTTCAGAGGATGTTTGAGTTGGCCCATGAAAGTTGGCAGAGCGCAGAGGGTATTCTAGATGGGGCAGCCTGAGAAGGCAGAGTCCCTCAGGGCAGTGAGAGCGGCAGGCTCAGCAGGAGTAGGCCTATGTACACTGTCAGTGTCTGCGGCAGGCAGATGGGATCCAGGCCTTGTTTCTAGAGAAGATCTGCAGTTTGACTCTTCAGCAGGTGGGTGGCTCGTGTGTCTGTTCTAAGACCATGAAACAAGTATTCGGGAAGTGAGGGCAAGGCTGAAGCCAGCATGGCTTGGGGGTGGGCAGGCACAGCGTACCTTCTGGCTCTCCACATGATGAAAGTTGCTTTCATTGAAGAGCTCGCTGGTTTCTCCGGGGCTGTTTTCCTCTCTTCTTGGTTGCTGTGTTATGCTTCCGTTGATCCTTTCAGTAGTCGATTTCATACTCTGTATGTGGTATGCTTGTTTTTATCGTTGTCTTCTGTCAGGATTTATGTTAATGATCTAGGTAGCCTCCTTATAGGATGTCAAAATCAAAACTGTCCCATAGGCCTTTGCAGGACAAACTCGGAAAGCACGTGTAGAGCCTTAGCAGAGGCAGCCTATAGAAACAGGGTGTGGGTGTGTTTGCTATGTAAACTTTCCTCTACTCACCTATTTTATTTCTGTCTATGTTTCTTTCTCTTTTTTCTTTCAATCCAATAATTTTTCTCTGAAAAAGCAAAAAATTTTTAAAGATTACAATTCTGCATTGTTATATATGACATATATATTAAAGTTTTATGAAAAATAAGCTACATCTTCAATTTTTAATCGATCTTTGTATAGAATAACAATTTCTGACATTAGCTCTTGTCCTGGCTAGTTTTATGTCAACCTAACACAAGTTAGGGAAGAGAGACTCTGAACTGAGAGAATGCCTCCATAAGATCAAGCTGTAGTCCAGCCTGCAAGGCATGTTTTTAATTAGTGATTGACATGGGAGGGCCCAGCCCATTGTGGGTGGTGCCACGCCTAAGCTGGTGTCCTAGGTTCTAGAAACCAAGCAGACTGAGCAAGCCATGAGAAGCAAGGCTGTAAGCAGCACCTCCATGGCCTGTGTCAGCCCCTGCCTCCAGTTTCCTGCCCTGTTTGAGTTCTTGCCCTGCTGCTTTCGATGATGCTGGAGCTGTGAGTGGAATAAACCCTGTCTCTCCAAGTTTCTTTCCTTCATGGTGTCTCATCACAGCAATAGAAACCTTAACCAAGGCAGGCTGCAAATGCACTTTTATAGAAGGAATATTTCCTTTGTACTCCAGCATGTTCGCTTGTACGTTATTATGTAGTATTACATCACGTGCCAGAGACATAATCTCTTATTGTCCATTTCCTTTGTTCTAGTTTAAGATGTTAACAATTTGAGTCAAATGGGAATTGTTTAATTTGCTTAAATAGAAACTTTCCGTTGTAATAAGTTTCTTCAAATTAGTTCAGCAGTAGCAGCATTTGATGTGGGTAACCGGGATAGCTCATTTATTCATTAAATACTTGGTGAGTTCCTGCTATGTTCCTGGAAGAATAGAAAGAAAAATCACTAGGAACTTACATTTAAAAATAGGCTGTCAGTCTGGGTAGAGGGCTCAGTGGGTAAAGCACTGCAGTGTAAGCATGAGGACCTAAGTTTGGGCTCCAGCACCAAACTGTGAAAGTCAGCATCTGACTGTGAAAGTCAGATGTAGCATCATGTGTATAACCCCGGCACTGTGTGGGGAGACTGGTGAGTCCCAGGAGCTCAGTGGCCAGCCAGCACAACCAAACTAGCAAGCTCTAAGTTCACTGAGAAATCCTGTTTCAAAATATAAGAGGGAGAGTGACAGAGGCAGAGACCCAAGCACACAGGCATAGGTAAGCATTCACACT
>JADRCH010000005.1:13989122-14024153 GCA_019843965.1 Rhynchomys soricoides | reverse complement strand
CTTCCATGTATTTTTCATCTACTTTCAATCTGTCAGGTCTCTACAATCTCTCAAAACTTTGAATAACCTTAATAATTATAACAAAGTTAATTTTCAATATTTTTCTCCATGTATAAAATTTTTTCTAGAGTAATCTAATAGTTCTAATATATAGAACCTATAAATTCATCATTAATAACTTCAATCTTGTTGTTGTTTGTTTTGTTCCAGGCCAGCCTGGAACTCACTGTGTAGCTCAGGCTAACCTTAAGTCCTTGAGTTCTCTGGTTGCAGACATGGGTCCCCAAGCCTGCCTCTGTGCTTCTAAACAGTAGCAAAATTCCCTTAGTTTGATTAGTTGCTTTGCTTACTTCATAAGCTTTCCCAGCTAGGTGACCACGTAATGCCAAGTAGATTTTAAGGAAAAGGGGTGCCCCCACACTTTGAAAAGAATAAAGTACAGAGATTTGTTTACTTAGTAAAATTCTGAACTGTCTATGTGTCTTCTGTTTTCATTAAAACTGATCCGTCATATGGTGCAGGACTTAATTCCTGGGTTAAAATCAAGGGTGCATCGCTTTTACACTGCTATTGTAAAATGGAAATGGTCACAGACCGCTGTCTGATGATGACCTAATTCCTGTACTGTGGAGACCAGCTTCGACTACTTAGTCATTTCAAGGCCAGCCTGAGCTATATGAGACTGTACCTCAAGGGGGAAAAAGAGAAGGCATCTGTCTTGATATAAAGATATTTTTTTATTAACTCTTTTGAATATTTTCTTTATTTACATTTCAAATGTATTCCCCTTTCCAGGTCTCCCCTTCGGAACCCCCCTATCACATCTCCCCTCCCCCTGCCTCTATGAGGGTGCTCCCCCACCCACCCACTCCTGTCTTCCCTCCCTAGCATTCCCTTACACTGGGGCATTGAACACCCTCAGGCCCAAGGGCCTCTGCTCCCCCTGATGACTAACAAGGTCCTCCTCTGCCACATATGTGGCCAGCACCATGGGTTCCTCCATGTGTATTCTTTGGTTGGTGGTCCAGTCCCCAGGAGCTCCGGGGGTCTGGCCACCTGACACTGTTGCTCCCTCCCTGTGGGGCTGCAAACCCCATCAGCTCCTTCAGTCCCTTCTCCAACTCCTCCATCCGGGACCCTACACTTAGTCCAATGGTTGGCTGCAAGCAAATGCCTCTATATTTGTCAGGCTCTGCCTGAGCCTCTCAGGAGACAGCTTATCATGCTTCCATCAGCAAGCACTTGCCAGCATAATTTTTAATTGCACATATATATTTGTGCCTGTTTGTGGTCTGCATGCATGTGCAGAGGTCTATGACGTCAGCAGATTTCCTGGAGTTAGCTGGAGAGCTAGGTGGCTGTGAGACACCTCAGACGGAGGCTGGGAGCTGAACTCTGGATGCTGTGCCAGCTCTGTAGCCCTGGCATGATACTACCATTTAGACATGCAAGGGAACTTTAAATTCACTTATTTTTAATCTACCTCATTTTCCCTAGAAATATTATCCCTATATTAAAACAGTTTTATCCATTCAAAGCAGTCTGTTAAATCAGTCGCTTCATGCCCACTTTTTTTTTTTTTTTTTTTTCGAGACAGGGTTTCTCTGTGTAGCCCTGGCTATCCTGGAACTCACTCTGTAGACCAGGCTGGCCTCGAACTCAGAAATCCACCTGCCTCTGCCTCCCGAGTGCTGGGATTAAAGGCGTGCGCCACCACTGCCCGGCCTTCATGCCCACTTTTGAGAAAATGGTAGGGAAAGGGAATATACCTTTGATAGTTATTTTTTTTTTTTTAAGATTTATTTATTATATGTAAGTACACCGTAGCTGTCGTAGCTGTCTTCAGACACTTTTTCTTCTCTCTCAGGCCCCGCTCACTCCTGCCCCACTCACTGTAGCTGTCTTCAGACACCCCAGAAGAGGGCATCAAATCTCAATACGTATGGTTGTGAGCCACCATGTGGTTGCTGGGATTTGAACTCAGGACCTTCGGAAGAGCAGTCAGTGCTCTTGACCGCTGAGCCATCTCTCCAGCCCCTGATAGTTATTTTTTCTGAATTTATAGTTAAGTACAGGCTTTGGTAATTTTTAAAAAAATCATATAAAGACTTTGTAAGAAAGATCTTGAGTCCTACACAGTAAAATTTCTGATGGTATGACCATGGGTGCTAAATTATTTTCAGTTGTCTGTCATCTGGTTATTTATGTAAGTTAGGGAAAAAAAACTTCAAATTTGAGCAATATCTATCTAGTTAATATGCCAAATGAGTTTTACATGTAAATGCAGTATCAATACATAAATGTTTCTGGCCTGGCCAGTGAGCTTAAGAATCATCCATTTCTGTTTTGTCCAAGCATTAGGATAACTTTTCTGTTCTTAGAGCTAAGTGCTTGGTGTTTCTGGGAGCGGTCTATTTTAGTTCTTGTGGCAGTGCCCATGCACAGGGATAGAGAGGTACTGAGCCACGCCTTCAGGGAGCGTCTCTCATTCAGTCTTAGTGGCCTGCAGGTACAGACTTTCCAGAATGTCACTTTCACTAGAAAGATACTGTCTACATTTGTTACAGAGTGGTTTCCTGTACCAGAACAAAGCTATGCAAGGCACTCTGAATAAAAGCATGCTGGTTCACATCACCGTTTTTAAATTTCCCCTTAGTTGTTTGTGACTATGTTAAGATAGAACAGGTTTTCCTATATATAAAACAGAAAGTTCTCTAGTGGTGTGATAGCTTTTAAATGTTAGATGAAAAGCAGTTCAGCAAAGACCTTTTCTATGGTACGGGTTAGTTTGGCATCCATTCCCTCCTACTTCCACTAATTCTCTGATAGTTACGACAGACAGCAGAAACACTGCTTACAGTGTTTAGTTACACTGTTCCATATGGAAGGCGTTTCTGAGCTGTGTTAGCTGTGATTCTAATCTTTGTGTGTATCTTTACTGTCACAATACAACTCCAAGCTTCACCTATCACTTAATGTAAATATGCAGTTATTCTATGGATTTATCATCTTTCTCAGTCTAGATTACTGTGAATTGTAGCTTTTATTTTCTATGAGTATTTTTCATATAATTAACTGAAATGTACTGTTCTCTGAAATATGGTAGTACTTTGTCTTCCTGTTCAAAAAGAACAAGCATCTTCACAAACGAAATGGGAGAGAGCACTGTCCTGCCCACTCATTCTGACTGTGACTTTAAACCTCAGTCGTTTCTCTCTGCTCCTACCAGGATACTGCCTGAGGTTTATTTGGCTTACTTGTGTTTCTAGATATAGGATGCTGGATTCAGATTGCTTCAGATGAAGCTATTTCATGGTCTTCTGCTTTTGTGATCTATTTTAATGCAAAAGAGAATTTGACAAATATCCACTGGTAGTAAATTATTTATTCCTTAAATCCGTGAGCTATTGATTGCAGGATCATTAGAATAGTTGCAAAGTAAGAATACCCGTGCTTCTTTTCAGATAGGTAAGGCAGGAGGTTTTGCTGTGGCAGCAAAATTTAGACGTTCTGTTGTTGGCGTTCTTTTTGAAGGTTAAGGAGATCCTTGCTGAATATGATCCCAATTTTATGTCCGTGAGTCTGGACGAAGCCTACTTGAATATAACACAGCACTTACAGGAAAGGCAAGATTGGCCTGAGGACAAAAGAAGATATTTCATCAAAATGGAAAACTACAGAAAACTCGGTAAGCAATGTATAAAAACCACCAACTAAAAACTAACAGAAAGCAGCTCTGTGAATGAACCCAGCTAATTCACATAATATTAGATTCATCTTTGTCAAAATGAAAAACCGGAAACTTAAAATACACCAATGGGTTTTTTTAAATTAAATATGCAATCCCTTTTAAAATCAGATGAAAATGTTAAATCTCCAGATTTTAAGAATTCATAGACTTCTTCAGAGTAATTGCAAAACACTTGTTTTCTTAATATCAAAGCATTTTGATTACACTGAAGTGAAGGGGGCTCTCTGCATGAAGTGACTTTTGTTGTTATTGTTATTGCTGATGGGAATCAGATTTTTAAAATGTCTAGCCCCAGACACACCAAAACCTTTGGTGATTTTATTGTTCTTAGTTCCCCAGGTTTTCTTCAGTCTGGTTCTAATGCAATAGGTGGCTGCTTCCAAGCCTGTAGACATTCATGACCGCCTCTCCCTCTTCACCATAGCCCCTGCTGGGACACGTGGGGGAAAGGCAGCAATAGACCTGGACGGCTTCCTCTGGCACTCTTTTCTGAGGCACGGTCTCTTGGGATCTGCTGTGGTTGTTATTGTCCCTCCCACCGCCCTTTTCCTCCGAGGCCGCTGTACCTAGCTTTTATGCTGGTATTGTAGATCTGAACTCAGGTTCACAAGCTTGCACAGCAGGGCTTTACCCGCTAAGGCATCTCCCCAGACGCTCATGATTCTTCTACACAAGTAAAGGATTCGGGACTCTATAGATTTGTATTATTTATCCAAAGCGGCACCATTAAACATTCAGATGTTACACATTCTGCGTCCAGTCCCTTTACCAAAAGGGTTATTACTTCAAATGTTCTTGAATCCATGAACAAAGTTCACCCAGCTGAAAAGGTGACCCAAAGGGATTCACTCACAAACCACAGCCACATTTCATGTGTGTAGCTTCTTCACAACATCAGAGGGGCTAGTCAGTGGTGGGCAAACCTTGAACAAAAATGGTGGGTGTACGATGGAATCCAATTTTTTCTTCTTTTGTTTTTTGTTGTTTTTGTTTTTGGCTTTTGTGTTTTGTTTTGGGTTTTTTTGAGACAGGGTTTTTTCTACATAGCCCTGAGCCCTACCTGTCCTGGAACTCACTGTATAGATCAGGCTGGCCTCAAACTCCAAGATTAAAGGCTTGCTCCACCACACCCGGCAGCATCAAATCCTAAGCCTCACACCGTTAGGAGCTCGCCTTGTTTGCAGCAAGTTCAATACAGACATCAAATCAAAGCCTCATTACCTTATTTCCTGGGGGTTGGTCTCTCTTTTTTCTTTGATGGAAACATCAAAAAAAGAATAATAGTTTCTGGACACAGAAGCTTGGAACAACAACAAAAAGACTTTGCTCTTTTGGTGTAAGCTTATTGTTTGGGCATTAGCGGTATAAAGTCTAATGCTTACGAACCTCATTCTGTTAACTTCTAAGCATTTTTATGAGAGAAGGGGAGAGGGAAGTCACTGATTTCAAGCACCCCTTAACAATTATTCTTGCCTTGTGTTTAAAAACTGCTTTAGGCTAAAAGTAAAGTGACTTACTCTCTGTCATTGCTCCTTTCAGCGCCCAAGCTGACAGTGATGAGGTGGCATCACATCAGTTTGCTCGTTTGCAGTGTTCTCTTCATCTCTTTCATATTCTTAAGCAAATGAAGTGATTTAACTTTTGTTTCTTAGACATAATTCCCTGTGGGCTGCGCTCTTAATAACAACAAACCTTCTATTTTCAGAGTATTGCAAGTGACAGGTGATTGGTGGATCTTTCTTTAAAGTCAGACATTTTCCTGTTTGCCCTTTTATAAAAGATTCTTTGTCTCTAGAAACTAATCAAGTACATTGTTATTTATATATCTGTGAACATTGACAGACTGACTGACTGACTGACTGACTGCCTGCCTGCCTGCCTGCCTGCCTTCCTTCCTTCCTTGAGACAGCTCTGGCTGTCCTGGAACTCACAGAAACCTGACTGCCTCTGCCTCCCCAGGGCTGGGCTTAAAGGTGTGAGCCACCACCTGGCTTTCTTTACACATTTTCTAAAGACCAAGTTCATCTTTCAAGTAAAGTGCCTTCAACTGCAGCTGGAAATATAATTTAAGGAATTTAAGCTCAGTCCATTTTCATGAGCTCAGCACTCAGAAGGCTGAAGCAATAGAATTAGGAGTTCAAGACCAGCCTGGACAGGGTGCATAAGTTAATGTGAGGCTAACCTAAGCTTTCAAAAAAAAAAAAAAAAGGAATTGTTGCCTCTGTATTTACCTTGAAATGGGATCAGAAAACTGTTGTTAATCTTATACATGTAATTTAAATAGTTTTTATTCTATTTTAAGCTTAAAGAACAGTTTTTATGGACTTACTCATGTAATCCATATGGACTTACTCATTTTTATGGACTTACTCATTTTTAGTACTGTCATCCTCCTGTCTCACCCTCCCAAGTACTAGGTCCTGGGATCATAGGTGCACCAATGTAGCCAACTACTCTACTTAACAGTAACAGTCTCCAGTGTATTGATAATTACACTTTTTGTCTTAAATTTGGACCTTCATCAGTTGGATCAGACTCTAAGAATTTATATAAAGAAGTTCTGCTTTCAGGAGTACTTCCATTTATAGCAAAGGCAAGCTCAGTGAAAGTAACATTTTGTTAACAAGCAAGTTAGAAGTGAAATCAGCATTTGAAAAGAAATATTTTAGAGTATTTTCATATTTTTAAAGTTTCTCCCATGAATAAAGAGTTTTTTTCCTCTTCCAAAGCGAAGGTTAATTTTGGTTGCAATTATTCCCACTGTTTAATGCTTTCCCTCCTCATTCGTAACTCTAACTTAAGAAGGTTCTTTATCTCCTTAAAGAAAAATAAAGTGAAGAATATTTCCTTTCTTAAAGAAAAGGTGATGGACATCGTAAGTTGGTGAGTCTTACCTAAAATATTGCCTTTAAAACATGCACTAAAGAAATGGATGTCGCCGGACAGTGGTGGCGCACGCCTTTAATCCCAGCACTCGGGAGGCAGAGGCAGGCGGATTTCTGAGTTCGAGGCTAGCCTGGTCTACAGAGTGAGTTCCAGGACAGCCAGGGCTACACAGAGAAACCCTGTCTCGAAAAACCAAAAAAAAAAAGAAAAGAAAAAAGAAAAAAAGAAAAGAAAGAAAAGAAATGGATGCCACAAAAGATAAATGATAGCGTTTCTTATCATGGTTCCTAGGAAGAAGACTGAACTGCTTTGTCCATCGTGTAGGGGAGAGGTGGGCACTGATACCTGTAATCCTGTACAAGGCTTGGGCAACAGCCATCAGGAGTTCAAGGCCAGTGTGGGCCCGTGTGGGCTCCATGGTGAATTGAGGCCAGTGTAGGCTAATAGACTGTTTCAAGCAGACAGACTAATGTGCACAGAAAGGAGGGGACGGGGAGGGGGGTGCAGGGGGAGAATTACACAGTAGATTAGGACTTGGTGGGAAAGCATTGAGAAAAATGACAGAATGGAATGAAACCTAACTTAAGACGTGTGTACTTCTTAAAATGAGGTTGACTTTCTGCTCCTGTGTGTGATTTAGATACTCCCGGACAGGAAGCGAATGAGATCACCAAATATGATCGGCCTATCTCCCCACTGCTTTTTGAAGACAGTCCTCCTAATTTGCAACCCCAAGGAAGTCCTTCCCAACTGACCTCTGAAGAACAAAACAATCCTCAAATAGCCCAAAATCCAGTTGTTTTTGGAACATCAGCTGAGGAAGTGGTAAAGGAAATTCGCTTCAGAATTGAACAAAAAACAACGCTGACAGCCAGTGCAGGTATTTAAAGGGATTTTAACGGGAGTCGTTCCTCATTGTAAAGTAGATGGTGACACTGGATTTGGCTGCTAGTAACTTTTACCTACTGAGGCTCATTAAACCTCCAGTTAAGCTGTAATTAAGCAAAAGGCCTATGGCCCAAGGCAAAAAAGCTATCATAAGTCTAGAATAGTGATCCTTAAGTGCAAAATATATTTTCGTTGGATTTGCACTGCACATTTGACTGGCACTTGTCCTAGACTGCTTTGGAGAAGACAACCTAGCATAAATGCAGGTTGGTGAACCTCCCCTCGCTCCCACCAAGAAAAAGATCAACTTGCAGCATACCAACATAAGACCATCTGGTTAAAAAAAAGGGGGGGGGGGAGGAAAGAAAGCCAACTGTGTCCCCCAGTTCACGTGTATCAGCGACCCTGGGAGCGTCTCGGGTCTTAGCATAGGGACTAATAATGGCTGCACCATTTGTCATAAAGCTGCTGCATTATCTTAAAGACGTGTGTGATTGGGTTAATGTTTTTATTCCAAAGCATAATCAGATATTTTACAGATATTAGGAAAATATCTGTAAAAACCAAAATGAACTATTAATGAATGTATTTAGATACACCTACTCTAAACTGTCTTGATAAGACTCCTGGAAGTGTAAATCGTCATGTGCGGTGGTTTGCTTCGTAACAATAAAGATTAAAGGTTTTATATTGTTGCTTTCAATATAAGTCAGAATACTTAATTTTTTAATGTAGAAATTTTACATTGAGGAAAACTTTTTAAAAATTAAACATCTATCTTAAACTATATTCTAGACCTTTTCTGAGACATAAATAAGAATCTTCTAAAATAATCCTCTATTCCTAGTACAGTCATAAGTAATGATACCTAATATTACTTGGTTCAGAAGTTACTCCTGGATTCTAAGATGTGAGGGCTCAAATAGTTCTCATGTCGTCTGCTGCCATAGCTAATATATTCCCTTCCCTAAAACCTCAGAAGGCCCTGGGGAGATGTCAATACCCGGATGTGACATTTAAGTGTCACTCCATAATTAACTCTATAACTGCTTTTTGGAGTGAATGGAGTGCTCTTCTTTTTAAGGCATCGCCCCCAATACAATGTTAGCAAAAGTGTGCAGTGATAAGAATAAGCCAAACGGACAGTACCAAATCCTCCCCAGCAGGAGCGCAGTGATGGACTTCATCAAGGACTTGCCTATTAGAAAGGTAAGGCCTCGTAGCCAACTGTCCTTTGTGTGTATACTCTTAATTCTGCAGAGGAGCTGGAGTCCAGCGGTTCTCAGCCCCTTTGGGAGTCACTTACCAAATATCCTGCATATACGATATCTATATTACAAGTCATAAAAGCATATGTTTGGGGGTCACCTCAGCATATGGAGCTGTATTAAAGAGTCACAGTGTTAGGAAGGTTGAAAACCACTGGCTGATAGTAATTATCTTTGCTGAATGTAGCATGTGAGAACTTTGCTTAGTAGTTGGATGTGCACTGAAACTTTCTGTGGAACCATGAAAGTAGTTTAAGAAGCTCTGCTGCTGGAGAGCTTAAAGTAAGCAAGAGATGGTAGACTTTAAGTGCATTCCGACCTAGGAGAAAGGACATAAAAGGAGCACCTCCAGGAGTGCCTGCAGCCGTAACCTGTGCTGTCTTAGCCTCCAGTCCAGGCTGCTGCCCATGAGTGGGTGTGACACTCCCAAGAGAGTTAGAATTTTATGTTTGGCAAAATTGAACCAAAGTACTTCACCATCTCTAAAATGATAAATTTTCCCCCCAAGGTTCCAAAATCAGCATATTTTATTATTTATAGCTTCTGAATTTTTATACTCTTGAGTCTTCTTTATTTTTTTATAATTAAGGATTTTTTAATTACCATTGTATAAGTAATGATTTTTAAATGAGATTTTAAAATATCACCAATATTTGAACTCACCCAGTATTAAACCTAGAGCTTTAAAAAATGGAACCCTATTCATTCATACCTTAGGTAGGTATATAGTATGCAGGAGTCATTAGCACTGTGGTCTACAGCCTTTTTCATAGCATTGAGTGATACCTTATGCAAATTCAGTCTTGTCCGTTCATTTGAACAGGCTCTAGACTATCATACAGTAAAACGTTCGATTGTTAAAAAATACAAAGTTTTGTCATGTTAGAGATAATGACGTTCTTTGGTTTGATTTTGTCGAAAACAAAATTCTGTATCCCTTTAAATATTAGCATATTAAAGACTCATAAATATTATACTAGAAAGTTTCATTTGTTTACTTTTACTCTACCATTTCCTAAATTTGTGTGACCACAAAAGTCTTTTTTAAAATACCTTTAAAAAATTCTATCAAATTAGGCTATGTGACTAAAAATAGTAACTGTTTTCTTGCTTGCCATGTGAAAATAATATTATTCATACTATTTGTTAGTGACAGAAGATTATAATCTTCCCCTAGGAATGTCACTCGGCAGCAGACTGTTTACTTAGCATGTTCAAGACTCTGAGTTCAGGCCTCAGTACCAACAACATTTCCCTTCAGACATGCACTAAATTATAAATATTGGTTCATCTGTGCTGTACCTCACTCAATTTTGCTAACCATGGATTCTTTCCTAGGTTTCTGGAATAGGAAAAGTTACAGAGAAAATGTTGATGGCTCTCGGGATTGTTACTTGCCCAGAACTCTACCAGCAGAGAGCGTTGCTTTCTCTCCTTTTCCCTGAGACGTCTTGGCATTATTTTCTTCACATTGCACTGGGTCTGGGTTCAACAGACCTGACAAGGTATCTGTAGGGTTGTTCAGCTTTTAATCATTGTCATTATCATTTATCAGTGTCAGTTTGAACCTTTGAGATAACGGTGATTTCAAAATGTCTTTTTAAACTCATTTTGACTGCTTTAATTTAGCAACTGTCTTAGCTAAGGTTATCAGTTTGCCTATGGGAAAAGGGAGATAATGTCTTACTTCTAGGCCTGGGCAAGATGGGTGAAAAGAATGATGGTTACTTCTGCCCCCTGCCTGTCCCGTTCCGTTGCCGGACTGTAAGAGGCAGGTCGGTGTTCTGGATGTGCTGTTCTGGATGTGCTGTTCTGGATGTGGTATTCTGGATGTGCTGTTCTGGATGTGCTGTTCTGGATGCGGTGTTCTGGATGCAGTGTTCTGGATGCGGTGTTCTGGATGCAGTGTTCTGGATGTTGACAAAAGGCAGTGGCTTATACTGCAGTTTATTCCTCAAGCAAGATTTAGTGAGTTTTTGAAAGCCCTTAGCTGCAGTCCATTTAGTTTTCAAGTGTGTGAGTGAGTGCTGAGCGCTCACCTTTTGTTGGCCCTGGTGTAAGCACTGGAGATAGTAACAGTGGTGGACAAGGTCCTGCCTGGCTGGAGTCTATACACCAGTATAAGAAATAGAAAATGACCAAAGAAATGGATGAAGAAAGTCAGAGTGCGGGCATGAACAGGGACATCAGAGGTCAATGTGGGGTTGACAAAGTCATCCAGAGTTGGAGGCCAGAAGGAGCTAACCATGCAAACCCTGGAGACCGTCTCCACGGTGACCTAGGACAAGGTGGTTCACCTAATTTAAAGTCCTGTACTTCGTTCTGCGTTTTCTCATTTGGGCTTATTGTGGATGAATAAAAAGAAGCCGAGGAGAGAAGTAAAAATCATAAAATCAATCCTAGGCAGTGTGTTTATCATGATCTGTCCTGTTAGTGAACCTTCAAAAGTCCTCACGATGTTGGCTTATCTGGGGAGAGTGTAAAGAGCTCAGGTTACAATACTCCTACCTAAATGTTGAAATTAGTTATATACATATTCCATCAACCTGGCTTCCTTTATATTCTTGTGCTAAAATTAAAGGACCGCAATAAAATCAAAGAGGATATGGATGAAATTAATTACAAACAACTGCAAAGTCTGATAATGAGTTAGAGGCTAGCCTAGGCTACAATAGTGAGATCCTGTCTGTCAGAGAAGAGGCAGGACAGCATAGCTGGTGGTATCATTCTCAACTCCCTGAGCTCTTTGTTCTCTTGAGGCCACAGTTAAAAGATTGTGATCTCAAGTGTACACCAGGGAAGATAAAATCACAACCCTGTAAATGATCTAGTTTACTTTTTAATCCAAGTAAGGTCATCTTTTTTCCCATTACACTTAAAGCTAATATGATTTGATACAATGTAGCAGGTGTTATTCTGTGTTCTGTAGAGGCCAGTAAGGCTTTTGGATGAAAAATGCACAGATTATCTCTAATACCCTGTGGCTGCTCTCCCTCCCCAGCCTGTGTTCTCTGTTGCCCTGTGCTGCTTTGGTTTTTTAGGCTGGGTATTTTCCTTTTTGAACACATAGCTCTTTTTGTTGTTGTTTGTTTACTTGTTTGTTTTTGGTTTGTTTGTTTGTTTTTGGTTCTTGTGATTTATTGAATTTTACATGTGTTAGGCATGTGCTCTACCACTGAGCTACATGCCCTCTCTCTTTACTTATTATTTTGAAGTAGAGTCTCACTTAAATTGACCAGGTGATTTGAACTTACTGTGTAGCCCAGGCTGGCCTTGAACTTGTGATCGTCTTGCCTCAGCTTCCCATATAACTGGGGTTATTTTTACAGAAGTCTGCCATCGGGCCTGCCTTTTTCCACTTGATTGGTTTTGTTTTGTTTTTAGTTTTTGTGCTGTTGGGACTCAAACACAAGGCCTGGTCATATGAGGCAAGCTCTGTGAGACTGAGCTACTTCCTCAGGCCCTGTGTACTGGGATGTGAGTGTCTTAGACAAACACTGGTATATTTTATTCATTATTCCATGTGCTCGAGCAGTAGAGCGTAGTAGTATTTGGACAATGAATAAAGTGCATGTTCCTTCAGTTTCTTTAGTTCAGTGGCCCCTGTCGGAGTAGCTAGAGTCCAGTCAAAGTAGTTGGTTTTGAGTCTCAGTCATCATCCCCATACCAAATTCTGAATGAGCCGTGAGTGGCTTGTAGGAGAGAAGCTGGTGCGCCGCCCGGAATGAAGCAGTGTTGACTTATGTTGGAGGCACAAGCGTGCTGTGGCTGGCCGCTGTTGTTCTGCTGCCTCCAGGCATTTATATTTTAGTATTCAGACTTTTAATAGAAGCAAGGTATATACCTGTTTATAATTTTGTTTTCTACTATAGATATAGACTTGATCCATGAACATGAAATCAAATTAGTATCTTACCTATTTATGTCACAGCGACAGTTTCATTTTTAGATTTAAAAAAAAAAAAAAACCCTCAGTGGGTTTTACAAGATATAATTTTTTTAAAAGAGATTGTTGGGGGGGGAGGTGCTATAGAGGTGGCTCAGCAGTTAAAAGCACTGGCCATTGTTCTAGAGGACTTGGTTTTGATTCCCAACATACGCACGTGTGGCTCACAGATGGTAGCCCTAGTTTCTAGAGATACAGTGCCCTCTCCTGATGTCTGTGAACACTGAACACACATGCTGCACAGACATGCATACAGGCAGCACGCCCACACACGCAAAATTAGGTAGCTTGTTAGTTAAAACCAGCATATTAAAGTCTCTTATTGACCAAAACCAACCCAGTTTTCTTTGAGATAGAAATAAACCTTTTCTTTTTTCTCTTCTCATTTCAAGGGATGGAGAAAGGAAAAGTATGAGTGTTGAAAGGTAATATTTTTCTTTTATGTTAAATAAAAATAAAGTTAATGACATACGATTTGGTGTATATTAAACTGTTTCAAGTTCATTTTCAGTAAAGAATCACCATAAATAAAAAAAGCTTCACTGTCTTTGGCAGCTTATACTCCTGAGGTAAACGTAAGCTCAATACACTGTCTTTGCTTTGGTTGCTATATTCACAGTAGGACAACATGGTCAGTGTATATATATATATATATATATTTGGTTTTTCGAGACAGGGTTTCTCTGTGTACCCCTGGCTGTCCTGGAACTCACTCTGTAGACCAGGCTGTCCTAGAACACAGAAATCCACCTGCCTCTGCCTCCCAAGTGCTGGGATTAAAGGCGTGCACCACCACTGCCCGGCATTTATATTTAATACTGATGTTACTCCTGTTAAGTGAAAACTAAAGACTTTGGGATTTCTAATCTTCTTTATAAGAACAATTAAATGTTTACCTGACAATCCTAAGACACTACAGTGGGAGTTCCAGGAACTTGAGATATTGTCCAGTATCTCAGCAGAGGCTTTCAGTTACGTGTTGAGAGCATGTCTGATCCAAATTTCTGAAGTCTGCAATGTTCCAAATCCCAAGCCTTCCCGAGTGCTGAGATGCTGTGCCGCACATGGGAACCTCTCCCTCATCTTATGGGACGGGTTGCAGTCAAGCATAGACCGTTGGAACACCATGTGTCAGGTGCATACAAAACAAGTGAATTTCCTTCTTAAACCTGGCTCCCATCTGAGGACATCTCACTGTGCACAAACAGATACTACAAAACAAATTAAAAACAAAAAATACCGCAACCCAAATCTTCCTTAAGTATTTCAGATAAAGGATGGAGCCTGAAGTACTATTGGTAAAGGAAAGCCTAGCAATGGGTCTCAGCCTTCCTGACGCTTCGACCCTCTAATACAGTTCCTCAGGTTGTGCTGACCCCAACCATTAAATTATTTTTATTAATGCTTCATAACTGTACATTTGCTACTGTTTGAGTTGTAATGTAAATATCTGTGTTTTCCGATGGTTCTCAGTAACCCCTGTGAACAGGGCAGTCAACCTCCAAATAGGTCCCAACCATAGGTTGAAAACCACTGACTTAGAGATCGTCTAGTGTTGGGGGTTTAAAATCTTATTTGGAGTCACATAGAATCTTAATGGAACTTGGTTTAGGGAGAAATGTGTGTATTTTAAAAGCTCCTCAATTATTTCCTCAAAACGTCAACTTGTATTGAGACATGTAAGAACCACTACCTGGTTTCCTTTTTGTTTTTTTATGTTTTGTTTTGTTTTGTTTGTTTGTTTTTTTCTAAAACGCTTTAGGGCATCAAGTTTGGAATGGAACTAGGGAGTAAGGTCCCTGATTACAATCATGTATAGGAATCCGGCTTCTCCAATATGGGAAGAGCACACAATAAGAAAGCACCAATATGGCCGTTAAAAATGAGTGAGGGATGGGCATGGGAGTGCATGCCTTTAATCTTAGCACTGTGGAGGGAGAGACAGGCTGATCTCTGCGAGCTCAGGGGCAGCTTGACCTATACAGCAAGTTCTAGTCCAATCTCGGCTACAAAGGGAGACCATGACTTAAAAAGAGAGAAAGTACATTAAAAAATTGGGAGTTTTGCTCATCAATGTGCCTATGCAAATGGCTTTTGATCATTTTTACAGATATTTTTACTTAATTATGTGTTAGGTTATGTGAAAACTCTAATTTATGCCAAAGAAAATACAGTGCTAGGCTATTTGAATGTACTCTATCATTAACAAACTACTCAGCTGTAGTTTCACATTGTGCACTAACGTACTTCTCTTTTCTCCAGGACATTCAGTGAGATAAGTCGAACAAAGGAACAGTACAGCCTGTGCCACAATCTGTGCACTGAGCTCGCCCACGACCTCCAGAAGGAAGGACTTAAGGTGCTGGATTTTCATGGGAGGGTTTTAGTTTCTGGTTTTGTTTTCATTTTGTTTTTTCATTATAGGATACTACTCTAAGTGAAGAGAACACACATTTATTAAAGCTAGAGACAAATAAAATATAACATTCTGTGTCCCGTCAATCAGGAACAAAGTGAGTCTGAGGTCTTTGTGTGAGATCTGTGATGAGGTCACTCCATGAAGGGCAATTTGTTACACTGAAATGTGTGGCTCCGGTGCAGCTTTGTACACTTAACACTACTTTAGTCACACACTAGATCATTGCTTCTACATTAGAATTACGTGCTAGATCATTGCTACCACATTAGAGTCACATGCTAGATCATTGCTACTACATTAGAGTCACATGCTAGATCATTGCTACTACATTAGAGTTACACACTAGATCATTGCTTCTACATTCAAGTTACACTCTAGATCATTGCTACTACATTAGAGTCACATGCTAGATCATTTCTACTACATTAGAGTCACATGCTAGATCATTGCTACTACATTAGAGTTACACACTAGATCATTGCTTCTACATTCAAGTTACACTCTAGATCATTGCTACTACATTAGAGTCACGTGTCGGGAGAGACAAAGGTGAAGGGAAGGCGTGTTCTACAACTGTCCTCCGATCACAAATCATTTTCCCATCATCCTTGAAAGTTTTGCTCATCAAGACAGTGACCCTTCTAGCGCAGGGCTGTATTTCAGGGCTCTAATCCTAGTTGCTAACACTCTGAGAAGAGCAGCCTGCTCTGAACTGCCAGGTTTGTAATCTTCATTCAGAAGATTTAGTGTTTCCTCGGTCCCCTCAAGCCCAAGTTAGTTATTACATAGTGTAATACAAAAGTATTAAAAAGTTACTGCAGAAAATTGGAGCACTTGAAGAGCAGTTTTGTTTCTAACTCTTCTCTAGCTCGAGTGTAAAATAGTTTCTTTTTGAATTTTTTAATGCATGTTTAGTTTTAGAATCATTTCAGATTTATAGGACTGTTTCCAAAAGAGTACAGAGATTTCCATTGTCGCTCTCTCCCAGCTCCCTCAATTGTGAACATTTCATACCAGCAGAGATATTTGTCAAACTAGAAAGTGACATCAGCACTTGCGATTAGCCAAGCTTCAGACTGCATTCGGCTCACTCTTGTCTTCCTACTAACTTGATTCTTTCCAGGGGAACCACATGGTAACTAGCGTCCTGTCTCCCTAGGTTGCTCTGCAAGTTGGATAGCCTTTTCCTCTTTGTAAAACTGACAGTCTTGATAACCACTGGCTACATTCTCTGTAGAATGCCACTGTCTCATTTGTCCCATGTCATAGGTATGTAGAAAGAATAGCACAGAGATGAAGTGGCCTTCCCATCCTTTCCTGTCACATCGTCACCTGGTTAAGGGACTGTTTCAGGCTCTGCTGCCTGAAGTTACTGATTCTTAGTCAGGAAGTGAGTCAGGAGTTGCACTTGCCCTCAAGTGACACAGCTGCCAGTTACTTCCACACACCCCAAGGAAATACTCAAATGTCATCCGCCCTCCCCAACTGAAACCTCATGTCCTCAAGACACTAGCATGAAGATGATCCTTACAGGTGTCTACCGGAGCACTCTGGCATGTGGTTGTCGTGGAGTAAATGTGGGCTATTCATTCCCCATGACTTTCAAAACTGAATTACCTTAGGGCAATGTACAGTAAAAGTAAAAGTGGTTGGTTAACTTGCCCTTCATATAAAAGTAGTTTTTAATTAATTGAGGGGAGGGTAGTAATTATATACTAAATGATACTTTCAGACATGGATTTTAATTATGGCAGTTCTAATGACCGTGTGTTATAAACCGCCGATTACACTTTCGTATCCTTGTATACAAACAAACTTCCTAAACTTTTCTAACCTGCAAACAACCTTCTTCTACAAGTTCTGAAATGTGTATTAATGTGCTCATGTGTTGTAGGGAAGAACTGTTACCATTAAGCTGAAGAATGTGGATTTTGAAGTAAAAACTCGCGCATCTACGGCTCCATTCGCCATGTCTACTGCAGAGGAAATATTTGCCATTGCTAAGGAGCTGCTGAGGACAGAAGTTAATGCGGGTTCTCCACATCCCCTGCGGTTAAGAATGATGGGTAAGTTCTCTCCCCCCCCATTTGTTTATTTATTTTCCTCTTATATGTTTAATAATGCCCCCTCCATAAAAAGAAAAAAACATTCAACTGGGAAATCTTTTCCCTCCGTTTATTTCTAAAACTGTTTAAGGGCGTCTTGGTCTGTGCCATCATCTGGAATTCCTAGAACCAGATGTACATACAGAATGGAATTTCAATTCTGTCTGAGCCAATGGAAGTTGTTCTTATCTTTGTTTTTCTGAAGTCCTTGAGGCATGATGTTTCAAGACTCAAAACCTAACAGATTTGAGAAACAAATCCAGGGTGTTCTAATTATATCCTGTAGTACTGTCTTGGGGATCTGGAATACCATGACATAATGAATCGTGGGTGTTTCTGTCACTAAACAACAGCAGCAAGTTTGTTATCGAGATTATGAGGACACTAACTATCACGCCAAGTTAATCTTTATCACTTTGTGCTACGGTTTAGAAATTTTGGATTTCAGAATTACAAATCCAGATTGTGACACTGTGAAGCCACTCTGCCAGCCACTATCTGTTGGAAACAAACTAGAAAGCCATGCTTCCACGTGACCTTTAAGAGATTGTGCCAAGATGGGATCATTAGTCTTACTTTTGACCTTGAGAGATAGTGTCCAATGAGACCACTGCATGAAGTCTATTAAAAAGAGCCAAAGAGCAAGTGTCTATAGAAACTTTCTTTGTAATTGCAAAACTTAGAAGCAAGCAAGATATACTGAAGTGGATTGATAAACTGTCTGTCCAGACAATAGAATAATGTTCAGTGTGTAAATGAGCTACACAACGACATGAGGGAAACTTACATAAGTATTGCTAAGTGTAAGAAGCCAGTACTGTGTGACTGGCTTCTTGAAAAATGCAAAACCTTAGAGACAGTAAAGACAATGTTGCCCAAAGGGAGGGATGAAGGAAACAACTGTGTATTGTAAACGTAACTTTTATTCCTCTGATGTAATTGTCATCTCTGAGGCTTACTGCCTCAGTCTGCTAGCCTAGGCCTAGTCCCAGAAGTTTCTAGCCTCCGTACGATCTAACCTAGGCCTAGAATGTTTTCAGCCTCTGACACTTACTGCTGAATAAGTTCACCCTTTCTAGTTCTTTCTGAACTCTGGCTAGCTGATTCAACTCAGCTGTTCTGACTCAAACTCCTCTCCAAGCTGACTGGTTCAATCTGGCTTCTGTCTCAGCCACTGACTTTTTGCTCTGCTTGGCCTCACACTAAATGTGGCAATCTGTTCTAATTTGGCTCCTTCTCATTCTCTGGCTTGTTCTGTCATCTCTGAGTCTGGCTTGTTCTTTCCCTGCAACCTATCTTGATAAAACTGCCTCCTCCCTCTCTCTGTCCTGCCCCCTCTTATGTTGCCTCTTTGTTCTCTGATCTCATGAGAGTTGAAAACATCCCATTCTGTTATCTTTTTTCTGATTCATCACTTTGACTGCCACTTAATTAGACATCACTTTCAAACACGGGTGCTTCCTCCTACAAACTAACTTTACCTTCATTATTTGAGATTAATGGTGTGTACTAAGATATGTCTGTATTCCAGCCAGAGGGATTAAAGGTGTGTGCTAACAGTGTGTCTGTATTCTAGCCAGAATAGCCATGTTGCTGGATTAAAATCCCTCTATAGTGCATGATTCTGTAATGGTGATTATATGTCTTTATAACTACATCTAAACTCATAGAATGAAAACTACCAAGATTAATTTCTTAAGTAAACTATAGTGTTTGGGTGATAGTGCTCGCTCTCTCTCTCTCTCTCTCTCTCCCTCTCTTTCTCTCTCTCTCTTTCTGTGTGTGTGTGTGTGTGTGTGTGTGTGTGTGTGTGTTACCGGCCATTGTATGTGAATGACAACAGATGATATATGGGAATATTCTATTCAATTGTTGTGTAAAAATAAAACACTCCTTAAAAAGTTAAGTCTGTCGAAAAAGATCAGCACTAAAGAATCTCTGTAGTTGACTCCAGTTAATTACTTTCTACTTAACAGCATTGAAAGTTCTATATAATCATGCCAACCCCCAATAGATTCCCACCATTTACTGATACTCAGTTTTATAAAGCAAAGTAAATTCTTCTTTATAATACCAGCCATGATGCCAATGTCCTTTAATTTGGAAATTAACGGCCTATGAATGTAGCTAAGTGGCAAATTATATGCCTAACATTCGAAAGACTATACCCAAACCTTAGCACTTAAAAAAATGTATGTTGTGTGTGTGTGCACATCTTATTTCTCTCTCGTTTACCTGTGCATACACGCCAGAATAGTATTGTTTCCATGCTTTGTTCTTATTGGGAGTGAATGACTATGCAATTTGAGACTGACTGGTTTTGGTCTCATTTAGGTGTCCGGATGTCTACTTTTTCCAGCGAAGATGACAGGAAACACCAACAAAGGAGCATCATTGACTTCTTACAAACTGGAAACCAAGCTTTGGCATCTACTGGGTATATTCTAGACAATACTGATAAAACTGAGCTTGTAAAACCCTTAGAAATGTCTCCTAAGAAGAGTTTCTTTGATAAAAAGCGATCAGAAAGGATCTCAAATTGTCAAGACACACCCAGATGTCAAATTGCGGGCCAGCCAGCTTTACAGGTCTTAGAACCATCCCAAGCATTAAAGATGAGCGAGAGTTTCGAAACATCAGAGAATTCAAATGACTGTCAAACATTTATATGTCCAGTTTGCTTTAGGGAACAAAAAGGTATCAGTCTAGAAGCCTTTAATGAACATGTAGATGCATGTCTTGATGGACCATCAACCAGTGAGAACTCAAAAATGCCCTGTTACTCACATGCTTTGTCTGCAGACATTGATCAGAAGGAAGATGCACACCACTCTGTTCCAGTGAAACGGGGGCATGAAACTGGAGAGATCACTTCAGTAGATGGTGTAGATCTAATAGAGGCTGAACACAGATCACTGAAAGCAGCAAGTGTGGACACTGTAGGGAATAATCCCAGCAAAGAGGAATGTCCTGATAGTCCAGACAAGTCTTGTCCTCTATCACTGGCAAATGAAAGCATCAGTATATTAAATAGGCAAGAATCTGCCCAGCCCTGTACAGATGAGGTAGTAACAGGACAAGCTCTAGTTTGTCCTGTTTGTAACCGAGAACAAGAGACTTCTGATCTTACTCTCTTCAACATACATGTGGATGTTTGCTTAAATAAAGGCATTCTCCAAGAACTGAAAAGCAGTGAAGTCAATTCAGTTAAGCAACCCAAAGAAAGCTCCAGAAGTACTGGTAAGCGTGTAATTGTTAAGAGGGATGTGTTGGGGGAGGAGGGAGACAGGCCAGCGGCTGAGAGCACTTGCACTCTTGTGTAGGTCCCCAGAATGCACATGGTGGCTCACAACTGCAACTCCAGTGCCAGAGAGTTTGGTACCTCTTTTGGCCTCTACAGGCAACACACACACACACACACACACAAACATGTAGATAGGAAAAACATAATACACTTTAACAAAAAACTAAGAGGAATGTGATTTTTCTAGGGATATGTCTTTTATTAAAATTTCTGAGACTATAAATTTGAAATGTACACTATTAAAAGTGAGGCTTGTGTTTGCTCTCATTTAGGAAATATTAGTTACCTTACCCTGGCTAGAAATAGCTCAATGAACTTTTGAATTGAGGGGAAAGTCCAGTCTAGTTTTGATTTATTGTAGAATGAAGTTAAAAGTTGAAGGATCTGAGAGATCCAATCCAAAAAAAATTTCCTTCAGGGAACATCTGCCAGTGTGTGTGACAAACTAGCTTTGTGTATAGAACCAGGAAGCCCTTTTCACTGTTTTCTTGGTAATGCTGACTGCAGCAAGATTGCAGAAACTAAGTTTAATGCCAGTAGAACTAGTAAATAAAGAAACAACACTGTAAAATTAACTTTGTGGGGCTGGCAGTGTGGCTCTGAGGGTCCAGGTGCTTGCCGCCAAGCCTTTCAACCTGAGCTTCGTCTCTGGAACACGTGATAGAAGGAAAGAACTGACTTCCGAAAGTTGTTTGCTCACTCCATACATGGATTTACATGTACATACGCGCACACATGTTTAGTTAATGTAACTATTTTTTAAAACTAGTTTGGGATATGTAGAATATCTTTAATCTGTTAGTTTTATAATTTTTGTGAAGCTTCTCCTTCATGGATTTTCTTGTCTTTTCTTTCCCCTGCAGACAGACTTCAGAAGGCTTCAGGAAGGACCAAAAGGTATGATCAGCTTGAGCCTCAGTGAGGAGAGCTCATGTTTTCTCGGAGCTTCAGGGGCGAACCTCTGCTTTTTAAACTAACCACGTAGCGTCTTAGAAGCTGACTTTGCAGGATTCTGTTCAAATAGTTCCTTCTACATAGAAATTGTGTGTTCTTTCTCATTCCAGGCCAGGACTGAAGACGAAGGGCTCAGCATCGAAGAAAACAAAGCCCTACGATCCCAGACACACCCTTGATGGATTTTTTAAATGAATTTTGAACATTTTATCAACACTGTTAATTGAAATTATTATTTTCATAATCAATGTACTTATTCTTTCTCATTTTAAATGTATTCCTCTAAGGAAGACAAGTGAAATAATACCTCCCCCACATGACCTTTTGAAGAATATAGACTGAATATTAACATTTCTTTTATATTTCCCTTAATAACCGTGAGAATTTCATTTCCAGTATATGTATGTCAGTTGGAAATCAGTCATGTTGGGGACAACATAAGAAGTGAGGTCAGACGGTCATGTGTTACTTTATAATGAATATAAAATATTTACAAGGACTCTGAGCCGTGTGCAGCATCCTCAGCATCAGTGCTTAGCCACTGCATTGCCATTGATGCTACTGTACCTGCTCGTGCATCTGTGTTCTGTGAGCAGATGTACTTAGATTTAGCCATGATGTCCATGAAGAACATTAGCTTAACAGAAAGAGCATGGGCGTGGCTGTTCGCGTCAAGGAAAGTGATATACAGTATTATCTGTGTTCAGAGGACCTGTTCAAGCCATTGTTATTTGTATTGTCTTACTTATGAATAAGCACTTGGTTCACATAAAGACTTAGTCTGTAACTCAAAATCTTTTTTTAACATAGTACTTTGAATGGCAATATTTAATTTATCAGTTATATTTGACTACAAATCTGTAGTAAACAAGATAAATTGTATAGTTGCTTGGTTTTCATTCACTTCTTTAAAAGAAAATAGACAACTCTGAAGATGAACCCGGAGGGGACAACGCACTTCTCTGTCATCTCTGTTAATTGTTGTGGAAGATAGGTTTGCAGCAGCTCAGAGGTTGCTGCAGACAGAGCGCCACCCACAAGTTCTTATCAAAAAACCCTTCCTGCTCCTGCTTTAAGAACTGAGTCCTGCTGGGTTGTGGTGGTGCACACCTTTGATCCCAGTGCTGGGAGGCAGAGGCAGGTGGATCTGTGACTCTAGGACAGCCTGGTCTACAGAGTGAGTTCCAGAAAGAACAGCCAGAGCTACACAGAGAAACCCTACCTCAAAAAAAAGGAAAAAGGAAAGGAAAAAAAGAACTGAATCTTTTTTTATAGTTTTGTCTTTGCATATTTTAATCCATTTATTGTAGACAGAGAAACATTTGAGGGACCTTAGAACAGACCTTGTACGCCACAGTATTAACCTGACTTTTAATTGCTAGATTGCTTAAAAACAGGCTAAAAGCTTGCTGACATACCAGACTCTTTGTACACCATAACAGTTCCAAAGTTATGGTGCTTTGGTTATTGATTGTGATTTACTTATATAAACTATTTATGAGATTAAGTTCAATGAAACTGATTTAATATATTGAAAAATAGATATTACTGTATTTTCTTCCATCTGAATTTTATTTTTATTGTTTTCAACATTAAATAATAAATTATTTTCATGTAGATGCTGCATTTAATTGAATCTCATATTTAATAATTTTAAAGTTTTTAAAATTAAGGATTTTTTCACTCATACTATTACATTATTTTCTTCTCTTGCTCTTTTCCAGCTTCTCCCATGTCCTCTCAATCCCTCTCAAGTCTATGACCGCTTTTTAAATCTTGTTACGTGTGTGTGTGTGTGTGTGTGTGTGTGTGTGTGTGTGTGTGAATGCATAGGCACACGTTGTTTCACTTATGGAAAACTGAGCTCATTTAGTGTAGCTCATATGTATTTGTATTTAGGGCCAACTAAACTGGATGACTCACCAGGAGGCTTGTCCCTGGAAAAGACTGACCATGCTCCATCAACAGTCACTAATTACGAGGACTGGAGCCTTGTGAGAGTTCCCCCTTCCATGTTGGCATGTTTAACTAGTGTCATTGTGTGGGTCTTGTTTGAGTGACTATATTGCTGAGATTTGGTGGGTACAACGTCCTTGTCACATGCAGAAGACACCATCTGAGCAAACATCAGGTCCTCTGGCTCTTACTGTCTCCCCAGCCCCTCTCCCACAATGTTCACTGAGTCTTAGTTGCAGGAGCCATGGCGGCGATGCCTCAGCTGGAGTCTTAAATTCTCCTGAGAGAAGTGGCTTCTTCCTCGCCAGACACTCCTAAGCCAGGAAGGAAGCTGACCTCTCCAGTCCCCGTGCGAGAGCCACATTCCTTCCTGTGTCTTCTCAACTTTGAATCATACCTTGAACTAGTTACACCATGCAAACCATCCTCTTCCACAGCCCGTGTCTGCCGGAAGGTTGTTGAGAGACAGCCCCTCTGCAATTCCAGGTCACAGTTCATCCTCGGGGGAAGACTGGGCAGGAAGCCATGAGCAAAGCCTGGAGGCCACACAGGAGAGGGATACAGCTCTATTGCTTTCTGCTTCCTCCATGCACAGATTTCTCTGCATTCCTGATCTGCCTGTCTGATATTTCATCCTTGTTCTCTCTGCTGGGACTCCTCCTACGTCCTTTATCTGTTTAGTCTAGTATAGCCATTTTTAAAACATTTGAAACATTTTTAGAAAGCATAATTTAACTTAGAAGAGTAAATGAAGACCCATAACCTTAGAGAGCCAAATCCTAGAAGAACATGTTTGTGATGCATATACCTTGTGTTTGTTGGTAGGGGAAAGCTAGTTTCTGGAATATTAAATTGATTCTTAAGGCTCAGGAAGAAAAATAGTTTCTATAAGGTGATACAAAAGACTTAAAATAGCATTTCACATAGAAAAAAAACAGAATGACCAAGAGCTGTGAAAAGTCATATTAGTCATTCATCTGGGGTATTACTACATCCCTACTGTGTTAGCAAGAAGAAACAATTCAGTGTTGCTAAGTTTTAAACATGACTTAAAGACTTGCTTTGAGGATAATCACTTTGGAAAACAATTTGTCCTTTAGTCAACTTGACAGATGAAGTGAGTAAAAACTAGAAACAACTAAAAATGAAACTTCCTATGGTCAGTGTGTTTGCTGACATTATTTTTTAAGAGAAAGTTTATTTTCAGCTCACTTGCCTACTTTTAAAATAAATCTACATTTTTCCAGAGTTCAATAAAGTTCTGTCTGTAAAACTCAATACTATTCCTATAAAACAGTGATAATCAATTAGGAAATAGAATAAAAATAGTCCAGTTTATCATGGGGCTCTGAGAAGAAAAAAAGGTTCAAAGGTTTGGGAACTTCACTCATTGGAAGATAAGCAGACATAATCTTAGTGATGAACAGGAAGAATGACTGTACAATTAACCCCCCACACACCAGTTACACTGTTATATACAATAAAATTCAAAACCCCCTAGAAATTGGTAAATAAAGACTGGCTTGGTGGCACACTGTTTTAATCCCAACATTCAGGAGGCAGAGGCAGGAAGGTTTCTGAGTTCAAGGCCAGGCTGATGAGACCCTGTCTCAAGAAGAGATAAGTAGATGCTAATTTTTTGGTAGCAATTAATAAAGTGTTAACAGTAGAGCTGATGGGGTCATTTTAAATAAGCTTGTGAAGAAAGTATTGACTGTTAAGTAAAGAGCCATTCTGTGGTTAATAACTCATAGAGAAAGATAAATTTGATGGAGCCTAACCTGTCTGATTATTTGCTAGAATGACTAGTAGAACTGAGAAAAGCTACAACTCAAGTTATGGTTTGTAAGAGTAAAAACATATAAATTAATAAGCAAAGAGGCTACATATGACTCAGAAGTAGGATGTTTTTCTATAAATGTATGATCCTAGGTTTGATACATAGCACAGTATGGGGTTGAGGTTAACAGAGTCCCACGTTTCCAGGGGAAGCATATGGGGAGTACACAACTCTCCTGTAAGTGTGGTATGCCAGCAAAATACCACCAACCAAGACACCTTGCCCACCTCTTCCCACCCAGGGTTTTTCCTGGAAGTCTGTGACAGGCATTCCTATCCAACTGACCTTAGCTACTAAGCTTTAAACCTTCTGGAGAGCTACTAGTCCAAGGCCTCAGTCCTCATTCAGCATAAGCAAGTTGGTAATATAAGCTATCTCTTCAAACTAATACAATGTCTTGAGAGACCCTGCCTCAATGAATAAGGGGGGAACTCAATCCAAGATGATGTCTGGCATCAACCTCAGCCTCCACATGCACGTGCATGAGAAACGCACACGCACATGCACGCACCCGCGCGCACGCGTACCACACACTTGAAAATAGGGAGTAGGAGGCAATCACAATCGTTTTAAATCCCATAACATTTTAAGTATGTTTGTGATGTGGGGCTAAGACACATTTATTCATAGCCATTCTTAGCCACATGCAGTCTCCTGGCCAACCTGTTAGGAGAGAAATTAAAGATTTCAGGACTGAACACGTCACTATTCCGAACACTGGCTGAACTGTGTTCCATGTTTATTTGACAAATAGGTCTTAAGCCTGTTACTATTGTAAGGACTGGAGGTAGAGCCGGGGAGCCTGAGGAACCTCCCATCTGCGATGTTTAAGGTTTGCTACATTTGGAGCAGTGCTTGTTATATCTGGACAACTACGATACAGGAGAGAAGAACGTGAGGAAATAAAGAGCACAGAGAAGTGTTCGTAATGTTCTAGAATGTTCAGAGTGAGTTCCTCTGAGGAAGTGGCAGTCTGTGGGACTAGGGAAGAGGGTTCTGTGGGGAGAGAACTGGAAACTGAATGTCCTGCAGCAGGAGATACCAAAGGAGCAACAGGAAGGGGAAGAAGGTGGCTGGCGCACCAGAATGCTGAGATAACTCATCTGAAATCTGAAAAAGAAAACATCAAGCAGTAGTCACCATGTGACATTTGGGTGGGGTCTTTTGTCCTTTGCTGGGGAAGCCTACCCTCACTACATTTCTAGAAGGGTGTAGAACAGTAGTTCCCAACCTGAGGGTCAAATATCAGGTATTTACTTTAAGATAACAGTAGCAAAATTATAGTTATGAAGTACCAAAGAAATAGTTTTATGACTAGGGGTCACCACAACATGAGCAACTGTGTTAAAGGGTCACATACTTAGGAAGGCTGAGAATCAAGTATGCAGAGCACAAAATCACAACGCTTTTTATCTTTTTTAAAAAAGACGTATTCATTTTATTTATTGAATACACTGTCACTGTCTTCAGACACATCAGAAGAAGGCATCGGATCCCATTACAGATGGCTGTGAGCCACCATGTGGTTGCTGGGAGTTGAACTCAGGACCTCTGTTAGGATAGCATGGTTCAGAATTCTGTGTCGCTGGCCTGATTTCCACTGTTAATGCTGACACTCTTCTACTGTACATTTTCATCTGGTATTTGGAAATTTATTTATGTTGTTTTGAATTCCGTTTTCCACTCACCTATTATACCTTGCATGTTAGTCCTGACTTATATTCCTATTAGTATTTGTTGTCGTATACTTGCTATTGTTTCGATCATAATACACTACTATAAAGATTAGGCCTATTTGATTTTTTAAAAAAAGTTCTAAATGATGCTCAAAACATTTTGTCATGTTTGGGTTTTTTTCCTTGATAAACCGCGGAACATTGATTTGAACTTAATACTTAAAACTTGGTACACAATGATTAGAAAGCAAAGCAAGTTTTAAAGTATATCGAGATCACGTAAATTTTAAATTCATGGGGCTTGAGAGATGGCTCAGCAATTAAGAGCACTGATTGCTCTTCCAGAGGTCCTGAGTTCAATTCCCAGCAGCCACATGGTGGCTCGCAACCATCTGTGATGAGATCTGATGCCCTCTTCTGGTGTGTCTGAAGACAGATATAATGTACTTACATATAATAAATAAATAATCTTTGGGCCAGAGTGAGCGGGGCAGAGCGAGAAGGGGAACTTTTTTTTTAATTCATTGTAAGCATGTGTGTGTACCATTGAGGCCAGAAGCTGGAGTTACAGCTAGGTGTGAGCCGCCCAGAGCTGGTCTGGAACGAAAACTCTGTTCCTCTGCAAGAGTGCTAAGTGCTCTTAATCACTGAGCCATCTTTCCAGCCTTAATATTATATAATTTATATTAAGCACCCCATCAATTCATAATAGAAAATAAAAGTCATATTGCCTCTTTTATTTGAAGGTTATTTGATGAGTCAGGATTTGTTGGACCTGTTTCTGTAGTATTTTAGTTTCTAACAGACCAGCCAAGAAAGCTGATAATTTCATGATTATCAAATGAGAAAGTGAGTCTTTTTTTTTTTCCAAGGAGGAAATTCTGGAATCCCAGCTAGGAAGCATTTAATATTTAATTTCCAGTAATGAACATTGACTATAAGTCAAGCCAAGGTATTTTTAAATTGTACAAAGAACTGATGGCATGAACTGAGCATTTCCAAGGACTTGTGGATTTCTAGAAATGTTTCCTTTTGTGTAGAGCCAAACCCTAGTACCTGGCAGGCCACACCTAAAGGCGGACACCGCAGACCAGCCCAAGCCAGGGAAGGGCTGGAGAACCAAGGGCCTGTGCCTAGCCACTGGCTCCAAAGAGAGCAGGCTCAGTCCTGTACTCCTGTAGGGTGCATTTGCTGTCTAGCTCCTCACCTTAGTGGAATCTCCACAGCAAGGGTGACCATGCACCCTGAGAGTGGCCAGGGTCACAGAGCGAGGGCTCCGATGCTCCAGGTGGCCAGGGGCCTAAAGGCCAATCTGAGGAATGCAGTCACCAGGCCCTGGAGGAGCCTGGCCAGGATGCCGAAGCCCGAGGTGCAAGACCCGGAGGCAGCAGCTGCAGGACATGAGGGCTGTGAGTCCAGGGATGCGGTCTGATGGGCAGAGGGTGGGCTCAGGCTGAGAAACTAGAGGAGTACTCACTGCAGCCAGGAAGGATACAGGTGCCTGGCAACCCTCGGAATGTCCTCCAATACCCCCCTTGCTGGCTGTTTTTCTACTTTGACATTCTCCCCACTGAGTGTTGATCCACACCCTATACTGTGGATGGGAGGATCACTTTTTCAAGCAGACAAGGAGATTGTTCAAAGAAATGAGTAAGCCTTTGTCCAACTAATAAAAGAAATCCTTGTGGCTTTGTCTTAAATCATGATTTGTGCGCAGATTTATTTATGTGACTTTAAGTCACTTAACATTGTTGCACTTAAGTTTCTAAAGGAGGAGGAATAGATCAGCTATACCTCAGGAATAAATAACAGAAATGGAGGCTACACCGAGGAAGTCTTCAGGATTGAAAACAAAGGACTCTCGTCTCTTAACCGGCTTGCCATGGGCTCACGTAGATGAGCTCTTTCCTGAAGCCCCAGTCTTGGCAGCTGTATATCATTTCCTTAGTGCACTGTGCAGTTAGTTAGCTACTTCCAGAACTATTTTCTAGGGCCTAATATTTGCAAGACGTGTTTCACATATGGTGTGCAGAGGATAAGGCAGCTCCTATGTCTGCGGAGTTAGATTTCCATTATGGAGGAGGCTGATGTATCATAAACAAGGAAGTTACAGGGGTGACAATTTTAGGGAAAGGCTATGAAGCAAAGTGATCTGGGTGGCATCAGGGCACGGAAAGACTTTAGGTCAGGATGCAGAGCACGCTTGGGCAGGTACTCACATAAGAGGAAACAGCCAGCCATCAGAGGTTCAGGTAGAAACCATGGTGAGCAAGAGTCAGGCAGTCGCAGACATGGAGTCCCTATGTTTAAAATGAGGAGGATGTCCAGCCATTCCGGAGCATGGTGAGTGAAGCTCAGAGATATGGAGACTGGAGAGGGTTAGACCTTGGATGGCGAATGCTTCCTAAGGGTTGAAAGCTCGGCACTAGCTAAAACTAGTGAGTCTTTTAGTAGCTGGGAGTGGTTAGTGGAAGGAAGTTTTCAAATTACTGAGGGACAACCTCAAAGAGGATTCCATGACTGATCCTATGCTCCTTCTACTGGCTTCTCCACACGTATCCTCTGTGCTCTCTTGTGCCAGCCCCCCCATCCCCAACCCCTAAAAAAACCAGGCCAAGTGGCCACAGAATAAGACCTCTAAGTCCGAGTCAAGGTAACCCTTTTCTCGTTCTGTGTCAGTCGTCTCAGGCATTTGCTAACACTGGACAGTAGGGAGAACAAACGCAATCCCCCTAAGAAAGAAGCATTTAAGAACCAAACTTGGTATTGTATTTTTCTCAATTTCAGACATTTAGATCAATGTGTATTGGTATCACACTGGCAGTCTTAATTTGTGTGTGCCTCATGGTAGTGCTTGATCACTTTGGCTCCTCTTGTTCTCTTGAAGTCTTTCCTCTGTATTTAAATTGGGTTGTTGAACACTGAGAACTCAATTCTCTGGGTGTATTTCATTTGTGAGAAAGAGGATTCACAACTGTAATGACCTGCTCTGCAGCATGTCCTGGTCCTCGATGGTACTCTCTCTAGGAGTGCAAGCTTTCCACCCTGATGAAATGCAGTTAATGGACTGCTTTCCTTTGTGGCCACACTGTTGTTGTGCATGTTAGAAATTTTGTTGAACCACAGACTATGAAATTTTTCTCATGTATTTTTTTCTAGTTTTAGTTCTGTGTCTTTCATGTACATAGACAATCCATTCCTGTGTCAGATATAAAGTCTCTATCTATCAGGCTTCAACATGGTGTCCAAATATTTCAATGTCATTTGTTGACATGATTATCCACTCTCTGTTGTCAAAACCTACATTTGTCAAAAATAGCTGATATTTGTGTTTATTTTTTAGACTGTATATTTTATTCTGTTGGTGTATATGTCCCTATGTTAAACACCCTACTTATGTGATTCTTGCACGTTACTGTACAGTTACTATATACTAAAATTAAGTAATGAGGCTCTTCCAATGTTACTTCTCTCTTTCAAGATTGATTTGGTCTCAGAATTGTCTTTGCCTTCATACAGCTTTAATGAACTTGTCAATAGCTACAATATGTTTGTGTGACGTTTCATTGAAATTGCATTAAATCAATAGACAGATTTGGGGACAGTTAACAGCTTATGATCTTCACTCTTCCAACCTAGGGACTTACTATATCTTCCCCTGATTTAGTCTTTGAGATCTTTTGACAACTGTCTTTTTGGTTATTTTATGCAGTTGGGAGTTTCACCCGAAAGTATGTACGTGCACCGTTGTTTGTGTCCCGTGTGCTTGAAGGTCAGAGGAGGGCTTGGGATCTACTGAGGCTGGAGTTAGAGACAGTTGCAAGCTGCCGTATAAATGCTGGGATTTGAACCTAGGTCCTTTGAAAGAACAGCAAGTGCTCTTAACCTCTGAGTCAGCTCTCCACCCCAATATTTTTTTGGTACAGAGAGACTATATGTTTTGTTGCCTTTATATGTAAGTATTTTGGTTTCTAATCAGTTGTAAATAGTGCTTTGTAAGTTGTAGTTTTCATTTGCCAGTATGTAGAATGATATGTAGAAATATGAATGATAGTTACATGTTGACCATGTATTCAGAAAACTTGCTAAACCTACTTGCTGGCTCTGTAGCTGCACTGTGTGTTGCTTGAGGTTTTGTATGTAAATAACCAAGTAGTCTGAAGCCAGACCAGCCTGGTGTTCTTTCTATTTCTATGTCTTTTCACTAACTATACCAACTATAAATTTCAGCACAACATGTAAACAAAGAGATAAGAGTGGAAACCTCTCTTTATTCTTGATCTTTACAACAAAAGAAGCCCAGATTTTGAAAACTAAGTACGATATTGGTTGTCAATTTTTTGTGGATGCCCTTTCAAAATGAGGAAATTTTCTTTTATTTGCAGTTAACCAAGGAAGGTGTTTTTTTCTTTTGCGAAGGGGGAAGAAAATTGATCTTTGTTTTCATTTTTTATATATATAATTAAATAATTTTAATGTAAGTCAATTAAAACTGTGTCTTCGGGTTTTACTACTGTGAACAGACACCATGACCAAAGCAACTCTTGTAAGGACAACATTTAATTGGTGCTAGCTTACAGGTTCAAAGGTTCAGTCCATTATCATCAAGGTAAGAGTGTGGTAGCATCCAGGTAAGCATAGTACAGGGGGAGCTGAGAGTTCTACATCTTCATCTGAAGGTTAGTAGGAGAAGACCGGCTCCCACATGGTTAGGAGGAGGAGGAGCCATGTCCATAGTGACACACTTCCTCCCAACAATTGTTTTCATTTTTTTATAAATGTATTTTATTTAGTGTGTAGGTATGTGTGTGTGCATGTGTCCATGTGTGTGTGTGTGCATGTGTCCATGTGTGTGTGTGTGTGTGTGTGTGTGTGTGCATGTGTGCAGGTGTGTGTATGTGTCCATGTGTGTGTGTTTGTGTGCATGTATGTATGTGTGCATGTGTGCGTGTGCGTGTGCATGTGTGTGTGTGTTGAATGTATGATGTAACAGTAGCACATGCATGCTACCTTTTGCATGTGGAGCTCAGAGGACAGCTTTGTGGAATCCATTCTCTTCTCCAAAGAGGAACCAACCCAGATTCTCTACAAGAACAATCAGTGCCCGTCATTGCTGAGCAATCTTTCCAGCCCCACTCTTTCCCTTTTTATTCAGTTCAAAATATTTTGTCAATTGTCTGCTGTTAATTCTTACTTCAATTTTGATTTCATCCCCTATGCCTGGGATTATCTCTTGAGAACCCTCTATCTTTCTTGAAGCTTGTCTATACTAGTTAATAAAGTCTACCGTGTGTGTGTGTGTGTGTGTGTGTGTGTGTGTGTGAGAGAGAGAGAGAGAGAGAGAGAGAGAGAGAGAAGAGAGAAGAGAGAATGTATGTGTTGTCATGTTCATAGTAGATGTGAATCCAATTTTATGTCCTTTCTTACAAATGAAAATAAAATGTATTCATTCCTCTTGGCCTTTACCTGGGTCTTGACAGTGAGTTCATTTCAAGGTTTTGTTCCCGTGGATTGGCACTGAATCTGAGTTTTGTATATAGATGTTTTGTCTTTATAAGATTCAGATTCCTCTCAGTCTCAACTTGTCTTGGGGAGGTCGGTCTGCTGCAGCCCTCTGACCTGCTATGCTGACAGCAGATTGTGGGGATTTGGGGGGCTCTTCTTGAGCAGTGCTTTTGTTTGGGGCCAGGGACGTTTTCAGAGTGTGAAAACCCTTGCCATGTGACGAAATGGTGGGATCACAGTATCCCGGCTTAGTAAAACACTCATACAAATATACTGTGTCTTCAGCAGCACAGCAGGGGAAGTCTCAGAGTTGCCATTCCAACTTTTCAGAGTACAAGGCTGTCACGTGAAATGTGAAAGACAACTGTGGAGTCCTTCATGTCCCAGGGTCATGCTCGCTCTCTTTCTTCCAGTGCTGCCAATCGAGAGAAGCTTTCAGAATGCTGCTAAAAGCAATAATTTGGATCTTATGGAGAAGCTGTTTGAAAAGAAGGTGAACATTAATGCTGTGAACAATGTGAGTAGAAGTCACAAGTTTGACAAGTGACTCCTCCACGTGATGGCTTGGGAGTACAAAGGTCAACTGAAATCATAGTAATTGAAAGGACTAGGCTGGCTGAGATGTGTGGGTCTGTGTAGGTGTTAAATCTAAAGGTGGAGTTAAGCAGCAGAGCAGGCTCTGGGTGTTTTCTCTAGGAGAAGGAAGGGTCTTATGTGCATCCTTGTAAAGTCTGTGGGTAGGCAGGCAAATCCACCATTGGGATGTCAGCCTTAGACTTGGTCCTAGATTGTATCCTGTGCATCAGTTCAGTCTTGCCCATTCTGGAAAGCTAGGCTATGCTTTGCTGCAACATCTGCTCTGTCTCATTCTCTCTCTCTCTCTCTCCCTCTCTGGTACCCAATATGGTTAGGTTTTCCAATGAAATCTGGCTTTTGTTCTTCAAGCACCTAGGCTTTGGGGGAGACATCCACTGCCAGGAATGTGCCGTTCCTATTGCTTGTCTTGGTGGGGAGTTCCTTCAAGGCATAGTTTATCAGCATGAGTGGGTTGGGACGCAGACACTTGCTTAGGATGAATTGCTTTGAGGTCACAATGGCAGAAGTGGATTTAATGCTAAATAAAACATAAGCCTCAGGGTCCCTGTTTGTCCAGGCGCCTTCCAGGGCACTGGGAGGGCTCTAGAAACATTGCCCAGGGTTATATGCTTTTCATAAGACCTGGAAAATGAAAACATTATAGAGGCAGCAAATTCTACATTTCTGAATTGGGTTTTAAAAAGAGCTCCTCAAGTCCGGGAAAATAGCTCTGTCAGTAAAGGGTTGGTAGCACAACATGAAGACATAAGCTAGCACAAAGAGAAAAAGCCAGGCTGGGTGGCACAAGCTTGTAAACCCCGTGCTGAGGAGGTAGAGACTGAAGCTCTCTGGCTAGCCAGCCTAGCCTGATTGGCAAGCCTCAGATCTCACTGAGAAATGCTTCAAAAATCAAAGTAGATGACTCCTGAGAAACAACACCCGGGTTGACTTCTAGCCTCCACACGAGTGAGCCCTATCCCACCCACAAAAGGGTTCCCTAAATAGATACCCTAAACTCAGGTGTCACAAAATCTGTACCTATCTGTCCCAGGCTGCTGTAAGGTCACAGAAACAAATTGCACGGTCTCGGTCATGCTACACATGCAGCAGAGTGATCTTTAGCAGTTGTGTGTGGAAACATGAGTACATGTGCCAGGGTATGTGTTCATGCATGTACTTATGGGAATTTATATGTCCATACATGTAATTCATATTTATGTGCTTTTGACATATTATAGGTATATATTATATATTATTACTAATTATACTAATATTCTATGTAAAAAGGTCTATATAATGTGTTTTATATTATATATACCATATATAAATATATATAGTATATATATAATTTTTCTCTGTATATATTTATATATACACAGAGAAAAATTATAGCGTAACCATTCTAGGAACAAAAATCTGGGGAAGATGGGAGGAGAGAAGAGAGTACATGAGGAGGAAAGAAAATATAAGAGCTGGCTGGGGCTGGGGAGACGGCTCAGAGGCTAAGAGCACAGTCTGCTTTTGCAGAGGACCTGGGTTAGATTCCTAGAACCTACAGGTCAACTCACAACCATCTGTAGCTCCGGTTCCAGGAGACTAAATGCCCTCTTCTGGCTTCTGTGAACATGCACAGAGGCAGAGGCAAGGAGATCTCTTGAATTTGAGGCTAACCTGGTCTACATGGTGAGTTCCAGGCCAACCAGAGCTCTAAAAATGAAAAGAAACTGAAGAAAAGAAGCTGGCATGGAAAACCCTTTGAAAATAGTTATTTGCTCAGTTACAGATATTTATCTTTTAAAATTATTATGAGTATGGGGATTCATTTTTTTGTGTATGGTGTGTGTGTGGTGTGTGTGTGTGTGTGTGTGTGTGTGTGTGGTGTGTGTGTGGTGTGTGTGTGTGTGGTGTGTGTGTGGTGTGTGTGTGTATGGTGTGTGTGTGGTGTGTGTATGTGGTG
>JADRCH010000005.1:13915898-13989022 GCA_019843965.1 Rhynchomys soricoides | reverse complement strand
GTGTGTGTGTGGATGTGTGTGTGTGTGATGTGTGTTTTAAATTATAGAAGAGGGATGCTAGAGGAACGTCACAGGATTAAGAGCACTTGCTGCCGCTCTTACCAAGGATTTAAGAGCCCCTACACAGTGGCTCATAACCAGTGTGACTCCAGTTCCAAGAGATCAGAATTCTGGCCTCTTTGTGCACACATGTTGCACATATATACATGCAGGCAAGACACTCATACACATAAAACGTAAAGACTGTAAGAAATATAGAGAAGAAAACAAAGGAACGAACTGAGACAGGAAACTTTGCTGTGAATTATCAATATATTCTGGTATGCATTAAATCCCAATTATCTACAAAAGCCATCTTGAAGGCTTGGTAGCTGCACAGAGCCACACAGAATAAGCTGGTGAAATCTTTAAGAAATGGGGCTTAAGGACAGATTCCTGAAAGCCTACTCTTGAAGGGGTGCCTGGTACCCCAGCCTCTCCATCTCTTTCCTCTTTGGCTTTATCACATCCTTCCTGCCAGTTATGTTTGGAGACCCTGACAGTACGAGTCAAAATAGGCTTCCTCCAAATGAACTGTTTATCTCAGTCATTTTGTCACAGAAAGAAGTCATCAGCTAGCATATAGGATGTACAGGGAAAAAATGCCATTATTAATGATCGCATACAAGGAAAACTACAACTTTTACTGTGTGAATGGCATTTTGTTTATGAGACATACTCTCACATTGTAGCCCAGACTGGCCTCAAACTTGTGGTCCCCCTGTCCCTGTTTCCTGAATGCTGGGATTACTTGGACCACTACGTCCATCAGATTCTGCTGGACATAGTTCTTGTGCCATCCAAAGGAAAAGGCAAAAGGTGCAACCGAATAATCAGAATGTTAATAGTCACTAGGAAAGTGCTGGCCAAGTGAGAGACAGGAGACTGAGCTGGACGTGATGGCCAGCCTGGGCTACAATGTGAGACTCTGTCTCATAAACAAAAAGAATACAAAACAACTAGAGGATTCAGGGATGGTAAAGGGGTTGAGCAGTGATCAGATAACCAAAGAAACAAACTATGTTTCCTCAGATGAACCGCACAGCCCTGCACTTTGCTGTGGGGAGGAATCATTTATCTGCAGTGGATTTCTTACTGAGTCATAAAGCCAGGGTGGATGTTGCTGACAAGGTAAGCTCGCCTTCAAAGGGTGGACTGAATTGGAGCATATAACCTGCATACAGGAGGGCTCATCACTACAGATGTCTTCGCCTTGTGGGCACACTTCCATCAGCAGTGTGCATGACTGCAAAGGTCTGGAGAGAAGGTATGCGCTATGTGCTCTTTACATTTGGTAACTAATTGTTCACTCATGACCTCTAAGACTTGGGTTTTTACTTATGTTCCCATATTGACCTTATGCACTAGATTTCATTACAAAAGTAGTATGATTGCCCACATTATGGCTGGATTTGTGAAAGATGGAAGCTAATCAGTTCCACAAACCTTATATTGTGAGTCTGCCCTGTCGACTCTGAAACTAAATAAAAAATATCAAAACTATGTTCTGGGCCAGGCACAGGTACCAATCAGGGTGCTTATTTAATGCCATCTCCCTTCTGATCATATGGAAAAAGTATTAGTAGACTATCTAATTTATAGATAAGGAGACTCAAATATAGAGCAATTAAAGGTCCTGTCCCTCAAGGTTAACTTTTATGGTTCCATGGGAGTAAATATTTAGGAAATAAGAGGCATCAGTTTACACCAGGTAGTCATCCTATCGGCTTTGTTGGCAATCACAGACAAAGCATAGATATGATAATTCTGGGAATCTTTCTTTGCATCGAGAATGAGGCCAGATCTCTCTAGTTTATTGTCGTGGTATTGGTGAACACATAGATTGTTGTACAACAACCTAGAATTTAAAATTACCACTGACTACACTCTTACTTTCTGGGTGTAATTAACTGTGTAACAGCCAAGAATTACTGAGGAGGGGTGTGGCTGCTGATTGTTCACTGGTAAGCATGCCATCCCTGAGTTGTCCCAACCTTAAAGCAAAACAAAACAAAAACAATGAGGCAAGGTCTCATTAAGTTGCTCGGACTAGCCTTGAACTCTTTGTGTAATCCAGGCAGGCTTGAACTTGTGATGTCAGACATCCAAGCAGCTGATTTACTAGTCGGCCACGTCCTCATCATTGCTGTGGAAATTAAGGCAGAAGGTGGAAATTAAGGCAGAAGTTTGGCATGGGCCTACCAGGTCTACCTTAGCAGCGTTATATTTCATAACCACTGCCTTTAAAATGTAGAGCAAAGGGTCTTGGAGTACAGCTAAGCAGTAGTGTGATTAGGGTGTGTAACGCCTAGAAGCAGTCTCAAGCATCAGAGAGACAGACACAAAGACACAAAGAGAGACTGAAGGGACACACACACACACACACACACACACACATACACAGAGAGAGAGAGAGAGAGAGAGAGAGAGAGAGAGAGAACCAACAACAAACCCTTTGTATTCAATGCTGTGTCTCCTCAGCTATCACTGATCTCTGTGGTTTCATATTCTTGAGCCTAATTATTTCTAGATAGGATTTGGCATCTGTGTGAAAACATATGACATATAATCTTTGAGGCTGGCTTCTGTCACTCAGCAAAGCACTGAGCACCCCCACCCCCAGTTCCACCCCACTGGCACATGCACATCCCTTAACAGAACAGTATTTTTGTTTATGGATGTAGCCCAGTTTATCTACTTACCATTTGAAGAACCTGAGGATCACTTCCAGTTTGTTATTATGGTAAGTAGTTACCAGTGCTGGGAAGTGGCCCAGATATCGATAAGATAGCCAATAAGCTATGGGCTGCACAATTGTGAAAGCCTCAGTTTGAAAGTCTAGCACCCACACAAGATGCCAGGCATGGTGGTACACACCTATAACAACAGTGATGGGTGCAAGAGTCACAAAGCTGGGTGGATCCTGTTGCCTCTCTTTCCTCCAGCATAGCCAAAATGGTGAGCTCCAAGTCACTGAGAGACACTATCTAAACCAATAATGTTGAGAGCAATAATGCAAAATACCAGAAATCCACCTTGGACCTCCGTATATGTGTGTTTATGTACGCACAAAGTAAATCCATTGTAAACATTCTTGCATGGTTTTGCAAGTGTAACTTTTTTCTCTCTTTGGTATGTGATACTGCTGGGTCAGTGGGGTGTGTGTATGTGACTGAACACCAGCTGCGGACTTGGGAGACAGGGATGTATTCGCCCTCATCAACAATGCAGGAGGTTGGTTTTGCTTCACACCTGCATGGCTGCCTGCTATTGCCTGGTGTTTCCTCCCTCACTTCTAGCCGTCCTGCTCAGATCGTAGACGTCTCCCTGGTTCGATTTGTGTTTCTTCACTGGCAAATGATGTCAAGGATCTTCTCACCTGTTGCCATTTATGGGTCACCTTTTGTGAAACCTGCTCAGATGTTTTTAATGCTGGAGATGGGAACCTGAGCTTTCCACGTATCAACAGAGCCTTCTACCACCAACCTGCATCCCTAGAAAATCCTTAGAAATGTTCAAAAGATGAACATTTCTAAGAACTTGGTTTGATTACTCTTTTATTTTCTTTTAAAGTATTCATTTATTGTGACATTTCGAGCATTCATAACATACTCTGAGAGCAGGTCCAATGTTAAGTGGGTTCTTTGCATTATTTTATCATATCTGCAGACTCTCTTCTCAGTGTTCACAGAGCAGAGATTTTCAATTTTCATAAAGTAGAATTTTTAGTGTTTGTTTTGTTTTTAGATAGTGTCTCATCATATGATGCTGGCTGACCCAGCACTCACTATGTAGACCAGTCTGACCTTAACACGGAGCTCTCCTACCTCTCTCTATTTCATGAGTGGTGGGAATTCAAGCAGAAAACAACTTCTTCTGAAACCACAAATTCCTATTAGAGCCATCGTTCCTCAGAGGCAGTGAATCACTGTGTACAGACTTACATTTCCCCCAGAGGACCCTCCATGCCACAAAACCTTCTGCTGTGGAGCTGGCAAGCTCAAGCCCATGTCGTAGGTGACATTTGGTCATATGCCGCCATGCCCAGCTTACTGTTCCTATTTTTTAAAAGGAGTCTTGATATTGATATTATGCATATGTAGGGATGATTTGCCTAACCATGACGAGTTTCTCATATTTTTCTTCTAAACATTTTATAGTCTCATGTTTCCATTTAGTTCTGGTGTTGCTATGGTTTCAGCATGTCCTCTGTAATTCATGGAGCAGAAATAATGCCTGGAGCCACAGCACTGAGCGATGAGATCTTCCAGAGATGAATAGCTCATAGCACTGTGCCCTCGTGAATAGATTAATGTTTTCTCAAGGCAGGGTTCTCGATAAGATGAGTTCCCCACCCCATGTTGTAACACAGCTCACCAAATGGGCTTCTAAGCCTCCAGACCCATGAACCTGTTTTTTTTTTTCTTGTTGAACTGAACCTGTTCTTTTCTTGTTAATTACCCAGTCTGTTAACACAGCTCATTACAGCAGCATAAAGCAGATTAGGACCAACCAGTTGCATCTTGAGTTGATTTTAGTTCAGAGCAAGAATGGGTTGAGATGGCGTACTTGCTGCACAGGGCCAGCCAGGTTGTTACAACTTTTGAAACTTCAGTTTCCAAAATTTTTGCAATGCAGTTCAGATCTGTCCCCAGAGCCAATCTGAGCCTGGACCATAGTCTTCATTAGAATTCAGTTCCCCCAATTGTTGCTACAACGTTGAGTCAATCCACATGCAGCTCACAGCAGTCTTGAAGTGTACACTAAACCTCCTTCTTGTCTACAATTCTCTGTCCTCTACATGCACTTCCTGTGTCCTCCTAAACATATGCCATGCCCCACATCCCCTTGAGCTGTCAGGGACAAAGAGAGCAACAAGGGAAGAACCTGCCACCTCCTTCTCGGGGGCTTCCTTCTGTCCCTTCTTGTCAATGTCTGGGTCAAGAACTGGAACTGTGCAGGGCAGTGGTGGCGCAAGCCTTTAATCCCAGCACTTGGGAGGCAGAGGCAGGCGGATTTCTGAGTTCGAGGCCAGCCTGGTCTACAGAGTGAGTTCCAGAACAACCAGGGCTACACAGAGAAACCCTGTCTCGAAAAAAAAAATCAGAAAAAAAAAAGAAAGAAAGAAAGAAAGAAAGAAAAAAAAAGAACTGGAACTGCCTCTAGTCTCGAGGAAAACAAGGAAAACAGCAGGAACCCTCCTCAGCATCCTTGGTGCTCTTGAAGGTGAGTTGCCTTCCCCAATCTGCCTATTACATTTTTCACTGCAGAATCCTCGGATAGGTGGATTTTAATCCAGAGAGTTCAGCTGCCTTGGGTAGTAGAGATGGGGTGGACACTTAACTCCATCTTAGCTGGAACTATACTCCACAGAGCAGGGCTACGTGGTGAGACCCTGTAGATAGATAGATAGATAGATAATAGATAGATAATAGATAGATAGATAGATAGATAGATAGACAGATAGATAGATAGATAATAGATAGATAATAGATAGATAGATAATAGATAGATAGATAGATAATAGATAGATAGATAGATAGATAGATAGATAGATAGATAGGTGGATGGGTGGGTGGGTGGGTGGATGGATAGATAAATAGATACATAGACAGACAGACAGACAAACAGACAGCAAGCCTAAGGTGGTGAACAACTGAGGAAGACACCTGATGTTGACTTCTGGCCTCTACATGCAACACCTGTACACACACACACACACACACACACACACACACACTTCCATGATTTAAAAGTATCCCAGATGATTATATTTGATATGAGTCTAATGACATATATGAGACATAGTCCTGGTCATAAGGATCCTATTGTTGACCTGGGGAGCCAAGATAAACACTGTAAGAACAGTACCATTGAAGGCATCAAAGGCCCTGGCTCAGATGCAAGGCTAAGGTGGGCGGCATCCCTAAGCTTCTAGATAAGCTAAATAAAAGGAGGTTCTTAATCTAGGATGGACAACACTCCAGATGTTCAGAAGATAAGGATAGCCTTCTCCAAATGTTCAGAAGATAAGGATAGCCTTCAGTGCTGCTCTCTGGAAAGTCCTTGAGTACATTGATCTCCAGGGGACATTATCACCTTGACTACACTGATTATGGGGACAGCTCACCAGCGACTCTCCAGCGTTTTATACTTTGAAAAGCATGTGAACCAAGTGTCCCCCATGTCATGGGCTTGCACTTGCCATCTCCACAGCAGAAGGCTTTGTGGCTTGGAGGGTCCTCTGGGAGAAATGTACGTCTGTCCATAGTGATTCACTGCCTCTGAGGAATGATGGCCCCAGTAGGAATTTGTGGTTTCAGAAACTCAAATTGTTTGCTGCTTAAATTCCCAGTGTTTGGGTTTTGTGATCAGATTTTTTTAAAGATAGTTTGCTTCAAAATCTGGGATGATTTCTTAGGGAAAAGAGACTGTCTATTGCTGTGTGGTGTTAGCGCCTGTCCCAAGCAGGGCAATATGTAAAGCTAGACTTAGACCATTGAAGACAGCAGCGGTTAGCATGAAATCCTAATTGAAGAGGTAAAATTGTGGTTAATGAACTTAAAAGAACCTCAACCAATCAGGATAGATCACTGTTCCTTGTAAAAGGAAAAGTGCAGAAGTCACCACGTGTACTGTATACTGGAATTTTAAGTATGACATGCACAGAGTCTCTATGCAGAGTGACAGCTGAGCTGTAAGTTTGATAGAGAATGTACATTTGCTTCAGGGTTTCTCAGCAGAAAGAAGTGTTTGTTGATGGACTGACATTTGGGATCATACAGCTCCTTGTTGTGGGGCAGCCTTGTGTGTCATAGAGTGTTCAACAGCATGCCTGGCCTCTGCTCTTTAGGTGTCAATATCACCTCTGACACATGACTGTCAAAAATGTCCCAAGACTTTTCTAGATGTCTCCTGGAAACAAATCCCACCTAGGCAAGAGGAGCTGATTTAGAATTACACAGTCATAAGCTGGGACTTGCTCGTTCACTCTCCCAACGTGAACTCTTCTTCAGAATATGAGGACACCTAAAAAGAGTCTGGAGCAGCTGGGCAGTGGTGGTGCACGCCTTTAATCCCAGCACTTGGGAGGCAGAGGCAGGCGGATTTCTGAGTTTGAGACCAGCCTGGTCTACAGAGTGAGTTCCAGGACAGCCAGGGTTACACAGAGAAACCCTATCTTGAAAAACAAAAACAAAACCAAAACAAAACAAAAAAACAAAAACAAGAAAAAAAAAAAAGAGTGGGGAGCCCCAAAAAAAACTGGGGGGGGGGGGGTTATCCACGTCACAAATAGGAGAGGCCTACAGACCCTGATTTCTTGGTTATGTATTCAGATATGTGTATGTAACAAGCCTGTGTCCTGGATCAAAACCATCATCATTTGAGGCATAGATGAGGCAGTCGGAAGTCTGCACAGAAGACATGGTTGCTTTTTAACAGGGATAAAGGAAACAGAAAGGGACACATGTGACCTTAAAGATAAGGAACAAGAGAGCTGAGTGTGAAGTATTGCTTACGATAGCATGGCATGATAAAATTATTTCACAATTCATAAAATTATTTCACAACTTATGCAACTCTCCCATATAGATGATCATATATACCTAGTTTCCAGTTCTCATTGTGTAACTAACCTCTCTCTCTCTCTCTCTCTCTCTCTCTGTCTCTCTGCCCCCCATCCCCCGTGTGTGTGTGTGTGTGTGTGTATGTGTGTGTGTGTGTGTGTGTGTGTGTGTGACTTTAGGTCCCAGAGGTGGATGGATGATTGTATTTTGATTTGATTTGATTTTGTTTGTAAAGTAGAGAAGGTTGTTTATTGTGGATGTAAGGGAGAAATCAGGCAGAGGGAAGAGTCCAGGCTGAACATACCCAGTCGACTGCACTGGACCATGAGAGGAGAGGGAGGGAGGGAGAGCAAGAGAGGGGCCGAGAGCCAAGAGACCAAGAGCATATTTTGATTTTAAACAGAACTGCCTGTTAGTTTAGACAGTTTTCAATTGTTCTGATACCCTAGGAGACTGACCACTCTTACCTGTGCACTTTTCTATGGTTTGTCTTCTGTTGTTAATGATGCTTTGTAAGAACATTTCACATATTAGAGATAATTTTTTATTTTTACTAATGATAAGGTTTTGAAAGTATCCTTTGTTTAATTGGGTTATGTTCTATTTTTCCTTTTGTGACTCTAAGTAGAGAGAGTGCACATTATAGTCTGGATTTTTTCAATACAGTTCTTATTTTTGTGCTTGTGCTGTTGTGTGTTATGTAATTTTTAGTAGACTGTGGTGCTGCATTTCACTTTATTTCCTCCTGATGGAAACCCACTCGTGCAAGTATTGCTTACACATCTCCCATAGAATTGCAGTATCCCTTCTGTTACGTATTAAGTTACATACTTCTTAATTTTTCAGTTTAAGGTTTCTAGGTTTTTGTTGGCTGAGATAGAATGTGATGGTTTGTTGTGTGATGGGTTTTCTCTCTACTTCTCTCTCCTTGGGGAAGCATGGCTTGACAGTAATTCACCTTGCGGCCTGGTCTGGAAGCTTCGAGATAATGCTCATGCTAGTTAAAGCTGGAGCAGACCAGAGAGCCAAGAGCCAGGTAGGTATGTGGGTCCCATGGGACCTGAGCTCTCACCTCCCCAGTTACAGGGGTTCTGAGGTAAGTAGACTTACTCCTTTATCTTGACTCTCTTCAGGAAGGAATGAACACTCTCCACTTAGCAGCTCAGAACAATAACCTGCACATTGTGGACTACCTCATCCAAGACTTGCACCTGCAGGACCTGAACCAGCCCAATGAGGTGTGCCTGGGTACTCCCTATCAGCTCAGCTTCTTCCTGCCTGGGTGGGGATGCTAGAGCAGCAAGCACACACAGGTTGGGCCCTGTAGCCAGCTCCTTGTCTCGCTGATAGACCACAGGGCAGGAGGAACGTGTTGCTATTGGCAGCAGCCAGGCTTCTGCATGTGAGAAGAAGAGGAATCAGAGAGACAGCAGCCAGACTCCTTCCCTTTACACATCCTCACCTTGGTCAGGGTTCGGAGACTATCCACCTCCATCAGTAGTCGGAATGTGTGCCTAAGCTTCATTCTACAGTGCCTGACCTTTTAAGAATATATTTGAATCAAAATTTTACAGAAACCAACCATGGGCTAGAATGCCTTGCTATATTTGTCTAGGTACCTTTTAATTTATTTTTTGTAAGTGATTAATAAGACCAGCTTTACCTTATGACTGTGTCTGTCTTAATGTGCGAGGCATGGAGGGAAGAAATTTATGAGCATCCCTTCAGGGACAGGCCTAGGGCCTTGTCTTAGTTTGAGTTTTATTGCTGTGACAAGACACCATGACCATGGTAATTCTTATAAAGGAAAACATTTAATTGTGGCTGGCTTACAGTTTCAGGGGTTTAGTCCATTATCATCATGATGGGAAACATGGCAGCATGCAGGGAGACATGGTGTTGGAGAAGGAGCTGAGCATTCTACATTTTGATCTGTAGGTACCAGAAAGAGACTCGCTTCCTCCAACAAGGCCACACCTCCTAATAGTGCCACTCCCTATGGGCCAAACATCCAAACACATGAGTCTATGGAGCCATTTTTATTCAAAACCCCACAGGCCTTGAACACACATCACCACAGTGCACTCTTGATTCTTTTGTGGGAGATAGTAGTGTATAGGAAGGACCAAAACAGGGTGATGGATGCAGAGGCAGAAGCAGGCTTCATGACAGCCATCTTCTCTTCTTCTTCTTCTTTTTTTTTTTTTTTGAGATGAAAGCTTGCCCAGGCTGCCCCTGGGCCCTTAATCCTCCTGTCTCAGCCTCCAGAGTGCTGGAAGGAGGCAGGTACCACCAGCTTTTCCTACTTCATGGGTTCCTGTTTACCATGTCTGCCATCCTGTGGTGCCCCTGTTCCTTTTCTTCCTGTGACAATCTGCTGAGGAAAAGGCTGAGGAGCTCAGTGCTGTGTAGAGCCGCATGTCCACCGAGAGTCCTTAGATGTGGAGACTACAAGAGGATGACCCCAGGGGGGTTCACTGGAATGTATAGGGGAAGACTCTCAGATTTCTATTCCTACAATAAACCTGGATTAATGGAACGACCAAATATACTGTTTTCCTAAGCTATCTGAATGAATGGAGCTTGCTAGGAGGTAGGGGGGAAATGGAGCTGTTGTCTTCTGGGTACAGAATTTCAATTTTGAAAGAAGAAAAGCGCTATGGAGATGTGCAGTGGTGATGCGTGATGTAGAGGTACCTGGTCCAGAGATGCTGAGATGGTGGAGAGGGTAAAGAGGCACTTGCCAACAAGCCTGATACCTGGAACCCACATGGTAGAAGAAAGACAGCCCTCGAATCTGCACCAACATCCCATGGCATGTACACTCTCACACGCAAAATAGTGAATAGCTAAACCTAATGCCATTGAGCTATGCACTTACTAACGATCAGAGTGGTACATTTTATGATATGAATTCTTTACAATGATAACAAAAAAGTGGAAAAAGAAGCCCATTTGGAGGTCACCAGAAAGAGCCTGTGCTTCTAACAGGGTTAGTAAAATCCTTTTCTTTGGCTTCAAGGCGGTTCTAAACTCCGGCAAGAGAAGCTTTACCAGGAAGAGACCTTTAAGACAAAATGGATTTAACTAGGCCTAAGAGAGTTTGGATGGAGCTCGGGGCGTGCAGGACACTGGGGTTGTGGACATTCTCCTGGCTGTACAACCTTAAAAATCTCTGTGATGTTACCAGAGGAGAGAGATTAGGGCCAGGAGTTTGAGGCTAAGTAGTCTAAGTGTTTTGAACCTATATGGCAGCCTCCATCTGTGATCAGAACTAAAAATCCATTGATGTTGGGAGAGGGGGGATGTATTAGGGAAACCGCAGAGGCCGTTGGCATATTGGTTGGAAATGGACGTGTTTGGTTATGCTTCTGTCGGCTGAGCACGTTGGGACCATCTCCTGGCCTACCGGAATCTGACCAGGAAGCCTTTGTAAGTGAAATGCAGCCTCTATGTGGGAAGGGGTGGTAGAGGAGGGATTGAAAAGACGTCTGTTTTCTTGTTCAGACATCCTTTAAGCATCCACAGGGAATTAGGTCCAGGACTCCTCTTGGATGCTAAAATGGGCAGAAGATCAAGTCCTTATATAAAATGGTGTAGTGCTTTACATAACCTACACACAGCCTCCCGTGCCCTTTCAAACATCTCTAGATTGCTGTCAGTACCTGTTTCAACTATAATGCTGTGTAATTTATTAAAGCATGAGGGAATGACAAAAAAAAGTATATGTTCAGTAGATACAGGGTTTTTTCCCCACTGAATATTTTGGATTGTGAGTAGTTTTGTTTACCCATGGATACAGGGGCCAAATGTATCTGAGATGGCATTTAGTCAAAGCTATCAACTGTGCTGTGTAAAGAAAACCCACCTGGCCAGCGTCCGTGCTCCACTCCCACTCCTTGCATCTGAGCTATACCTCCAGCTCTGAGCACTCATGACCCTAGCGCATCTTCCTGCCCCACTTTACTCTGGGTTTTCCCTTAAGCTGGTTGTGTTTCCCATCAAGGGGAATGCTACGGGGTGTGGCTGTAGACTGAGACACCATGGAGCAGTGTCCCAAGGATTCTGAGGGTAAAGAATGAGTCCTGTTTAATGCCAGTTTAATGGCTGTTTTTGACCTTTTTGTTGCATTTGGTGACTTACTAAACTTGAAACATAAAATAATTTATAATATATCATTTCAACTCCTTGGACCTGTTTACATGCAAATAATTTAAATGCACCAAATTAAAATATAGATGGTTAAAAATATGAGCCAACAAAGGAAACACAACAAGGAACCAGACTCTGGACACTCCTTCTTCTAGTTAATTGAAGGCCCGGCATCCTGGGCCAGGAGGCCTGGTGATCTGCTCCAGATGTGAGGCCCTGGGTCAGACACTTTTCTTGGACTTGTCTGGGAAGTTTCCCAGCCTTCCCAGTATAGGAGATCCCTTGAGAATGCACTGGAGGGAAGCCCACTTGAACATAATTCAACTGGGTTGGGCTGTTTATCTTTGAAAAATGAAATGACACGATAAGGAACTTTATTTTCAAAAATACATATGGCTCTGAAATTCCTGTTGCTATTTTTGCCTAATCATATGTACCTCTGCAAGAACTAAGATCTATATCTTATTATTTACATCAGGCTGTCACTTTGTCTTTCTCTAAGTTACTTTTTGTATTTAAAAGATAAAGGTTATGTGGAACATTCTGTTTTATGTAACGTGGCTTTTACTTTTTGTTTTCTTGGTAACATTCGTAAAAGGCATCCAAGGTTCGAAGACCTAGCTCTTTTGTTGGAAAGCAAGATGCCTCATCTGTGACAACTCAGTCTCTCCTGGGACCTCTCACATCTTAGGCCTTTTTGGGGTGTGGATCCTGGGTCACTTTGTTGAGCTATATAAAAATGTAAGGCTTTGTAGAAACCCAGGGTAAAAAGAGACGGGCTATTTTTAAATTGAACAGAACTCTAATCCCTCTAGAGAAGTGTTTGTCCTTACTATGGTTTAAAGGAGATTAGTTCCTTCAGTCTTACAGGAGTTTAATCCCGGAGTCATGTGCTAATGACATTAAGCAACTGCAGTGCTATAAGGTGGGGCCTCTGGGAAGTGACCAGGATTAGATGCGGCTATCAGGGTGGAAACTCAATGACTGAAATCTGGTAGGTTTATAATGAGAGGGAGAGACAACAGACACCCTCTGTCTCTGGCTTTGTGACTCTTGCAGTGTTTTGGGTGTCTGAAAGCAAGAAGACCTTTCCCAGATGTGGGCCTGTACTTTACCCTTCTAGAAACATGAGCCAAGTAAACTTCTTTAACTTTATAAAGTAGCCTACCTTTGGTGTAGTAATGGAAAAAGAATATGTGTGTGTTCATATATATATATATGTATATATATATATATATGTGTATATATATATATTATATGTATATTATGCTTACATTAGAATTGTAGTCCCCAAACTGATAAATATATATTAGAATTCTTTCTGTTACAAGTAACAAAAATTAATCCTAATCTGGGCTGAGAATCATAAATATAACTTGATAACTTATAAATGAGGTTTTAGAGAGTGTGTCTTACTGGTTTCAGACATGGTGGGTTCAGCTTTTATTTCTTTCTGCAACTATTGGCTGTCGTTCATTGCCTCTAGTCCTCCCTGTGCTCTGGGTATGGTGAGAGGATGTCTGTTCACAGGTTTCAGTTTCTTCCCTTATGGATTTTGACCCAAAGACAAAATGTTCTTTCCTATCAAAGCTCATATATGAGTATCACAAGAAATTCTGTTTGGTCCTGTTTGAATCAGATGCTCAGTTCTGAACCAGTCACCATGACCAACATGAGTTGTGTGATCACTTTACACAAAAAGAGGCAATCTGGAAAAGCCTAGCAGTTGGCAGCAATGAACTCAGTAAATGGCATAATATAAAAAGACACAATGACCAGCAGGCTATGGTTCCTACAGCCAAGTAGATGGTGCCAAATGTGCCCTATGATAATATTATGGGCCAGACACCTAAGATCTTCTAGTGCACTGGCTCTCAGCCATCCTAATGCTGCGACCCTTAAATACAGTTCTTCATGTTGTGGTGACCCCCAACCACAAAAATTATTTTGTTGATACTTCATAACTGTAATTTTGCTTATGTTATGAATTGTAATGTAAATATTTTTGGAGATAGAGGTTTGCCAAGAGGGTAGTGTCCCACAGGTTGAGAACCACTGCTTTTCTTAGACTTGGGGATAAAGTTCTCTTGGTAGAGACTTTTCTAACATTCAGGAAGCCCTGGACTGAAAAATCTGCACCCATGGGTCAAAATAAACCTTTTCCTTCTTAAAATTTCTGTCAAATATTTATTATAATATTTTTAAGAGAATTTATTGTCCCATGTAGGTCCAAGTGGCTTCGGTTAAGTCTGAATCCAAGAGTTCAAGTTCTGCCAGCAGTCTTCTTATCTCTACTTAGCAAGTGGCAAAGAGTCATCCTCACTGATGACTTTACAACAAATATAGACTGTATTAGAGAAAATAAATCCCATGGCTGACTCTTACTGGCCTGATATGATGGGTGGCCAACTCAATTGTGTAGTCCTTGGAGGAAGAAACAGGAGGCTTAGAGTTTTAAGAGATACATCAAATGGTCTAAGAGCTGTGTTCCAGAAGAAAATATTATGGGCAGACATCAGGTTATAGGTGTTTTTACCTCCTGATACCGTACATTAGCCACTTTCAAAGGCAGCTTTGTCTCTTGTCACCACACAATCACGCTACCTCTGGATTAGTGCTCCCACGCTATCTCTGCTACTACATTACTGTATGAGCACAGCCTATGTGCCTTTCCTCTCTGGAGGACTCCTCCCTACTGTTCCTCTTGGCTACTCCATTGCTTAGCACAATATCTGCACATACATATGCAATACATGTGTGTATATATACATTACATGAATGGTGTAGGATGTATGACATTTGTGGTGGCTTGAATAAGAATGACCCAGTATGCTCATAGATTTGAATGCATGGCCACTAGGGATTGGTGTCATTAGGAGGTAAGGCCTTGTTGGAGTAGGTGTATCCTCATTGAAGTAAGTGTGTCACTCGGGGTGGGCTTTGGGGTTTCAAATTCGTAAGCAGGGTCCAGTGTCTGGCTCTTCTTGTTGCCTGCCTATGTGGATGTAGAACTCTCAGCTCTTCTCTGGCACCATGTCTGCCTTTGTCCTGTCATGTGCCCTGCCAAGCACCCCACTGTGATACTAATGTGCTAAACCTCTGAACTGTAAGCAAACCCCATGGTTTGCTTTTATAAAAGTTGCCATGGTCATGGTGTCTCTTCACAGCAAAAGAACTAAGGCATTATTGTCATCTAGCACGTAATCAATGCCCCTTGTTACCTCTTTCATGATTTATATGCTGCTCAGATTTATTCTCACCATGACATACACACCTAAAAGAACAGTGTAGAAGGAAAAAAAATCATCATAGCTCATTATTTCAGAGATTTTATTTATGGCAGGAAGTGTGTGGCTTCCCCATTGTGGCCAGGAAGCACAGCTGAGCTTATTAGGACAGAGCCAGCACTGGACAGGTCCTAAGGACAGGTCCTCGGTGACCAACATCCTTCAACCAGACCTTCCTCAGTTCTGTCACCTCCAGTGATCTGTTCAAAATTTGAATCCATCAATGGATTAAGCCGCTCATTAGGTCAAATCCTCAGTCTCAAATCCTGCCCGGAGACACCCTGACAGACACTCCTACAGGTGTGCTTTCCTAACCCCCTGGCCATCCTGCAATCCAACCACGCTGATAAATAAGAGTAACCCCCCACATGTTTATACGACTCTTCATCTGCTGTTGCCATTTGTGGATATGTGTTGTAAGCCACATCCAGTAACTATCAGTCTGTCATTTTCAAATGGGCAAGGTTGTATCCTTCAACCATAGCCCAACTCACAAGCAGAAAACTGTGGTTCCAATCAATCTGTTCCTTCCCTTTACCCTTCGGTGGCTTCCTGAGAATATGGAAGGCAATTATCTCTTCACGCTTTGAAGGGCTGGAGCTGTAAGTCTCGTGGACAATATACATGGCCCTAAGAACCATGAACTATGTGAACTTTTTGATACTAGTTTGTCCCCCCAGTTTCTGCACATTCATGGTCACAGATCTCCACAGGGCTGATCTGAGCAGATGTTTTCCATTTTGCTTTAGGCACTGGACTATTTTAGCCTGTTTCTCTTTTTCCTTCCTTATAAGCAATCAGTGGTCTTGATCTTTTCGTTAAATGCCATTAGCTAGCGATTAGCTGACAGATTCAGATTGCTATTTATAGAATCTTATACCCTCCTTACATTAAGGGCGTCTTGCTAAGCTCTCAGCTAGCATACTAAGCTGAGATGAGTTTCCTTTTTTTTCTCTTTTAGTTGAAGAAAATTATCTTAGGTGGTTTTGCCACCCAGTTTTCTTTTCCATTTTTTCAAAAATAGCTTGAGTTGAAAAATTAAGTTTTCTGTGCATCTTTCACTTGATGATATTTTGGCAAATACAGTCTCTGTCACCAACAGGAAAACTTGAAGAAATCACTATTATTCAAACAGTCTATATTTAAAGAATCAGATATAAACACCTGTCTTCCCTGGACTCAATGGATGCCTCTGCTTTATTTTTTCTTTCCGGGTCAAACAGACCTACACTTAAGAGCTTTTTGACTGCTTCTTAGAAATACAACACCTAGTGAATATGACCTGATTTGATTGCTCGGGGGCTGGAAAGATGGCTCAGTGTCTAACAAAACTTGCTACACTTGCAGAGGGCCTGGGTTCAGTTCTTAGCACCAACATGAAGGCTCACAAACTGTTTTCAAGTCTAGTTTCAGGGGATCCAATGGCCTCTTCTGGCCTTCGAGGGCACCATGCATGCACATGGTACACATATATCCACTCAGGTTTACATATACATACTTTAAAAATAAAGTGAAATTAAGCTAACCAAATGTATCCGAATAGGCTTCATGTGTGTTAAGCACCAAAGAATTTCTGTGTCATGTGTTTTTATCAATAACATAGTATGATGCTCAGATGCTTCAAACAAGATGTGGCAGAAGCTAGTTTCTCAGTAACCGGTTGAGTGGAAGAAGTGCCTCCCCATTCGGGAATTCCTGCTACATTTGCAATGGCATCTGATTATCAAGCTGTGGTGCGGTGCTCCTCTGATGCTCTGGAGGACCCCTTCTGAACACTTGTGTCCATGAAATCGATTCAGTGTTGGTGAAGGGTTCCTCACAGTTCTGATGACAACCCAGAATTGGATGTGGCTTGGATTCAGAGAAATGATCATTCCCTTCCTGTGAGAAGGTCCCAGAATGATATGACCATCTTAGCTGCCCCATCAGTTAAACTACTGCCCACTGCTTGTCAGCTCTCCCAATTGTCTGCTAAGTATGTGATCAATGTAGAATCCATGATTGATTTTCAGAGAGGAAGAAAACCATTTCTTTTGGCAGCTGAGAGGGGCCATGTAGAAATGATTGAAAAGCTTACCTTCCTTAATCTCCACACTTCAGAAAAAGACAAGGTGAGTTGGATTTAGACTTTTGTTTTGTTTTGTTTTTACTGAGGACAAAGAAGAGTTACAGTTGGTGTGGGGGAATTAACAATCAGTGTGCAGGTTATTTCTGATCCACAGAGGAGTTCTTAAATTGTTACTCCCGAGAGAATCATGGTAAAATCCATCTACTTTTGCAGTAGACTGTCATGACTGGTGGGCGGGGTTTTGTTTTGAGACAAGGTTTATCTGTGTCAACGTTTCTCAGCCTTCCTAATGCTGTGACCTTTTACTATAGTTCTTCGGGTTGTGGTGACCCCTAACCATAACGTTATTTTCATTGCTACTTCCTATCTGTAATTTTTTTACTATTATAAATTGTGATATAAATAGCTCATATGCAGGATATTCGATATGCAACCCCTGTGGAAGCATGAACCTGTGAAAGACCCCCGAAGGGGCTGTGCAATCCACAGGTTCATTCTGCTCTATGTAGCCCTGGCTGTCCTGGAGATCAGGCTGGCCTTGAACTCACAGAGATCCTCCTGCCTCTGCTTTCTCAGTGTTGAGATTAAAGGTGAGTGCCACCATGCCGGGCTATGATTGGTAGTTTTTGCTCCATAAATGTTTTGAAGTTAGTTTACTTCATGTATTTTTCTACTTCATGTTCAGTTTGACTCTTCTAAACCAGAAGCTTGATGAACTTGGCCCCAAAGATGCTTGTAACGCACTGTTTTCCTAAGCGGAGGACTCACTCCTAATAAACCCACCCCCTTCCCATTCTTTCTTGAGGACTGCTTCGGACTTGGTCCCACTTTAACTGTGAAGGGAAACCCTACACTGTGGCCATTTGTATGGACATCTTTGATGGCTTTCTTAGGGGAAATTCTCTGACATTGAATTACAGATCTAAGAGTTTTACACCGTAAATCTTTTGCTATTTGTTACATATGTAAGATTACTGCTCAGGTTGATTTTTATTTGTGTACCCTAACATAGGCTAGATTCAATTGTTTTTGTTGTTCTTTTCTTTTTTTTTGCTAGACAATAGGTACCAAATTCAAGCAAGAATGAATTTTTTCTTCCTACTTGTTTAAATAGCCAAGGTTTTTCATTTAAAATTTAAACATTGATAAGCCTTAGTTAAAGGCAGATAATATCTATACTCTGCACTGTAACTTTAACCAAAGAAAAAGCTTTCAGAAGTTACACTGTGCCCTGGTGTTGGGGGGCGGGGAGGGGGTGTTCCTCAGCACACACAATTTCACCTGGCATGCATCTCTGTTGCAGGATGGGAACACGGCCCTGCACCTGGCCGCGATGCATGGCCACAGCCCAGCGGTGCAAGTGCTACTAACTCAGTGGTCAGATTTCAATGAGAGCAATGAGGTATGTGGACTGTGTGTTCCAGCTGGCATAGGATTTAAGGGACAGGACTGGAGGGGCTTTCTAGAAAAGGGGAGGAAATCAAAGGCTTGCCACGGGTATAAAATGCTAAAGAGTCCTGGTTTTGTTTGTTTGTTTTTTGTTTTGTTTTTTTCCTTTCAAGTATTCTCAGACAGAGCATTTGTTGATTCCCTCAAAAGCCATTTGCAAGAATAAGAGGGGAGGGATCACACCAAAGAACACTGTGTTCCAGACACACAGGAGACTGTGGCAGCTCTCACAGGGCCTGCACAGGTTCAAGACCGATGAGGTCCCCGCACTGAGAGGGAGAAGTGTACACAAGCTTCCAGCTCTAACCAAGGGGTTGTCTCCAACTGACAACTGCTTGCAAAGGAGAAATTAGTTATCTCTAATGGCGTCTCACTGGATACAAAACCACACTCAAGGGGAGATCCCACTCTCAGCAGTAGATGACCAACACAAAACAGCTCTGTTTTTTGTTTGGTTTGTTTTGTTTTTAAACAAAATCTCAATCATTCAATTTTACCAAAGATGACTCAGCAGCCAGGGGGTGAAAGCTTGCTCGCTCAGAGAGGCAGAGAAAGCACCCAGCTGAACTTCCTTCTCAGTCAATGTCCCATAAGTAAAGCTCTCCTTCTCCACACTGTCTCCCAAACCCCACAACTGAATGTCCCTCCCTTCTACTTCCTGTGCATTGCTCTAGCCATCTTCCTGACTTTCTCTTACTCTCTGTGGGTTTTTTTTCCTGTGTTCACTCCCTGCAACTGGTTGCTTGCTCCACCTCTTGACCTATGTCTGACTTTATTTAATCCTGTTTACAATAAACAGAAAGCTCTTGGATTAAAGGTGTGTGCTAGGGCTGAGCCACACCAAGACTAAAAGCAGGTTTTTTCAGTAAACAACACAATCTCCAATTTCACCGTGTGATCAAATATCCTGCAACAGAACTCATGGTTTTTGTCTCATGTGGCCTTGTTTGAATATTTTTTGTCTGACTGGTTTTTTTTTTGCTTGTATATTATGATTTCATATTTTTGTGGTTTTATGGGTTTTGTTTATGTGTGTGTTTCTTTGTTTTGCTTTTTTTGTTTTTAAAATTCTGCTTTTTGTTTGTTTGTTTGCCTGTTCCTTTTCTAAAGAGAGAGAGAAGGGAAGGTCATGAGGGTGAGTGAGTTGGGAGACAGGAACCTGCCGCTAAGGAAGAGTTGAGGGATTCAAACCTGTGATCAGAACACATTGCACAAATACAAACTGTTTTCAATTAAAAAAAGAAAAAAGAAAAAAGAAAATGCCATTTGTTTTCGGATTATGTGTTTTTGCTCTAGAGGACAAGACAGGATTGGGGGGGCGGAACCTACTGTATTGGGCTACATTCTGTTACAACTATATACTCAGCATGCCATGTAAATCTATTTCAAAAACTAAAGCCTTCAGATAAGAGGGGATGTGCTATCTCAGTTTTGCCATTCGAATGGACTTTGATAGAGAGAGTTGGCTTTTGTTGTTGTTGTTTGTGGTAGTAGTTGTGTTTATTTTTCTGGGGTGTGACACATACACATAAAAGGCATGGTGTGTCCTGGAACTGACCTGGTCAGGAGGACAGGAGGGCTGAGTAGGCTAAGACAGTAGATGATAAAGGGGTCTGGTCACCAGCTGTTTGGTTTTCTTGTCTACAAAATGAGGACAACATGAATCCGGTCCTTCTAGGATTATCACGTGACTTGACTGTTACCAAAGTGTATGGTCTTGGCAGTATATGTTGGCACATAAATGCTAAGTAGTGCTAATAACAGCAACAAAAAAAAAAATCATGCATAAAAGATATTGGAAGCGTTCTGTTTCTCAAACTATTTTTTATTCCATACCAAGGGGAAATTAGTTTTAACTTCCATTTCTTTTTGTCAGAATGGAGAAACCCCATTCCTGTTGGCTGTTATGGGAGGTCATGAAGAATGCAGTCAAGTGCTCCTGGCGGGAGGAAGTGATGTCAACATTCCAAACAAAGTAGGAATCTGGGCTGTGGTCAACCACTCAGCGAGAATGACTTAGAATATTCTTTGGAACTCCGATCCTTAATTGATGGTCTGCTGGGGTTTTATAGAATTAAAATTTTAGTATGTCTTCTTTTGCATAAGAATTAATGATTCACACAGATAGCCTCCATTAATGTCTCTTTGGAAGCAGCGCCATTTTTCCAATTCATTTTGAGAGGGATGAAGATGAGACCGGTCACTGAAAGATGATATTCTCACTCCGCTTGTTGATAGCAAATACTAAAGAAGAAAAAAGTTTGCTATGTGAAAACTCCCTGGGTCATCTTGGGCCTGAAGAAGGCAGGATGGTGTTTGCCTCTAAATATAAAATACTTCTGTATTTAATCCTGGTGCTAACAAACTTTGAAACTTTCGAGATTAATGTCTTAGTCACTGTCCTATTGCTATGAAGAGACACTGTGGACAAAGCAGTTTATAAAAGAAAGCACTTAGTGGGGACTTGCGTACGGTGTCAGAGGGTGAGCCCATGATCATCATGGTGGGAAACATGGCAGTAGGCAGGTATGGCACTGGAGCAGTAGCTAAGAGCTTACATCCTGATCTGCAGGCAGCAAGCAAAGACTAAGAATGTGCCTGGCATGCCTTTCAAAGCCTCAGAGCCCACTCCCAGTGACACACCTCCTCCAACAAGGCCACACCTACTAGTCCTTCCTAAATAGTCCATCAATTGGGAACCAAACATTCAAATATGTGGGCCCATGGGGGCCATTCTTACAAGCTATCACAACTACATTACAATATCAAGAATCTATAACCTGGAATGAGCAAGAAGCTAATCATATCATAATGGCTATGCAAAGATTCAGATGCATGCTGGTAGCTGTGTCTTCAGGCAGGTACCACATTTTTCTGATTAATATTCAATTGCAATGAAAATAACTCATGACAGATGGTACCTAAAAGAATAGGTGATAAACAAGCGTCTTGCTCAACTTTACATTTCATTTCTGCTCCTGGGAACTCAGGTCTTCGCGGTTTACTTAGCTTCTCAGGGAGTTCCCATGCATCTGGACTGCGTGACTGTAATGAGCATTCATTAACAGTAGCACACTATCTGGTTTAGCCTACTCTGCACTTTGATGTTGCTTTTATTTTAATCTTTGTATTAGCACAACATGCAAACAATTCCTTTACGAAAGGTATGGATCCCCAAACAATAGTGTCTTCTACTCTTGGGTACTGTTGTAGTGAGTAGACCCTTCTGAAAAACAATTTGTTATTGTCGTTTCTGTCATGATGGGGATTGTAATAAGTGAATAATCTAAAAGGAGGGAAAAATCTAGGTCCTTCCTTTACATAGATGCTGATGTTACTATCAATGGCCAGAGAAGTCATACAGCCTGTAAGTGCCATGAACAGCTAGATAAGAATTTGGTGAGTTTATCAAGTAGAAAACTATGTTGCCATTAAAAATTATAATGTGTGAACCTGCATGTGGAAACAACATTCCTGCACATAAAACAAATCTTAAGAAATTATAATGAAAGATATGACAAATATATTACAAAATATAAAATGTTTACTGTAGACCACTAATTAAAAGTAATACAATAAATGCTAATAATAGATTCACACAGACATTGACAAGTATCTTAAGAGAGAAGATAAATCAAAAAGAGTGAGTTACTTCTCAATGATATTGCAAGGTTACTGATACAACCATTAAATATTGAATAAGAATTCAGAATATGTCAGCTGCAGAGGTGATTCCGGAGTTAAGAGCACTGGCTGTTCTTCCAGAGGACTCTAGTTCAGTTCCCATAACCCACTTCACATGATTTACAGTCACCTGTAACGCCAGTTTTAGGGGTATACTACCTCTTGCCCCCATAGGCACCCACATGCAGACATACACACACACCTATGCCCAATTAAAAATAATAAAAGTAAATCCTTAAAAACAGTGATAAAGAGTTCAGGATGTGGATATCTGCCGTGTTCCCCAAGACCGTCCGCTCCAAGTCCTTGGGATGCCCTCCCTGGGGAGCAGGGCTCTTAGGCTCACTCCTTGGTCTGAACCTCCATAGTTTCTGTGTTAGCTTATTCTGCCTTCATCGGGGTTTGGCTTTGCAGTGATTTGCACAGGCCCAAGCTCACCTTCCCCCCCCCCGTCTAGGACAGCAGAACTCCCATCATCCTCAATCTTTGAGTAAGAGCCTCCGCTGGTGGAAGCTGCCAGAAGTCTATGTCCAGCTTCTACCTGAGCACTTGTTTGAATAGGTTTGTTTCTCCCAAATCACCGAGGAGTTTTTCTCCAAAGCCTCAAGATAACAGTCAGTACCAAGGGCAGAAAGGTAATCCAACCATGGCATTTAGAGGTACAGCCTTTGGAAGGAGATTAATTCATTAGGGTGGAGCCCCATGACTGATCGTATCCTGGTAAGTTTTTAAGAAGAGAGAAAAAGACCGTGTGGACGGAGTTGCACACCATAGCATTGTAATACGGTGCAGCCTAGGGTCCCACCCTGAGCCCACTCCGTGAGATGTGGATTTCCTTTTACAACAACTGAGAAAAGTAAACCCCATTTCCTTATAAATTAGCCTACCTCAAGTACTTCGTCATAGTAATGAAAACTTAATACAAGTTCTAGAGGTTTTGGCCTTTGTTCATTAGCATAATTCCTAGATAAATAATCCTGGTATCCATTATAGTCCAGAACTGTTCCCAACTTATTCTGGAGAAGACTTCCAGGAAATAACCAGTGTGCAGTAAGAAGCCAGCTGCAACAGCGCATACAGTCAAAGGTGCTTTGGACTTCACTTTGCTTTTACATCTATAGAGATGTGTTCAGTCATACAGACGCCTTTACCGTGCTGACACCAGCCTCTGGCCTCTAGAAAGTGGCTTCTGTGTTCTCTTGCACCTCGCTGTCACTAAGGAGACACAGCTGAGTCATTTCTGAGGAAATAATCGGAGTAAGACCTTGGATTTGGCTGAAGCAGACTTCCTCCACTTGGTCTAGATGGAGAGACTGCCCAGTGTGTGCAATAGGCTCTCTTCAGCATCATATCAGGTGCTACGGACCCCAGGATGACTTCTGTAGACCTTAAAAACTCAAGCTTCTGGAGCCTTAGGTCGTACCTTATTAAATGTATTTAAATATCCTACACTTCTAATATATATTACCGCCATGATGCTAAGTGGATTTTTTTTTATTTTTAATCATTTGGCTGCAGTAAACTTCATCTAATTTTTACGTGATTGATTTCTTAGAACACTGTGTATATACTTGGGAATTTTCAGAAGGTTAAAAAAGAAGAAAATTGTAAGTCATTTACAAATGTAATGAATATTTTATGATATTACATTTAACAATCAATGAAGTAGGGACGTGTCAATTAAATATTTATTCACTTCAGTTTTGTGGCTTTCTTTTGGTACCTTGAAACTAGTGATTATTATATTTTCTTAAGTTTCACATATTTCTAGGAGCTAGAGAGATGGCTCTGAAGTTAAGAACACTGGCTGCTCTTCCAGAGGACTGGGATGTGATTCTTAACATCCACATAGTGGCTCATAACTGCCTGTAACTCCAGTTCCAGGGGATCTAGTCGCCATGGGGACCAGGAATAAACATAGCGTACAGACATACATGCAGGAAAAACACCATACACAGGAAATAAAATAGTTGCACATGTCTCTTTATTTCTTACAAATCCCATAGGCCATGTACATTGTGCCTGTATGGGTGGATAGAGGATTACAAAGCCTTATAGTTTCTACTATAGGACCTGGCTTTGAGTTCCTCAGACATTAGTTTCTTAAATCAGAAATCCAAATTGGTGGTCTCAGACCTTCCCAGGGGCACCTCTGTCATTGTGATCTCAGTCTAAATGTCACCTTACCTCAAAATGCGTTCTTGGTTATTCAATACAAAATAGCTGTCTGGTCAACTCTTTTTAAATTTTGTTTTTTTGTTTGTTTGTTTGGTTGGTTTTTTTGTTTTTGTTTTTGAGTTGGGATTTCTCTGTGTAACCCTGACTGCCCTGGAACTAAGTCTGTAGACCAGGCTGGCCTTGAACTCACAGTGACCCAAACCTGCCTCTGCCTCACAAGCACTGGGATTAAAGGTGTATTCCACCACGCCTGGCTCCAGTTGGCTCTTTAAGTTTACATTGTAGCTGACAACAACCAGCCAGTGTTATTATTCTAAGAACAGTAAGAATCTGTCAATTAGAGTTTACCCAAAAGCTACTGATATACCAACTACCAGTCCACCAAGCCATGGGTCAATTCGTTGTCTACCCTACTGGAATCTAACATCAGACATCTAGTAGATATGCTTACAAATATATCCTCCTGACCCAGTTGTCACATAATAAGTGCTCAGTCACATTTGTGGAATGAACCAAGCACTATTTATTTCTCCAGCACTGCTGTGGTTTAAGGGAAAGAGGTGGAAGGGTATTACAGGAAGAATGGGGACCTCATGCTCAGAGATACCCACATATTAGGCCAATAAACCGGGGGTTATATGGCAAAATTGGCTCATTCCTGAGATTATCCTGGGTTATGGGATCATAAGAGTCTGTTGAAGTGAAGAGGGACGCAGGAAGGACTCAACTAAATACCACTGAATTTTGAAGGTGGAGAGAAAGGGACATAAGCCAATGTATTTAGGTATCTGAAAACCAGTTCTCCCAGCAGCCTTCAGAATAGAATTTGGCTCAGTGAGACCCACATAAGACTTCCTGACTGATGATACTTTAACAAACATTTTTAATGATTCACCAGTTAACTTTAGTAACTAATCTTTTTTAAATATTTATTTATTTACTTTTAAAAATTCACTTTACATCCTGATCACAACCTCCCTCCCTCCTCTCCTCCCAGCTCCACCCTTACAAATCCATTGCCCCATTGCCCCCTCCAGACCAAGCTGACATTTGCTACAAATGTGTAGGGGGCCAAGGTCCAAATTTGTTTTTAAGACATTAAGTTTGTGGTAGCAACCTGTGGCAGTAAAGAAAACAAACATAGGTGGTTATACTGTTTTCACATGTGGTGATAAACGGGCTTGTCCTCATAAACCTTCTAAGCCGGGTCACATAGATTTAGCATCAGCTCAAGCTAGCTTTCAGTTGGCCACTCCCATTACCCTCTGCTCAGCTGTCACTGCTTCACAACAAACAAGCCAAGCTCTGTGGCTTAAGGCACCATTGTGGTATTATCTCCCACGGTGTGTCAATCTCAACATACGAAAGAGTCTCTAAGGAATAAGTTTATAGACAGTGTAATGTTGTAGTAGGAAACGTGTGTAACTTATAAACTTGCTCAAGGACATTGTGGTCAAGGAACATTCTTAAGGTCAAGACTGAGGAGGTTTACTTAAGACGTTTGAAATAAAATTGTTGATCATCTGGATCAATAGTGAGAGTCTTAGGTTCACAATTAAAAAGGAAGTTGCTAGGCAGATGTCCTCGCAGGAGCAATATTTTTTTAAGATTTATTTTTAACTTTTATATGCATGGATATGTGTGCATGCTTGACAAGATACATACATGTGAGTTCAACTGCACACAGATGCCAAAAGAGGATGTCAGATCTCTGGAGTTGGACTTACAGCATTGTGAGCCACCTGCATAGGTACTAGGAACCAAACTCAAATCCTCTGCAAGGGCAGAACATGCTCTCAAGAGCTGAGCCATTTTTCTTCCAGCTTCCAGGATTATTTTTTCCAGTAGTCTCAGCTTCTTTTGTGCAAGATTGTGATTCTGGGAGTATTTGTGAATAGTTCTCATGGTGGTTTGAAAGAGAATAGTCCCCATAGGTTCATAAGTTTGAATACTCAGTCCCCAGCTGGAGGAGCTGTTTGGGAAGGATTAGGAGGTGTGGCTTATTGTAAGAGGTTTGACATTAGGGGTGGGCTTTGAGGTTTCAAAAGCCCATATCTTTCAGGGTTATGTCTCTCTCTGCCACATGGTTGTTGCCTCAACACATAAGCTCTCAACTACTGCTTCAGTGCTATGTCTGCCTATCTGCTGCCATACTTTCTAATGTGATGGTTAGGGGCTCACCCTCTGAAACCCTAAGCCAACAAACTCATCTATGAGTTGCCTTGATAAAAGTGTCTGGTCACAGCAATAGAAAGTAGCTAGGCAGCTCTCATCATTAGTTATGTGTACACCAGACCCCTCTTTTAGAACCTTCTGGTATTAGTTATTCATTTATTGGTACTGACCAAAAGGAAGTCTATTTAGATTCTGAAAACTTTCACAGTGGGCTTATCTGGTATAATCCTTCTTTGAGCGTGTTTACATGATTATAGTCAGAGGTTGACTAGGGTATTGGTCATGTGAAGTTTTATTTGAACTAGATATCCAAGATGGTTCACTCATTTCCTTGGAATTGTTGCCAGCTGTCAGCTGGGAGGCCAACTGGAACACCAACTAGTGGCCGCTGTATAAGGGTTGCCCTTGTCTAGCTTGGCAGCTGGCCCAAAGAGGAAGTGCTACAAGAAGCAGAAGCAGAAAGGAAGGGAGTAGATGCTGCCCGGCTAGCTAGGGGCTCTGCCTGGAACGGACTCCTTATCATTTCTGCCATATCCATTGGTCAAAGTAGTTGCAGGTCCACCTAGACTTGAGGGAATAAAGTCCTAGCTGTTGATAGAGCAGTGGTAAGTAGGTCAGGGGATACCAACTCAGCCACTTGGGGGAAGCAGTTCTCAAAAGTGGCCTCATTCGGAGGACCTGAATATAGTTTATGGCAATCTCACAATCAGTTGTTACTAATGCATTGGCTTATATGGTCAATTCTCACGGTAGGCTGCTTGGAGAGTGACTGTAGGCTGAGAGTTGAGCACAATTCCGAGCTCAGGCACTAAGTGAAAAACTCAGGCCCTGGAGAGCAGCAAGGGGCCGTAGAAGTGAGTGACTGAGAGTTGTGAAAGGCAAAGGGACCAAAAAGCAACACATTGCAAAGGTGGGATTCCTACTAAGCATTGAAGCCATTCCTGGGAAAGAAGAGGAGAGCCTGGGACCAACAGGCAGGAACCAGAAAACACTGAGATCCTTTGTGGATTTTGTTTTTTTTGTTTTGTTTTTGAGGCCAATGCCAGTCACCTTTCTTAACTCAAGGAAAGGATTTGCTGTGGACCACAGTGGTTAACTTGATTTTGGAAGCAGGGATTTAACTCACATGTACCTGAGTCATAGCATCTCAGGGTCTTAGGTCAGGCTGTAATAATAATAACAATAATAATAACAACAACAGCAGCAACAACAATGACAAAGCTGGGTGACTTAAGCAGCAAGCATTTATTTCTCGTAGTTGGAGATTGGAAACAGAGCCTGGGTAGTAACAGTGGGGACACTTCATCAGCTTCCCTGGCAGCCATTTGTCGTGTCTTCCCATGGCTGAAAGAGGAGCCCTGGCCTTTCTTAAAAAAGCAGGGACACCTTCGTGAGGGCTCCACTCCCACAGTGTCACCACCTCCTGATGTCATCACTTCCACATCTCATCTCATCAGGATAATGAGTTTTGGAGACCCAGTCAGGCCATAGACATGGCACTAGAAGACACTTTGAAATGATAGGCTTTAGATCTATCAGAAACACATTGAATTTCCTTATTTAAATAGTTGTGCTATTTCATCATATACATTTTACGGTATACCAAGCACAAAACAGCACGCAGATAGTAATGGGGTCCCCTCCCCCATCTGTTCATTGCAGCTCAATGTCAGTGCCTTGCAGACAGCGACCCGAATTGGCCACACAGCCCTTGTCAACTTTCTTCTCAGTGAGAATGCTGATTCACAGCAGCAGAAGGAAGTGAGTCTCATCAATACGGGCTTGGGGCTGGCTGTGTAAGTGCTCTGGGCAGAGACATACTGGAAATGAGATAGTTCACAAGGAAGGGAATCTTTTGGGGGGAACATTGGCTTTTTTTTTTTTAATCTTAATCATGAGAAATAAAATCCAAGGGGTAAATTTTAGAAAGTCATTGAAGTTCCTGCACAAAACAAAATCTTTGTTTTTAAAATAGATTGGCTACAGTAAGTCTCAGATGCCTGGAGGTGCCTTGACTCCAGTAGGAGTCTCATCTGTCTGGGAAACGCTGGCTTCCGCTGTGGCTGCTGCCACTTCGGGATGTTAAGAAAATGGATCATTCCCCTGTCTCAGAATGATCTTGTGGGTTTTTTTTTTCCCCAAAGTCAATCCTTTATCATTGATTGAGGTTTTTCTGAAGTTTGGATTGGCTTCGGCAGAACAAACACAGGCCCTCTGTGCTGGAATCCAACAAGAAAAATCCCTCTATCTCCCTCTGTATTTTCCTCTCTTCTGTGACTATTATTTCCCCTGACTGTGCCAAGTCATTTCTATTTATGGCACTGACTTGAAAGGAGGGATGTAACCTGAGCCATGCCTGATAAGTTTTTAGAGCGTGGACTTAGAGGGATTGGCTCTGTGCTTACCTAGCTCAGGCCAAGGAGGTCTCCTCACCCTCGGGAGAAGCTGGTCCCAGCAAGCTGGGTGGCCCTGGCCAGACTACTGAGCACTTTGAGAACGAAGGATGTTGTGTCTTTGCTCTTGCTCTGTGTTTGCAGGAGACGCTGATTTCCAAGCAGAGGACAACATCACAGTCTTCTTAGCTCTCAGGGTACCCCACAGATGCTCACAGTGCCACCTTGTCCCCTGGCTCCCTCCCAGACAGCCTCTCACTCAGCCATACCATAAAGGCCTTTTCTGCCCCCCATCACTAGTCCATTCTGCAAATGGAGAATGCTGGGAAGTCTGCTCAAGTCCCATCTTGGCCTCTTTGCTGTTATGTAATGTTATAAACAGTTACCGACCTGTTTATCACAGCTTTCAAGAGCACTTATTTAACCTCCTGTTGTTTTCTGCTTGGTTTTGAGCCAGAGTTTCATTGTGTAGCCTAAGCTAGCCCGAAATTCCCTATGGAGCCTCAAATGGCCCAGCACTTGAGATCCTTCCTCCTCTCTCTGTCTCGAGAGTGCTGGGACTATAGGCCTGGCCCACTATTCCTGCTTAGCATAGCGCTTGTTTGTTTTGGGTTTTTTTGAGAGAAGGTTTCTCTGTGTAGCTCTGGCTATCCTAGAACTCACTCAGTCTTGGAGATCAGGCTGGCCTTGAACTCAGAGATTCCCTACCTTTGCCTCCTAAGCACTGGGATTAAGGGTGTGTGCCACCATCCAGTACTTAACCTAGTGTTTAAAACAGAATAAATATGGAGGTACTGAGCGTGTAGTAAGTACCACGTGAGGAAGTGTGGCGTGTGCCTGATGCTTATTCCCAGCGTTGTTTCTGCACTTGAGCCGCAGGCTATCCCAACCACCCAGCCTCCTTTACATCTCTGTCCCTCTTCTCTATTCTGCCCCCAGCAACTCTGCTACCAGTTCTGGGCTGCAGAGTCTCCCTACATCTCAGGCCAGTGCTCAGTCCTGCTCACTTGCCCCTCCTACCTCTCCTCTTCCTCAACTTCCAGCCCCTCACCCTACTCATTTGCCCTGCCCCCTTTGCACATTGCTTCTCCCCAGTCCTGAGCTGCCTTCTCTCCTCCCAGAGAGCTCTACAAGCCAGTGTGGCTGGGTGGATGTGGCAGGGACACTTGAGACAGGGTATAGTGATGGACTCTGTGTCTGGTCACCCTGTCTGAGTTAGAGCGGAGAGGGAGGAGAGGAGAGGAGAGGGGTCAGGAGGTCCTAGTGGGGTGAGGTGAAGAAGGTGGCTGTTTAGTAAAGGGAGGGGGGTGAGGATGAAGGAGCAGGCTGTTGAGACTAGTCACAGCCCACCATGGGTAGACTCCTCAGAGGAGCCCTGAGGTCCAAGTAAGCAGGGACACGGGCCCTGCTAGGGATCTACAGAACTTAGTGTGTTCACATCCGGTCAGGAAATGCTGTGTATATGTTTCCTCCTCTGTGGCCACTCCTTTTGTCCTGTGGCTCTCTGAAGGCTTGGAGAAGTCCTCAGCTGAGCCTTCTTAACACTTCCTTATCGGTGTTTGAGCTCAGCTGTTCTTTCTTCAAGGAAGCCTTGTCTAGCTTCCGGGAGGGTTGGCCCTCCCTTGATGCACATGCCAACCCAGCACTTTTGATGCTTCCTCTGAATCACTTAAACTTTGAAACTAAATACCTGTGTGACTTCATTACAAAAGATAAATCTCTAGCCCCTGAAGAGACCAGCCCTTAGTAGGTGCTTGTTATATATGCCCAGAATGACAGGCAGCCTGAACATGGTGGTGATTGCTCAGGGCTTCCTGTGGATCCCACACTGGGTGGACTGTTGTAACTCTCAGAGATCAGGGAGTTGAATGCTGAAGCTAGATGCTTTTTTTTCTGCAGCCTAAGGAGCCCCTTCTTCACTTAGCAGTTATCAACAACCGTGCCACAGTTGTGAACAGCTTACTAAGGGCTCAGCATGATGTTGACGTCTTAGATCAGGTAAGCAGGCTGGTGCCTGGACACCCTGTTCTCTTGTGTTTCAACGTGAAATTTCCAGGTTTCAACACAATGTGTCAGCAGGAAGTTCTGATTAGGTTTAAGGTGCCTAAAACAATTCTTGGGGGGAACGTGTGTCTCTTCTTCATTAATTCTGTAACCTTTCTGCTGTCCTCACACTGCTGCTTTTTGCAGAAGCAAAGCTGGGATTCTGTGTGTATATAATCAAGTTGTTCCTGTTTTAATAGGCATAGCTAGCTAGGGCTTTTGATAAGCAATGCCAAAGCCAATTGCCAGAAGCTCTTTAAATCAAAAGCCACTCCTACAGTGTGAAATGTTGTCCTTAGCCTGAAGCTTGTCCCCATTAGAAGGAAGCTTTGTTTCCACATTAAGTATCTTTCTATGCCAGAAGGCAAAAGAGACCTCTTAGAATTAAACAAACAAACAAACAAACAAGCAAATAAAAAGATCACCAAATAGTTAGTGAACTGGTACAGAATCAAACACCCTGTAAAAGCCTCCTGCTGGAGATGGACTGGGCAGAGCAGCAAGCAGTGGGTGGTTGGTTGTCTCTGTCTCTGACCCTCTTCCTCTTCCAGGGATGCAGGCAGTGGGAAGCCTTGGGGACTGGGGATGGGGAGCCTCTGAGTGGCCTCTTTACCAGGCCATCCTCACCTATGCCTTCTAGATTAGGGAAAGCCAATGAGCAGGAGCACACCTGTCCCAACCTCCCCATGGCCATTTCATGTTGAAACAGCATGACTGGCTCCCTTCAGGTTTTTTCCAGCTCCTGCCTCTTGGTTAATCTTTGACCAGAGCAAGGAGACACTCTGTTCCTTCCTCCTCCTGGGAGCCACCCTCTTCTGTGTCACACCAGCCCACAAGTTGGGAGCAGAACTTCCTGGTTATTAAAAGTATTTGTGTATTCAAACTTACTAATGCTTCAAATCTTTTCTACACAGACCAAGCCTTGTGTTCATGTACAATTTTGTCTTCTGCAGAACTGGCTTGATCTGCTCTAGGGGAGGAGTGCTTGTCATGCCTGCCAATCAGTTACACAGCTTGACCATATCAGTTCCAACTTTAGTTACATTAGTAATATATGTACAAAATGATAGAATTTATATTTTTCACATAAAGTATATAAAATTAGGGCATATGGTTTTAAAAAGTAAATGTTGGCCGGGCAGTGGTGGCGCACGCCTTTAATCCCAGCACTCGGGAGGCAGAGGCAGGCGGATTTCTAAGTTTGAGGCCAGCCTGGGCTACAGAGGGAGTTCCAGGACGGCCAGGGCTACCCAGAGAAACCCTGTCTCGGAAAACAAACAAAAAAAGTAAATGTACATTTGGCCCCACTGAAGAAAGGCGACTTTTGTTTTGGTATTTCCTGTGTTCTCGACTTCGAGCGGTCTTGTCAAAGCATGCTTCTGTTGACACAGCACACTGTGTCCTTGTCCTGTTGGTGAAGACAGCCTTTCCACAGGCTTGTTGGTTCCTGTGCTGGGTGATAAGCCCTCAGAGAGGCGCGCTGCCACCTGCTGGTGGCCTTTTGTACATGGCTTTCGGATGACAGCTTGGCGTTGCCTTTTTTGGTAGTAAGAGACCTTGTGCTTTAAGCTGTTGTGCAGCTCGTGACCCAGGGAAGGGGCTGTCCCTGCCTGGTGGAGGAGTGGGTCTGGATCATATCAAGGCTCCTGTCTGTGCAGATGCCTTCACATCAGTCTTTTCTGTAGGAGGGTGGAGTGATGATCCTCTGTTTATGTGGATTACACTTTTATCTTCTCATAGAAAGCAATGACTCCACTAAGAAATTGTCTGTAATTCTTAATTCATATTAATGGGGAAAGAATAAAGAAGGCAATAAAATAAACTTAAGTCTTCCCATCTTCAATATCATTTTTAATAGTATCAGCGTATTTTTTCTTATATTCCATGAGTTTAAAAATTAAGCTTAGTCAGATAGAGTGTCTCCTAAAACTTTTTTTTTTAAATTGATTTGTTTTTATTTTATATGCATTGGCATTTTGCCTGCGTGTTTGTCTGTGTGAGGGTGTGGGATTCCCTGGAACTGGAGTTAGCAGTTGTGTTGGCTCCTTGCTGGCAGGTCTAGGCGAGAGGAGAGAACCCGGTCCAGCTGGATCTGTCCAGGGCTGGGCAGGATGGCGAGTGTCGACAGCCCAAAAGAAACACACCGGGCTGGTGTCTTGTCAAAGCAGGAACTCACTTTATTAAACTAGGCACTTGCTTATATAGAGAAGGCAAGGAGGTGGGCACTTAGATATGGGAAGAGATTGTGTAGGAGGCGGGGAAGGGTGACAGAGGGTAAGGGGTAACTGACAGGGCCAATGGCAAAGCTTCCCAAGCTGGGCAGAAGGAGGGTCAAACAGGTCTTGCTGAGTCACTCCAATATGGAAGTGACTGAGACAGTTCTCAAAACTCAAGCCAGGCTTAGGTTCTTCCACAAGGCCACAGGAACTCTAGCCAGGCTTGGGTTTGTCCTCAAGGCCCAAACCAGGACCAAAATGGGGCCCAACCCGGTTGTGAACTTGTGGGTGTTGGGAATTGAACCAGGATCCTTTCTTTGGGAGATAAGCTAGTGCTCTTAACCACTGAGCCATCTCTCCAGACCTCTCCTAAAGCTTTTAATATTATGTCATAAATAGTTTTTCCTTTATAGAAATCCTTGAAGTCATTTTATTATGGTAAAATGCATATGACATTAATTACCATTTAACTATTTTTAAGTGTACAGTTCTGTGATATCACAGAACTTCCCATTTCCTAGTCCCCAGCCTCTAGAAACTACCATCCTTCCTGTCTTTATGAATTTGACTACTCCAGGTACCTTGCACTGAAAGAACCCTTTTGCAACAGGATCTCATTACACTGCTCACTCAGATAGGTCTCAAACGCCTAGGCTCAAGAAATCCTTCTGCCCTGGCCTCCTGTGCAACTGGAACTATAGATCCATGACCACACCTAGCTCCAAACTTGATTTAATAATTGCCAAGGAATTATATATGTGTGCGCGCACACGTGTGTGTGTGTGTGTACATATATATATGTAATAATGTCTCATTACCAAACACGTAACTTACTGTATGAGAGGGGGTACAGTAAAGAAACTGCTGATGTGACCACTCCATTACTAGGGGGAAGGTTTTTATTGCGAATGAGAGAGAGAGAGAGAGAGAGAGAGAGAGAGAGAGAGAGAGAGAGAGAGAATCTAGAGGCATCTGGAAGAATCCAGAGCAGAGAAAAGACAGCTGATTGGACATGGCCAGGGCCATCTGTGAGAGAGCATGAGAGCACACTGGGGAGAATAGTGGACAGCCAGAGAGCAGAGAATAGCCAGAAACAGAGGACAGAAGATATGGGGGGTGGGGGAAGAGAGGGGGAGGAGGGATCCAAGGTGTGTGGGGTAATCATGTGGACTGGAAGGAGCACAGGTAGAGGGGAAGAGGGTGTGGAGTGGGAAGGGCCAGGGCCTGAGTAACCGTTCTTGTGACACTGAGGGAGCCTGGAGACTTGGTGGGCTTTGATAGGTGCCTCAGGTAACCACTGTGCTCCTTCTGTCAGAGATGAGGAAGATGACTCCTAAGGTAGTGGGAACCTGTTTCACAAGTTCCTGGTTTTTATCTCACCTCTGGAAATCCTCATATAGTGCAGCTTGAGATCATTTCTGCCTGTGACCTAATCATAACTTCCTCTCATCTTTCAATGTTTTAAATTCTGCTGCAGCAACTGTCCCCTGTGCCCATATAAGGATATGTGTTTTACCCATTTTCCCCAAAAGTCTGTATGCTGTTCTCTCCTGCATGTGCTTCTATGACAGTTCACCTCTCTCATGGCAGAGGCAGCAGACCCCTCTGCACGTAGCTGCTGATCTTGGAAATGTGGAGCTGGTGGAGACGCTGCTGAAGGCTGGCTGCAACCTGAAAATCACTGACAAGGTAGCTACCCTGGTTTCCCTGTTTTCTGAGATGTCAGGGGAGATCTCCCTATTGGCTGCCATGTACAATAGGAACATCAGGATTCCTTCTGAGACATGTGCATGAACTGCATCTTCATAGGCAGGAAAATACTAAGAATATTATCTATCTATCATCTATCTATTTATGTATTTGTGTATTCATGTGTGTATGCTTGTGTGTGTGGTGTATGTGTGTGTGTGGGGGGGGTGGGGCACATGGAGGCCTGGAGGTCAGTGGTCAATGTCGGAACTGTTCCCTACCTTATGTTTTTGAGACAGGACTCTCACTGAACCCAGAGCTTTCAATTTAGCTAGACTGGTTGGCCAGCAAGCCCCAGGGATCCTCTTGCCTGTCTTCCCAGCCCTGCATTACAGGGCCTAGCCTTTCACACTGGGGCTTGCATGGCAAACAGCTTACAGACTGAAGCCATTTCCCTAGCCCTACACCTCAATTTTGACTGAGATTGTTTGGTTGGGGTGGAAGTTGAGAAAACTCACTTCAGATACAGAAGCTTAAAATAAAAGCTTTATTTTTTGAGCCGCCAGGGAGGCAGCCAGTTCAGGATGTGAACCGTGTCCCGGAAGGGAGCTTGTACTACATGTTTATGGGATGGGAACACAAAGCAAGGGAGATGGGGTGAGCTGTTGCATTGACCAATCATATTTCGACACGAGGGGTTAAGCAAGGAAGTTAACATTGATGACTAGGCCTATCTGGGTCACCTGGTTTCAGGGTCCTTGAGCCAGTATTTGCAGCCAGGTTCCTTCCTGGACTCTGGCCTGGAATTTAGAGTGATAAAGGAACAAAGGAGTGGGCAAGCTGCAGAAGTAAGCTTAAGTCAAGACAAGCAACACATTTCTGGCCTGTGCGCCTTGGTTTAGATTACAGGATAACAGCATCTTTTCTCCTTGCATCCTTCACAGTTAACAGACAAACAGGAAACACCTGGAGACGCAGGGTAGGAGGTGGGTTCCAGGACCTCGGAACACGAACTCAGTTTTGATCCTGCCAGCAAGATGGAACTCATTCCTGAGATGGCTGAACTCAGGAAACGACCTCCTAACAAGCTCTGTCTATAGGGATTACTAGTAAATATCAGTCTTTAATCTTTAATATCACTGCATTCAAATAATTCAGTGATATTTTTCAAGATTATAAGTTAACATGGTCCAAGTATAATGTTTATATGTGAAGATTTATAGAAATGATTTCCCATCCACACTTGCCTCTAACTTGTTTGGTTTTCTTACTACTATGCCACGTGTATGCATATAATAACTCGGTTGCTTGCACAGTTAAAGCATATTTTATCTTTATTCTGTTCTCTGATCTCTAATTTTGTGTGTGTGTGGTGTGATGTGTGTGTGATGTGTGTGCGAAGTGTGTGTGTGAGATGTTTGTGTGATGTGTGTGATGTGTGTGAGATGTGTGTGCTGTGCGTGTAATGTGTGTGTATGTGTGTGTGTGGTGTTTGTGTGGTGTGTGTGTGTGTGTGGTATGTGTGTGTGTGTGTGATGTGTGATGTGTGTGTGTGATGTGTGTGTATGTGGTGTGTGTGATGTGTGATGTGTGTGTGATGTGTGTGGTGTTTGTGTGATGTGTGTATATGTGGTGTGTGTGATGTGTGTGTGGTGTGTGTGTGTGTGTGTGTGTGTGTGTGTGTTGTTCAGTCTTGCTGCTCTGCTCCAGCGTTAACTTTGGTGTTAAGCATGTGATGCTTGCACTTCTTGTATCCCTTGCGTTCCTCCCTCACTCTGTGCACCTGTGGGCTCAGCTTGGGCACTTCCTACAACCTTGAATCAAGCTGATTTCTCCTTCTACTCTTCCAGGGGGATCTGGGTTGGGAGCAAGTTGATACAGAACAAGCAGACTGATAACAGTGCACACCAATTCCTTTTCACAGCAGAATGCCATGTGTCTTTATAAAACACAATATGCCCTTTCCAGTACTGGACATAGAATCCAGGACCTTGCCCTTGGTAGGCAAATGCTACACCACTGAGCTATGTCTTCAACTTCAAACCTGCCACTTTCTTTTCTGATCTTTACCTTCCTGGTTTACCTTGTTCTGTAGTTCAGAGCTGTGAGTTCCGCATATGTATGATCTGAGGTCATGGTGTTACTTTACGTTTCTCTAATTGTCAGGATTTTTTTTTTTTATCATAAAAGTAAGATGAGGACAATGTGGTAAACACAGTAACACACATGCAGGGACACGGGACCACCCACCCGGGGGCCTAGGCTGGGGTGCAGTGCCACTGTCTCCCCAGATGTGGCTGGCTGAGTTTATTATCATTCAGCCTCATCTGCCCCCTGCGTTCTTTTTAGAGTAATCTACTCTGTTTTCATTCCTACGTAATTCCTGCAAGGCTGGGGTAGAGACTATAGGAATTCTGTGGGCCCTGCTGCTAGTGGACTGGCTATTCCAGTTGTCAAGGTCAACACTACCAAGTGACTTTGCTTGTTTTAAACCAAAAGCCTAGAGTGGCTAGCCCCCAGGACGCAAGCTCCCCACTCTCCCTTCTCCCTCAATTCTTTATTCTGAGGGTCTGGCCCATGGCTGGCACCCAGTACATAAATAATAAACACTACCCTTCCTTTCTATCTGCTCCCACATGTTCTAACACACACACACACACACACACACACACACACACACACACACACAGGTAAGTATTTCTCAGACTGTGTTAAGATCGGGATTGGTAGCCAGGTATTGTGGCACACACCTTTGATCTCAGCGCTCTGGAGTAAGGCAGGTGGATCTCCAGGAGTTTGTGTCCAGCCTGGTCTACATAGCAAATTCTAGAGTTCCAGGCTAGCCAGGCTTCCATAGTGAGATGCTGGAGAGAGAAGCACACACGCACACACACACACACACACACACACGGGGGGGGCAGGCCAAGAGAGAGGTTTGAAATAAATCTAACTTGGGGGTCCCAAAGCTCTTGGCCTCTGCCTGCCTCTCTGTCAAGGGCAAATGGCACCTCCACTCCAATGTGTTATTCGTCAAGGAAAGTTTCTCCAGCTTGAAAATTCTGACTTTTAGAATGCTGCATTCCCAGCCGGGCAGTGGTGGCGCACGCCTTTAATCCCAGCACTCGGGAGGCAGAGGCAGGTGGATTTCTGAGTTCGAGGCCAGCCTGGTCTACAGGGTGAGTTCCAGGACAGCCAGGGCTATACAGAGAAACCCTGTCTTGAAAAAACAAAAAGCAAACCCCCCCCAAAACAAAACCAAACCAAACCAAAACCCAAAAAACAACAACAAAAAGAATGCTGCATTCCCAAAATAGGGTAATTACGGTGATCCAAATGGCTTTACGAGGCAGAATGCAGACAGTATGCAGTTACAGGCTTGCTAAATGTCTGCCAAATGCAATCCTTCCTAATTTCATTACCAGCTCTCCTGCTTACAGGCTGCTTACTTCTAGCCCCTATTTCCTGGCTCACCTGCACTAAAAACCATGCCTTTTGTGTGCTGAGAATTGTACTTGTAGCTGCCATCCAGACATGGGTTAGAAACGCAGGTTTCTAACATTGCAATTATTTTCTGGGGTTATTACTGACCATTATGTTTAATTAACTTTAGAGTCTCTGAATGAATTTGTTAAGGGTTATTAGAAATGCAGAAAAGGGGCCTGGGGAGATAGCTTGTCTTGAAAGTGTGATGGCTTGAGTCTCATATAAAATGCCAAGGCTGGGCACAATGCTGGGCGTGCTAGCACGCACTTATAATCCCAGAGTGTTGAGGTTGAGACAGAAGCATCCCCAGGGCTTGCTGGCCAGTTGGTCTAGTCTAATGGATCAACCAAGGCTAATGAGAGACCCTGTCCAAAGAAGGTGCTATATATTTCTAAAGATAACCAGAGAGAGAGAGAGAGAGAGAGAGAGAGAGAGAGAGACATGAGCATGCACACATGCACTTAAAAATAAGATAGCAAATACAAATTACTCTCCCTATTAGGAAAACATGTATAGATGCAGAAATAGAAGCTGTGTACTGCATAAAATCAAGGGGCAACAGCTTGCAAAGCTGTGCTGTGTGAGACAGCCATCATGAGCAGGGTTTACTGTGTGTAACTTGTGTAAGATGCAGCATGAGCTGCAGGCAGCATATGCCCCAAATGATGTCCATCTCAGTCCTTTCTTACTCATCCAATCTAGTTAAAATGGGAACACTTTAACCTTGGTTGGCGGCAGTTGTCTTATAAAAGACAAAACTCCTAGCTGAGAGCCATGAGTGAAACCCTACACTGAGCGTTGTTGTCATTATTGGTGTTGCTCTTGAATCCAGCCCTTTCTCATTCCTTCATCTTCCTTGAGAGGCTTCCAGCTCCTGATGTAAAGTGGCTACCCAGATTCCTGCTCTCCTGTCACATTCCCCTTGGGAAGTAGAGGAAGGGAAAGAGAAAGTCATCTTTCCCCTCTTTGAAAGGAATGTGACTTTGCATTCACACACCATTGGCCAGAGTGTAGGTCACATCCCCGACAAGGGAGCTGGCAAATGTTAGGGGTGGCATACATCCTAAGTGCTCACATGATAGCTGGTGTAATTGCAGAGGCCCCCAGTGACTAAGGGCTGGTCCTTAGCTCACTCAGGTGGCAGAATTGGGATCTGAAGTCAGGCCTTCGACAAAGCTGGAGCTCTGCCTGCCTACCACACACCATCACCTTTTATTTATTTATTTATTTCAATCCCTCTCCTTTTTAATTTAGAAAGGAAAGACTGCCCTGGCTGTGGCTGCCAGGAGCCACCACAGCCTCATCGTGGATATGCTCATCAAAGCTGAGAGGTACTACGCCTGGAGAGAGGTGAGAAAGGCCAGTTCCAGCCAATATAGGGCCCCTTTTGGCACCTCCCCTCCATTTTGCAATGGGGAATGTTTGGTCTGTATAATTCTTTATTTTCCTGTTGTGGCAAACTTTGCTCAGAACAGTGATGACTGTCCAGTGCCTTGTGTTGTCCCTGTTCATGGAATGGACAGTGCCTCTTCTTTTCTTCCTCTATGGGCATTCATAATCAGATCTGAGAATGTGGGCCAAGCAGCCTCATCCATGACAGCTTTGCTGGCCTAGCATGCCAATCTGATGGCTGGTTCTGCCATGACCTCTGTCTCATGGTCTCTGACCACGGCCTGTTACAGAAGCTCCAATGAGTGGCACTCATGAAAAGCACTTTGCTCTTTAGCTTGTCTGCCAGTTAAGCTAAAGAGTCAGCTTATCTGTAGACTGTCCTTCCCTCCAGGATCCAAGTCTGTGCTATAAGGCAAGATGCTCAGATCTGTGCTATAAGGCAAGATGCTCAGACATGGACATCAGTGCTGTGGGAAATAATAATTTAAAAAAATGACCGGGATGGTTCCAGAGCCACTGCCAACAACTTTCTGCCCCAGTGGCCTGGCCGGCCATGTACTGGCAGGCATTGGCCGACCTGTTTTTACCTCGTGGAGACTCTGACTCAGTACTCCAAAATCTCTCCACCCAGCTCATTAGGTTCTCGCTGGTGGGTCACTATCACGCCAGCCCCATGTTTCAAATCCCCCACGGCCTCTGTGGTGCACATCAGGCAAACCCATGTTTTGCCGCTGTACCTTTCTCTCTGAAACCCAGATGAGCCGCTGCATGAAGAAAAACACCACACAAACTTAGCTCAGAATCAATGGAAACTCAATCTCTGGGCACAACAACTAAAACCTAATCTTGTAAGCCTTAATAAATCTAAATCCTATGGAGGCGAATCCTTGCAGATCCTCTGTGATAGTGGGAAACTCTAGCAGCTACATCTTGCCCTTATGGTATCCCCGTTCCAAAAAGTCCTTCTCTCTTTCCTCCTCCTCTCTTCCCCTATCCAACCCGGGAATCCCTCCTACTCATCCAGTGATTGGCTCCTTTATTCATTAGGGGATTGGTTTACAAGAAGTCACCTGAGTACGTGACTCACACCTTGTCTGCAACCCCTAACAGGAAAGCTGAATTAGCATCAAAATATAAACAGGACCAGGCCCATCCACAACACATCAACCCCAATTTCTAGATCTATGCTGTTTCTTAGTTTCCCTGCTGTGTGCATGGCTTCTCCTGGGCCAATGTATCATGCCAGAATACATGTCCTCATGTCTCAGGCGTCTACTGTGCAGGGGCTACAAACTCAGATTGCGGTCATTGGCCAATCCTGGGAAATTCTTTTTTAAATCTTTAAAGCAAGAACGCTCACTGTCTACCTTTCCCTCATAACCCCGCTTGACAGTCTGGACATAAAGTCATGACGATTGATGACAATGAGACCTGAGACATGTGTCATTAGGCAATGTGATCATTCAATCAATGCCAGTGGCCATTCTTACACAGGTCACACACCTTGGCCACTGTCATATATGTGGCCTGAGATGATCCACCAGCAGCACATGACCATGTATGGCTTCTTTCAGTGCCTCCTCTCCTCTGTTCTTGTGTGCAGAACAATAAAGTCTATTTTGCCCATATAGCAACAGTTTCTTATGTAAAGGTAGAATTCTGTTTAATCTTCCTCTGACTTACTTTTATTCCCTTTCTGTCTTTGCTTCTTTGTTCTTCTGTTCATTTTCTTAAGCATCTTTATGTTACTAAAGACTCAGGTTCCTTTTCTCTTGTTCTTTAAAGGGTTTTCTACATTTGCTTTGAAAAAAAAGCTGTTCAGCCCTTCTATTTTTAATGCCTGGTAGCAGTCTCATATTCTTTTGGCTAGATGAGAATAAATGATTTTTGCGCCTAACAAACCTTTCTTTTCTACAAATCCTTGTGAGGTAAGTAGATAATAAACATTGAGAGCTTTGTATAATGCACACATATAGGTGAAGGAAGACTTCAGAAACAGTATATTGAGAACTCTGGTGAAAGCTGGGGTCCTGAGGTCTGTGGGGTTGAGAAAACTTACTTTTAAATACACAGAATTAATTTATTTCTTTAAAACTTTTACCAAATGCACTTATTATTTTCATTAATCAAACCAGTTTATATCCTGGCTTAGTACAAAATAATTACTAATAAAAAGTTTAAAGAGATAATTTGAACTTTCCTTTTATATCTACTTGCATGTGTTATATCTATATATACATCCCATTTAAATTACCTGTATATTTTATCTAAATATATACATTCATATTTAACCATCGCCATCCATCATTAAATCCAGTGATTCAGAGGCAAAGGATGCTTCTTAAGTCTGCCCTATGCTATTAATTTTATTATTGTGTGTGGTGTGTGTGTGTGTGAGGGGGGGAGGGAGAGGGGAGGATGAGAAGGAGGGAGGGAGGGAGAGAGAAAGGGGAGGGGGAGGGAGAGGGAGAGAGAGCGAGAGAGAGCATACACGCATGCATAACTTTTGAGAGTCAATGCTGGCTGTTAACTTTGAGGCAGGGTCTTTCTTGTTGTTTCGTGGCCTGAACACATGTGATTCTTTTCTTTCTCTTACCTTGCTGTACAAGTTCTGGGCTTATTGATGAGCCCCAGTGCACCCAGCTTTTTAAAGTGGGTACCAGGGAGCAAGCTCACGGGTCAAGCTTGCGCAGCAGTCACCCTCAGTGGCCAAGCCACCTTGACAGCTCATTTTATGCTTTACTCTCCCACTTCTGGCACTTCAGCAACTAGGTCAGTCCCAAGCTTGCTTTCACTGTTAGAAGAGACTTCGGCTTCCTGAGTCCCCTTTTCTGTCTGTGTGTCTGTGAAGCCTGTGTGTCCACCCTGTCCTGAATCCTAAAACACAATGAATGCAAGATTCTCTAAGATATAAAAATGCACAGAGCCAAGATGAATGCAGGGCCAGCCTGCCCTGTTCTCACTGTTTGAGGTTTTGATCTCACTGGGTGTGTTGTTTTATGAGAAGGAACAGGGAGGAAAGGTGAACTTTTTGGTGTTCCCACTCATTTACTATTTCTGGAAACAAAGCATCATGGCAGGGAAGCCCAGGCTGCACTGGTGGCTACATATTAGGGTCGTTTGAACAGCTGCAGATAACTAACTCACACCTCCCAGTCCTATCCCAGTTTCTGGACACAAGCCCCAACACCACAAGAAAGCCCTGCCCTTTCCTTGGCGCAGATCGTCAGGTGTGTGCAGAGCTTTTTGGAGGAGGCTGCTGATGCATTATGGGTGCAGGCTGATCCAAGGCGAGGGCTGAGAGAAGGCCCACTAAGTCCTTCTCAAAAGTTTTGAAAGATGGGGTTCCATACCCCTTTGCCCATCCCCCCCCCCCGCATTAAATCCCATCTAGAGTGCCTTTCATTAAGATTCGCTTTTATTTAAATGGAAGACTAAAATAGAAGTCATTAGACAAGTAGAAGGAGATGAAATGTGAAGTCTTAACTAAACCTTTTGGTGAGTCATGGCTTCCATTCCCATCACAGATCTGTGACCTTCTGCAGAGGGCTTCTCTGCAGTCCTAATGGCATATGTGCTGTATGCAGTTCTAGGAAGGTACTTGCTTTCCCCTCGGAGACACTTTTCTCTAGTGTTTTTGAGTGGTTGATTATGCAAGACTGTGGCAGATCCCACCAAGGAGACAGGAAACAACCTAGAAAGGTCAGAAAACAACAGACCAGTCTAGGTGCAGGGCCACTGTGCTCAGCATGGCTGCAGTGGCTTAAAAGGAAATGGCAGCCACTTTGTTCTGTCTCCTTCTCCTTTCCCCCTTCCCTATCCTGAGTTAGGCTTCTAGTCTCACCTCATACTCTGGAGAGAGCAGAAGGACTAGATATGAGGCTTTGTTAAGGATGTATACAATCTGAACTCCACCGAGGCAGCAATGAGAAAATCAAATACACCAAAGAGAGAGGCTAGTGTTGAGTGTAAGGCCATTAAAGCCATTGGCTGTGATGTCTCACTCGCCAGCATGTCCCCTCTGCTCTTTTTGGAAGTGGGCAACATCAGTTGCCAACACAGACACAACACTGCAGACTCGATCACGCTTGCTGTTTCAGACACAGGACTTGTGCTTTTTGTTTCAGACATTTCCATCCAACTTGGATGACAAAAGCTGACCTAGGACAGATTGAAAGGAGTCAGCTGCTGCCTTACCAATTATTTACAATGTAAGGTAACAAGTGCGCATATTGGAGACAATAGCTACCACTATTTTTCAACTTAGGAGCACCACGATAGCATCCAGGACTCAGCAGTAAGCTCTACACTGACATTCAAGCAGGACCATAGTCTGGAGACCAGGCACATCCGCATGCTGCTCTGGAACCTGGCTTACCAGCAGCTGCAGAAGAAGGACTGGCAGAGGCTGGCCCGCTTGTGGAGCTTTACGGAGGACCAGATCAGAGCTATTGAGGAACAGTGGTCAGGTGAGTGGGGGGCCAGATGACATGGACTGGAAGAAGCCAGTCAAACTTAGGAGTAGTGGTCTTTCCTTCCTTAAAAGTGCCCGGTGTGCACAACAGGCAGAGGCTAGAGATCACTGCAATAAGGGCAGCTAACATGGCTCAGTCTGCAAAGGTGGTTGGGAATTTAGCCAAAAGCTACACTCCTGAGAATCTGCAGTTAGCTGTGCTTGCAAAGGTTGACTACTTTGGCCTAAAAAGAAATGAAGGCTTCACAATTGAGTGGGAACCAAAGAAGCAAGGACACCATCCCTGGCATGCCTCTAGAATGCCAGTCTGGCTTTCACTAAAATTTGTAGATTGCTCTAGGATGAAAGGCCTTACCCTGCCACAGAAAAGCTTACTTCTGAAGGTTTCTGCCCAGAAAGAATCCCCCTACCAGGTTGGAGGAAGGGAGGGTTCTGGGAGGACATCATCTGTAAGCCATGCACATGTACAATCTCACTAGCATGGCACTAATGACATGTCTGATGCTCAGTGATTTACAAAGCAGCAGGGAACTTGCCACACTGTGGACTGCCATTCAAGCCTATTGACTCAAAATCTGAATTTTTACAAGATGCCCAGGGAAAACATGTACTTTGAGCCTGACCTGTTAGAGGACACTGTATCTTGTGTGGAGTGCTTAGGTGTTTCTGTGAGGAATCATAGGCCTTCCTCTCATTACTGGGCTTTTGACCTGACAGATCAGGGAGGATGGATGGACACCAGTAGTCACTTAGAAATGTGATTAGAGTTGAGGTCACATTAGAAAGATGCCAGTGCCTAGTGCTTCATCCTGGGCCTTTTCTCCTTGACATAGGTAACGACAGCTTCCATGAGCATGGCTACAGGGCTCTGCTCATCTGGCTGCATAGGGCTCTGATGACACAGCTGGACCCTGCCAAGCAGCTGTATGAGGAGCTGGTACGTGCAGGATTCCCAGAACTAGCTGGTGAGTTTGCCACACATCCACAGAAATCCCTTTTCCCTTCAGTGATGGGGTGGGTTGGGGTAGGGGGTTATTCCTTTATAAACAGCAGCAGCCTGGATGGAGGTTGGTTGGCTAAAGAGAACATGGATCTGTGGAAGGCTTGTGTGTACCCAGCAGCTACCTTGGTTAAGTCAATGTTCACTTGTTTCAGCATCTGTCTTGGTTTAGGTTTCATTGCTGTGGAGAGACACCGTGACCACTGCAACTCTTATAAAGGAAAACATTTAATTGGGGCTGGCTTACAGGTTCTAAGGTTTAGTCCACTATCATCATGGTGGGAAGCATGGCAGCCTGCAAGCAGACATGGTGTTAGAGATGGAGATGAGTTTTACATCTTGAGTCAAAGGCAGCCAGGAGGAGACTATCCCGCCCTGGATGGAGCTTGAACACTCCCTCAAAGCTCACCCCCACAGTGACACACCTACTCCAACAAGGCCACACCTCCTAATCATGCCAGTCTCCATGGCCAAGCATTGAGTCTATTGAGTGGCCAACACATGAGTCTGTGGGGGTCAAACCTATTCAAACCACCACTGTATCTGAACTGAGTGTGAGGGTATTTATTTCTATGTGGCTGTGGACAGGTAGGGTGAGATGTAACCGTCTTCTACAACTCAGGACTCTTCTCAACAACTGAGCAAGAATATCTTCCTCCAAAAGCTGCTTGCTTCTATTGGCAAACCTTAGCGGCTGTGCAAATGTTCTCTCTAGGTAGACAGGAGAGAACACAGGCTGATGCTTTGCCACATGAGGCTATTACAGAAAATCTCCTCCCGAGCTGTTGATCATGTTGTTAGGGAGCATTCTTTGAAAACACCAGTGAGTGGCATCGGCCATTGTTTTCACAGACACAGTTCCACTGAGCCAAGCACATGCCTGAGTCATACTGGCAGCTGGACCAGCCTTGGTGCAGGCAGATATAGGAATGACTGAATACTACAGGACGCTAGGTCCTACAATCTTAGACACATTCTTTGCATTGAAAGTGTTTCTAGGCAAACTGTGAGGGAAGACTAAGGCAGTGTGAGAAAGTGGTTAAGCTGTGTTGTGAGGCCAGGCTTGCCTTGGCTCCAACTCTGCGATCTCCAGCCGGTTCTACAACCTCACTGCAGCGGTGTGTCCCCTTAAACCATGGAAGAAAATAAGACACTTCTAAAGGCAGGTGTGAATGAGACAACTGGTGCCTGGAACACAGAAAACCACATATAAGAACATCAGCTATTCATCTTGAATGTGTGCTGGCTAGCTTTTATGTCCACTTGATACAGCTAGAGTCATTTGGGGGGAAGGAATGTCAACTGAGAAAATGCTTCTGTAAGATGGCTCTAGGCAAGCCCGTGGGGCATCTTCTTAACTAGTGATATGGGAGGGTCCAGCCCATTGTGGGCGATGCCACCCCAAGACTGGTGGTCCTGAGTTCTAGAAGAAAGCAGTCAGAGCAAGCCATGGGAGCTAGCTACTAAGCAATACTCTTTCACGGTCTCTTCATCAGCTCCGGCCTCCAGATCCCTAATTTGAGTTCCTGCCTTGGCCTTTCATCAATGGGAGTCAGGATATGTAAAGGAAATAACTTACTTCCTCACCAAGTGGCTTTTAGTTATGGTGTTTCATAGCAATAGCAACTCTAACTAAGATAATAATATCCTTTCTTTTCAGAAAAGATTTGTCAGTTCAAAAGTAAAACTGACTCAAGCTCCAAGAAATGTGCAATCTCCTAAGCTGAAGAACACTTCAATGGTTTCCCTCTCTTCCTTCAGAGTTAACTTTGGTTCCTGATGGCCACAGCCATCCTGCAGCCAACTGATTTCCCAGTACAGACAATGCCCCTCCAGAGATGGACATGAACACAGTACCTCCCCACTGCTCAAGGCCACACAGAGGCTTTGCCTTTTTCTTGAGGCAAACTGTGTGTGACTTCCCTGTTTGTCACCTGGTGAACACACTGTAGCTGGAAGGGCTCTGTCCCTGCTTAAACATTGAAGTGACAATGGGATCAGAGTGTTGGCTCATGGGAAGCAAGGGCTAGGAGATGCTGCTCTGATATGTGATTCTTGGATGTGGGCACGTCAATATCACTGAGGTACTACTCAGTCATTAGCTTCCTTTTTGATAGACAGGATGTTTTCTCCAGAGACTGCAGTGTAGATGAGGGAAAGAAACACCTGTGAGTACCTGACCTCAAACCGTGGTATGTAAGCCATGAACTCTCATTGCTGTAGTGAAAGTGCGTTTGGAAATTCAGTCACTGCTGGCTTTATACCACACCAGTGTAGTCTACTATTTAGAAAAAATTCCAAATGAAACGAAACCAAACCAAATGAAACAAAAAAAAAAAAAAACCCACACACACACCAGTGACTTGTAAACCCTTCATACTCTAAATGTGGGTAATTTTAATTCTTTGTTCCTTTTGGTACAGTCTATTTTGTTCAGAACAAACAAGCATTGCCTCTTATAATCTGAGAAAGTTATGAAACGTACCAGTTTTTCTCACTGTAAGCCTGCCTGGAGTCCAATTCTAACTCCTGGCTTGGAAAAGCTGATAAGAAAATCAAGGACAATTTAGTTATTCAATTATGAATTTACAGTTTCCAGTTTCTCTTACATTGATTGTAAATGGCCCACTTAATGCTAGGAATGTTTAAAACAAGCAATATATTCACAAGATTCCAGAATTTAAAAAAAGTATTAAATAAAAAGTCTCACCTCAGTCTGTTCTTCAGTTCTGCCAGTTTCCACTGACCATGGCAGCATTCCGACTCCAACATAACCCCCATATGTAAAATAAATACAAATGCATATTCTCTCTCTAAAGAGTGTTTCATCATCAAACTTAATGTTATTTAACTCAGGCCAATGTGAATTATTTCATGATTTGGACAACATGTGGCACTTTTGAGTTACATGATGCCTGTGATAGTCCCAGTTACATCAACTTGCATTAGGATGACCATATGACTTGGCTTGCATACTATATCCAGGTCCGAGCCTAAGACCAAGGTTTCTGTAGAAAATAGGCATGATGCCAAGGAAAGCAAGGTGAGGATGCACCACCTGGGTCAGCTTTGGCTATCTGATCCTAAGGATGTTCTGTTTCAAGATGGGATGGATTAGCATCACCGGGCAGTTCACACAGGCAGGGAGAAGGAGGGATTGATGCATTTGTTCCTGTGTGTTTTAAAGATTTCAGTATGTGGGAGGGTTTTGCCTGCTTGTATGTATGTACACATGCAGGCCTGGTGCCTGCAGAGGCCAGAAGAGGGTGTTGAGCTTTCTGTAACTGGAGTTACAGATGGTTTAAAGCTGCCAAGTGGATGCTGGAAACTGAAGTAGGGTTCTCTGCAGGAGCAGCATGTGCTTAGTAGTTCTGAGTTATCTTTGGACCTCCACACAGTGGGGCTTTAATTCTGGATCACATGAGTGGTCTCTTAGGGGAGCCTACCATTCTTCATTATTTTTTAAACATTATATATTTATTATTTAAATGTAGAGGTGCTGTCTACATGTACACCTACATGCCAGAAGAGGGTATCAGATCCCTTTACAGATGATAGGGTGCTATCATGTGGTTGCTGGGAATTGAACTCAGGACCTCTGGAAGAGCAGCCAGTGTTCTTAACCCCACTGAGCCAGCTCACCAGTCTACCTACTGTTCCTTCTGGCTTTCCTGAGTGGACAGGGCAGTTCTGGAGAGCATGCCCACAGGGAAGGTGTGAGAGGAGTGTTGCTGCTTGCTGGTCACTTAAACCAAGCGAGCTTTTGCTACAGTAGCAGTTGGGACACTGCCTGATACACCTATAATTCAGAATAGCCTTGAGTACTCATTATAAAATGGAATCATGTTTGCCTACATTACATTTAGTCTCTCCCTGAAGTATGAGGCAACAAGAAAAATGTTTTTTTTTTATAATAAAACAAGAGAGCATAGAAGTAGATCATACTTAAACTGGTAGAGGCTTCAGATGACCAAACCCACCCATGTCTGGAAGTAGAGGCCCAGATGGACAGTGTCACACAGGAAAGAGACATATAATCTACTCATATCATAGATGAGGACCTTCTGGTCCATTTATTTAAATGTTTGGCTTAAGAGAACACAGCCAGCAAGAAAACCAAGGAGAAGCTTTTTCTCCTATGTCAGTTCTGCACAGATGGTTTGTTTGTTTTTCTTTCTTTTCTTTTGAGACAGAACTCACTCTGTAGACCAGGCTGGCCTCACAGGGATCCACTTACTCTGCCTCCCCAGTGGGAAGATAAAAACCATGTAGCATCACACCTGGCCTCGTTTATTCACACTGGCTAGCCATTAAGCTTACACAAGATCTGCTGTCTTGAAGGGCCGCTCCTCTGCGGCACATGTGTGGATGAGCACAAACAACTAGGCAGGCTTAGGGGGCAGGCCCAGTCAGAGTGAGAAAGAGAAATGGAAGCAGGTTGGTCCCAGCAGAGAATCCCTTTCTTTTTTGGTGCTAATTAGAAACGTTCTTCCCTTTTGGCTTTATAAATATTTACAGATGTTGTCTGTTTCCCTCTGTGTTTAATTCCAGAGCCTTAGAGATGAAGACCATACAGTGAAGGCAGGAAAGCTCTGTTTAGACATCTCACTGCTACTCTTGGTCTGTATTTAAAAATTACAATAGCGTCTATTAATTCTAGTAATGAAAGTAAAGTTCTCTTTCAAAGTTCTGTGTAAATTACTGCCTAGTAACAGTGGAAATGATTTCCTTTTAGAAATAATGTACAGAAAAAGACTTAAATTCTTCAACAATGCAATCATAGGCAGGCTGAACATGTTCAGAACCAAGGGTTTTTTTTTTTTTTTTGGCTTGTTTAATTAAAAAGTTCTACTTAATTGTTTAAATAAAAATAACATTAAAATAATCTATACATACAGTTACAAAGGATGGGGAAGTCTCTTGTAATTTTGAAAAGATGAACATGATGTGTGCATAATGTTCTGACAGTACAGAAAAGTCAAAACCGAAAAACTTGCTGCTTCCAGGAAAGTCTTTACCAGAGGAATGAAAGCCCTGAGTGTGAGCACAGTCTCTCTAGTCAACCACTTTTATCGACTGAATGCTTGAGAGAGACTGGGCATGTGCTGGTCTGGCTCCGAGAGACCTGGAAGTTGGGGTACCGCCTTCAGGATGGATGGTCCGTGGGTACTTGGCCGCAGCTGCCTGAGGAATGGTTTGCTGTGAAGATAAGAGCCTGCTTTAATATCTAAGAGTCTGTATGTGAAGTATCATTTCATCACCTATAACCCAAACCAAAAGACATTTGACATCCTGTAGACACCAGCAACGCACTGGGTGGAGCTGCCATTCAAACACACACAGTGAAGCCCTTCTCCTAAAAGAGCCCACTTGTTCAACAACCACTCTGAAAAACCAGGGCCTTGTTCAGAGCCTTGGGATCACTGCTTTAAGAGGTCTAAGAGAAAAGGGCCTACAGAGGCCAAGGACAAAAAGGGATGTCGTGATGTCTGGATGAGGGTCAGCTCCAAGCCATAAACCTATCCAACCTAGGTCTTGCTTCAAAGCATGGTAAAACAGACCTCAGGTTTCACTTGGGAGCAGACTAGACATTTTATAGTCACACAAGAGAAACTTCCCAGAAGACATGGGGCTCTCCCAATTTCTCTCTCCTTCAAAGGGGTCTTGCTATGCATTCCAGGCTGAACTCAAACTTGTGATCCACTTGCCCAGCCTCTGCAATGCTGGGAATAAGGCACATGCCACCTTACCTGGTTGGGCCACATTTTCCTAAACAAGGAAAGAACTGGATGTGAGAAACAGATCCATACACCGAGGGGAGGATGGTCTGCACACCAGTTCAAACCTCAGGAGATACTGAAACATGAGTGCTAAAGAACTAAAGTCAGGGCAGGGCAGACTGGGTCTACATATGTGCCACGTACAAATATGCTCTGTGTATGTAAGTACATGGTACGTATACATAAGTATGAGAACACTTAAGACTTTATCGTATCTGCTACAATGTCTTAGTAGCTGGCAGTGGGATTTGTATCAAGTTAAGTTCTTATTCATGTACAAACATTTCTACTATAGGATATCACTTAGAAAAACTATATGCAAAATATTTCAAGTATAATTTTATGCATTAGAGGCAGGAATGATGGCTCAGCAGTTAAGAGGACCCAGGTTTGGTTCCCAGCACACACAGTGGTCCACAAGAATGATCTCCGTGGAAATCAGGAACTCATGCGGTAGTGCACAGATATATATGAAGGAAAACACTCATACACAAAAAACTTACACAAAAGGCATCCAGTTAATATATTTACCGTGTATCTCAAAGACTGCATAATTTTGTTTAAAAAAATAAACTTCTTAAAAACAGGATCCTCATGTACAATTCTGTCTTAAAAGTGAGAACATCTCTAGTGGAGAAATGGAAAAGTAACCTCTCTTCTAAGGTATCTTATACTGATGATTCTTTGACTATAACCATCACAAATGAGAGATTCTTGCAGCTGGTATGAACTTTTAGTTGCCAAGTATCAAACATGGCATGATTTATCAAAGCTGCTTTTCCTGAGGATGGGTAAGAGGAACTGCAGAATTGGACTAGGCTTCCCATGGGTATTATGACTTACAAGATATGGCAGAGCACAGAATTAGCTTCAGAAGCAAGTAGATACCCAGCAAATGGGCAAAGGCACTACAAACAGATCCATGCTTTATTGGCAATAATGGTTTCTGCTAGTTTTAGGTATTGATTTCTGGGAAACAAAGCAGCACAAAGGAGCTGGGTGCTGGTGAACGCCTCTAATCCCAGCACTCTGGAGGCAGAGGCAGTAGGATCTGAGTTCAAGGCCATCCTTGTCTACAGAGTGAGTTCTAGGACAGCCAGGTCTACACAGAGAAACCCAGTCTCAAAACTGCCCTCCCAAACAAACCAACCCAAAATAAAACAGTATAGAAGACTGTGTCTGTCACTTGACAAAAACTAAGCAGTAACAGGAGGAGTTTATGGATATCTGATTCATAGCCACCAACTATGAGGCAAGTACTGCATACATGCTGGAGAGCAGCAGGGAGCCTAGGAGGGACAGTTAAGAAAGAGAGCTTCTAAGATTCTAGTTCCTCAAGCTGTAGTTTGGAATACGGAGGCTTAGTGGCATCACCTGAACTGAATTCAGGGAGTTACGGTCGTCAGGAAAGGATGAGTTATTTGGAGAGTGAATTAATCTAAGTAGAGAAACTCTGCTCCATCATAGCAAGCTAATATAAAGCAAGCTGAATTTGGGAGGGGGTAGAAGAGTCAGACGTAGGGTGGGTAGAAAAAAATTGGAGAAATGATGTAATTATATTTTAATTAAATTACAAAACATAAATAATAAAAATATTCTAGTTCATTTTTTTTTTCCTCTCCAAAATTCGAGGGCTGGAAAGACAGCTCAGCAGCAGCACTGACTGCTCTTCCAGAGGACTGAGGCTTGATTCCCAGAACCCACATAGTGGCTCACAACCGTCTGTAACTCCAGTTCAGGGGATACGTTACCTTCTTCTGGACCAGGAATACATGTGGTGCACAGACATACTCACAAGCAAAGACTCAAAGTTTATGATAAAACAAACAAACAAACAAACAAACAACCCCCCAGAAAATCCCATGTTCCTTTTCTAGTAACTTTCAGTGAGATGTGGTGTCTTTGTTTTGATGCAGCAGGCAGCAAAGTGGAGGGAACAACAGGGCAGGTTTGTATTTACCTTGTTTTAGTCAAGGTTTCTATTCCGGCACAAACATCATGACCAAGATGCAAGTTGGGGAGGAAAGGGTTTATTGAGCTTACACTTCCATGCTGCTGTGCATCACATAAGGAAGTCAGGACTGGAACTCAAGCAGGTCAGGAAGCAGGCGCTGATGCAGAGGCCATGGAGGAACGATGCTTACTGGCTTGCTTCTCCTGGCTTGCTCAGCCTGCTTTCTTATAGAGCACAAGACTACCAGCCCACAGATGGCACCACTCACAAGGGGCCCTCCCCCCTTGATCACTAATTGAGAAAATGCCTTACAGCTGGATCTCATGGAGGCATTTTCTCAACTGAAGCTCCTTTCTCTGTGATAACTTCAGCGTGTGTCAAGTTGACACACAAAGCCAGCCAGTACATACCTCCACTTCAAGTCTATGCACCTTTCTTCACAGCATAGACAGTTCTTGCAACTCTGTCTTTAACAGTGAGACAGGCTAGGAATGCCATTAAGAGAGCGGAGAAATACAAGGGCGGGAGCACAGACTCTAAGGAAGGACATCTTCTTATACTTAGGTACTTAAGGGCCTGCTGCACGAACAGCTGGTTTCCCGGTAACCTGACTCTTTTTGGCACGGAATCCTTAGTTTACTGTTTTAGCAGTCCACATACTGGATTACTTTTTCCAACTAATGTTTTTTATGTCATTTGGAATAAATATATTTCTTAGCGGGAGACACTGTAAGTGTTGGTCATACAGAGTAGTAAATGACAGAACAATGACCGACCATGAATGTCAGGGTGGACAGGGACAAGCTCATGAGCCAGACCCGACAGGACTTACCACTGTGACTGGATGATGTCTCTCCACGACAACCGAGCTCATGGGAGGAGAAACCCCCATTATAGCCAAACTGCTGCCGATTCTAGTTTTGGAACCAAAATCACACCGACCTGTGATCCGGGCTGTAACTGTCTTCCCAGCTTTCTGTTGGGCTGCAGTCACAACTCTTGGTGCGTACTGTAAACAAAAACCAATACTTAGTTGGTGGGAGAGCCAGTGCACGATTTACATTACTTGGTTCTGTAACTCTCAAAGAAAGCACACAGTACTTAAAACCTAATGAGACAAAAAGACAAAACCAAAACCCAACATTCCCAAGCTCCAAGCTATCCCTTTAACCTGGGCATGCCAGGATATAAAAAGTTCTTGAGATTTAAATCTTGTTATGAAATGACAGACTGCCAGGAAGTCCCCTTGTGTGTTCTCTTAGGTTTCCTGCAAGGATCAACTCTTACCTGAAGTAAACCCACATGGACACCAGGCACGAGGCCTGTGTACACGGCTGTGCCATCTTATGGCATGTGATTCTTTATTCCTGCCACAAAGTAACATGTAGTTATTCCATCAAACATGTCACCTCCTGCCCATGTCCCTTTCTCCCACTCATCCTCCATAATGCCAACGACTATGTGCAATGACTTTTATCCTTAAGTATCATCATTACATAAATGTTTTTGTTCTGCCTTTAAAAAACTTTATCAATATGTTTCATGAATACAGAAACCTAAAATACTTTTTTAAATAAAGCATGATTTCACACAACAGATTAGATCTTTGTTGTTGTCTATTACATTTAGTAAACAATCTTTTGGAAAGGCATTTTTTAAAGTTATTTTTATAGAAATACTGCAAAAATGGGACGATGCTATAAAAAGCAGCTTCAACATTTAAAGGTTTTATCAGTTACCTCTGGATGATACTGAAGAAAGCCTACATGCATATCAAGAGCAATGTGTAATTTCCTTTTTTTCCACTGTCAACTGATGACATAAATGCTCATCACGTGTAAGGTGATGCTCTTTGGTTTAACCCCAGTTCTTCTTTCATGTTTCACAGTTACGCTGTAACTAGTCAGCTCTTTTAACTTTTGGCCAGAAATGGAAAGGACAGTTGCTAGCAAAATAAGATAATAGCTCAAATAAATCTAGGCAGGGCGGTGTGAGGCCGAGAGCTCTGGGCAGGGCTGTGTGAGCCTGTGAGCTCTGGGCAGGGCGGTGAGAGCCTGTGAGCTCTGGGCAGGGCTGTGTAAGCCTGTGAGCTCTGGGCAGGGCTGTGTGAGCCTGTGAGCTCTGGGCAGGGCGGTGAGAGCCTGTGGCTAAGGCAGGATGACTACAAGCTTGAGGAAAGCCTGAGATCTGAGATACATAGTAAGATTCTGGTTCAGACTCATGCAGGCATGCACGCACGCACAGACCAGCAGGGCTGGGAGCATTATTAAGTGGTTTTTGTCTACCATGAATGGACCTATGGGTTTGATTCCCATCTCAACAAACAAAAAATTTCAATAGTTTCTAAGTTAATATCTTAATAAAGATATTAACTTCTTTTAAGGACTGCAGAAACATTTTTCCCTATGCAAATCCTTCCTTCCTTGGGCTTTAATCTGTGTGTACATGCACATGCAGAAACCAGGCAAGATGCTGGGTGCCTTTCTATTGCTCTCAGACATGATGCCTTGAGACAGAGTCTCTCACTGCACCAGAAGCTCACTGTTTTGTTTAGGCTGGCTGGCCATCGAGCTCCCAGGCCACCTATCTGTCTCCCCTGTGCACCCCTATCCCCGTATGCTGGGGTTATAGTCACATGCAATCATGCCTAACTGATTTGAAAATAAGTGCTTGGATTTGAAGTTGGGTCCTCAAGTACTTTGCTGGGTTGAGTCATCTTCTCAGGCCCATGTGTTAATCTCATCACACTCTTCTTACTTGAAGAAGAAAATAATCTGCTTTAGACAGCTGGAGAAATTATGTTCTTCTAACATGTACTGATTTTGGTGTAACTAAAAATGCAGTATGAACTATTTTTTTTTTTTTTTCGGTTTTTCGAGACAGGGTTTCTCTGTGTAGCCCTGGCTGTCCTGGAACTCACTCTGTAGACCAGGCTGGTCTCAAACTCAGAAATCCGCCTGCCTCTGCTTCCTGAGTGCTGGGATTAAAGGCGTGCACCACCACTGCCCAGCTGCTCCAGACTCTTTTTAGGTGTCCTCATATTCTGAAGAAGAGTTCACGTTGGGAGAGTGAACGAGCAAGTCCCAGCTTATGACTGTGTAATTCTAAATCAGCTCCTCTTGCCTAGGTGGGATTTGTTTCCAGGAGACATCTAGAAAAGTCTTGGGACATTTTTGACAGTCATGTGTCAGAGGTGATATTGACACCTAAAGAGCAGAGGCCAGGCATGCTGTTGAACCCTCTATGACACACAAGGCTGCCCCACAACAAGGAGCTGTATGATCCCAAATGTCAGTCCATCAACAAACACTTCTTTCTGCTGAGAAACCCTGAAGTAAATGTACATTCTCTATCAAACTTACAGCTCAGCTGTCACTCTGCATAGAGACTCTGTGCATGTCATACTTAAAATTCCAGTATACAGTACACGTGGTGACTTCTGCACTCTTCCTTTTACAAGGAACAGTGATCTATCCTGATTGGTTGAGGTTCTTTTAAGTTCATTAACCACAATTTTACCTCTTCAATTAGGATTTCATGCTAACCGCTGCTGTATTCAATAGTCTAAGTCTAGCTTTACATATGGTCCTGTTTGGTCCTCTGCCTCCCAAGTGCTGGGATTAAAGGCGTGCGCCACCACTGCCCGGCATGAACTATTAATATAAATGCATGTTTCTTCCTCAATGGATTCTTCCAAAAACCTTGATTAAATAACAGTCCTCTCCCCCACAATCTGGCCCACCCAAAATTCTTTCTTTATCTGCATTCAGCTGGAGATGATCAAACCTGTCTATTCAACAGGGAGAAGATAATGAAGGAGTCTTGGCTCTGGGGAAATTACATCAACTCAAAGGAAAACAACATGTAAAAGAGTTGTGCAATTCCTTAAAAAATCTGGAAAGAATTCGGTTTAGTTCCATAAAAACCTAAGCAAAGGCACAAATGAAGCAATTAATTCTAGGAACAAAAAACATGCTGGAAGGAAATGTCATTTATATATTCCAGGCTTAGCTATATTTACACAGGAATCTCAAGCACTGATTTCATTTTAAGTTGGGATAGCTGTATGTAAACATTAACACACAGGAAGAAGGATGGTGGACGGCAGAAGGCTAAGACTATGTCAAAAGGCCGAATCCTTCATCCATAGATGGAAGTCAACAGATACTGTTTCAGATTGACAGACATAGCAATAATGACAGGAACACACTGTTCCAGGAAAAGGTGCCGTTAGAAACAGCTAGTAGCTTGGGGAGGGTGGGAGGGCTACTGCTGAAAACGTAGAGATTGCGTTTTTAATAGAGAACTTTATGGATCTTATAAATTTTAAGATGTTTCCAGGGCTACTAACATAGCTCAGTGGGTAAGTGCATATACTGTTCTTCAGAGGATCAGGTTTGAGTCCCAGCAACCAATGCAGGTAGCATACAAGCACCTGTAACTCCAGTGCCAAGGGGAATTAGCATTGGAGGAAAAGCCCCAATAACTGAATCCTTGCCAAGTACAGAAAACTGAAGTACAACTGAGCCTCTAACTTTATGGCTGCCCAGTTACACCAGAAGGTTTTAAACACACCTGCTCCATAGCAGCTCATCTCACTTGGACACAGAGGGAATGCAAGAAAACCCAGAAAAGTTTGGAATGAGAAACACAAGAGTAGCCAGGAAATACAGATGGGCAGCTACTGTCAAGTCATCTGGAAAGTCATTAGGGCACCTCCAGTGTGATGAAAATGGCCCTCTGCTAAAGACATACGTAAAGATTCCATCTGTAGTCACACAAAGTTAAACATGTCACCGTCAAGAACCTGCATGTTTGTAAGAATTGTCACTTGCTAACTGTATTGTGTATCCAGTAAGTAGAGGCTGGAGAGACCCTGTTAGAGCACCTCTCCATCTTCCAGAGGACCTGGGTTTGTTCTCAGCACTCCATCAAGTGGCTTACAAGCACTCCAGCTCCAGGAGGTCAAAACTAGAAGACAGTGTTGAACATTTTGCTAGTTCATAACATACTTTACAGAAACTGACTTTGGAAAATAAAAAAAAATCACGCTGAGGAAGGCGTGCAGTAGAACCGTGATTTCTTTATAACCAGTGACCACATCTAGCCTGGAGACTGGTGAGTACTGGCTCTTCTGAGCATGTGAACACTTATTGGTCCTAGTGTCAGAGATGACCAGCTGCTAATTAGGTGCACAGGGTTCCCTCTGTAAGCCTCAGTTTCCTCATTTATAAATGGGAACACAGTACCAATGACCTCACACTACTTATCTCTCTCCCTTCTGATTGAAGGAGGAGTTAGATGGAAAACTTCAGCAAACAGTTTGGAAACCCACCCAAGAGCAGGTCCCGGCCATTACACTTCCAGGATCGCAGGAGTACAGTGCCACCTACTGTCCTACTCTGTGACTTGAAACAGATTTGTGTGGTGGGGCTGGGTACAGCTGAGACAGGCTGGACTTATGCTTCGGTTTAAAACAAGACGAGCGGAGTACTAGAACCTCACAGAGGAGAAACCCTTACATTGGACTGACAGAAAGGATCACCCGTTGAGTCTTCTCTGGGTTCTTTAGGCACTACTGAGTGTGTGCCTGTGTTGTAGCTATCACATCTATAACAAGACTTTTGGGTTACTTTCCATTTTTCACTACAAACTAATGTTTTAGTCACTTTCTGTCTTGAGTACTTTCTGTGGGTTGATCCAAGTAACATACACACACACACACACACACACACACACACACTCACACTCTCACACACACACACTCACACACACACTCACTCACACACACTCACACACACACACTCACACACACACTCTCACACACACACTCACACACTCTCACACACACACTCTCACACACACTCACACACACACACTCACACACACTCTCACACACACACACTCACACATACTCACACACACTCACTCACACACACACTCACACACACACACTCACTCACACACACACACACACACTACTCTTTTTCTTCTACTGAAAATACATTTTTTCTTACATACCACACCCTGATTAGTTTCCCCTCCCTCTACGCCTCCCATTTACTCCCCCACCTCCCCTCCCATCCAGATCCACTCCTTTTCTGTCTCTCATAGAAAACAAACAGGCTTCTAAGGGATAATAATACAATATAGTAAGATTTAAGAAACCCAACACATTAGAATTAAACAAAACAAATAAACAGAAGGAAAAGAGTCCAAGGGAAGGCACAAGAATGAGAGAGCCACTTGTGCAAACACTCAGGAACCAGCCTGGTCTACAGAGTTCATTCCAGAACAGCCAGGGCTACACAGATAAATACTGTATTGGAAAACCAAACCAACCAAAACAAACAAAACAAAGAAACAAACAAACCCATTAAACTGGAAGCCAAAACATACATGCTAAGGATCTGGTGCAGCCTGGTGCAGCCCTGTGCATGCTGAAGTCATAAGAGCTTTGACTGTGCTCATACTGACTTTTTTCTCTATGCTCTCCAAGTCCACTGACCGTGATGAAAGATGAGATCTTGACTGGGTTTGGTTCTTAGTACCACATACACAAATATGAACAGAAGACTGAACATAAAGCCCGATGCCCACAGATACCACAACAACTGGAGTTATGTGTGGGTGGAGTGTGTGCATGTGGGTACAAATGAGAAAGGCTGTCTACACAATACTATGCTCTTTATGTTTTGAAGCCTTCAGAATCATCTGTGAGTGACATTAGGGCAGTGAGCAAGCTCACTCATGTGCCCATTCAAATGCAGGGTCAGATGTAAATGCAGACTCTGAGGCAGTCCTATTTTAAGGAGATTCTAAAAAGTCTAGCTCTGCGTATGTTATCTGGATACGCAACATGAATGGTAAGTCAGAAATTTAAATAAACTCCTACTGTGTTTATTTAAATGAGATAATCTACATAGGATTGCACTTCAGAATGTATAATCATGGAAAACAAACACAGCTGAACATATGTCAGGGTTGAATTTTAGTCTTATTTCTAAGTCAAACTCCTCCGCACATTGAGATTTCTCTTACTATGTGCACATGTGCTATGTACTTTAACTTCAGGCAAGAGCAAACATGGCAAGCCACAGATCTCAACAGATTTTTCTCTAAAATTAGTAGCTCTAAAAGGAAGAAATTCAAGTGAGCTAGAAGACTAAGTCTAACCAACTGTCTGGCCAACTCTTTGTTCTTGTCCTTTACGGAGAGCTCTCCAGAGCGTAGTGCCTAGCCATGACCTGCCTTAGGACGTACAACAAAGCTGAATGCTGCTCTTCACACCTGTACTGAAAACGCTTGCAAAGTTGATGCCAGCCTGGGATGAATGAGTCTGTGTGTCCCTGTCTCTGACCCCCTGAAAAGGTGAGAGAGAAAGAGACTGAGGGAGCACCAAAATCCCTCCTGCCATCTTTTCTGTTACATCACCGGCTAGAATCATGGAGAGGAGGGAGACAGTTGCCTCAGGAGCTTTAAAACATCACATGCCTTTGTGTGAAAGCAACACTGGGCAGGGAAGAGGCTGCCGAGTTGAGTCTGACAAGTTTGTGGATGGCTGCCGGTACTCTGCTCCCTCTCAGTCACAGCCATGATGGGCTCTGTCACAGCTTCATTAATGACCTCAAATACGCAGTTTCACACAGACTCTCCATCCCTGTTCAGCCCTCCTGTCTAAGCTCTTCCCTTATGGAGACAGACTTTTCCTCCCCCCACTCAACTGTGGGTTAAAATGAACACCTACTAGGTACAGTTGCTAGTGAGTGATAAGTCTGTTACTGACTCTTTCTCAAACAAAACCTAATTTTCCTGAATAGTTTTCAAAATATAAAATGAAAGTTTATTTTAAACTATTACTTCTGTAACAGTATTTTTAGATTAGTTTTCACTACAAATTAATGTTTTGGTCACTCTGCCTTGAGTACTCTTCTGAGGGTTGGTCAGTATCACACGGACTTTTCCCTCTGTATTCCACTGACAGCCTTGGGGAGATGAGGGCTTGGCTGGGTTTGGTCCCCGTATATAAAATGAGTAAACAAGGAATACAAAGCCCAACCCCCCACCAACATGACACACATGCTTCGGAAGACTTTCACAAACTGTACTGACCGATTCTTCAGGGGCAGCAGTAGCTGCGGGTCCAGCACTAAGAATAGAGATGGGAACGTGAACAGAAGAGGTGGATGTAGCTCCGGCAGAGGTCAGGGAAGCAGCTGAGGGAATGGCAGTGGCACTGGCTACTCCTGCTGCTGATGTTCCAGAGGGCAGCAGCTGTAACGGAACTGCTGACGGCATTGTGGAAGAAGAAGTATCCAAGTGAGCAGAAGGTTCTCTTCCTGGAACACCAGGGCCGCTCTCTTCCTTTTTATTATTTGTGAAGTCTATCCCTACAAATCACAAATCCATTCAATTAACAGTAGCACGACCTAAGACTACTACCATCCAAGCAAGGAAAAGACTAATGGCTAAATTATAGTTCTCATGAAAATGTAGACACTAGCCATCTTGGAGGTTCACTGTTCACCCATAGCATCAATATCACTGACTGGCAGATGTCAGTATCAACCACTATCGACTTCAGATGAGGTAAAAGCTTCAACACGGGAAAGCTAACAAATGGTCTGCTCTTATGTGAAAGGTAAGAATCAAGGGTGTGCTCAGCAGGAGCCCAGCTAGTGTACTGCCATGGAAACACAACTACTGCAGAAAGCTATGTGGTCACCCAGGATGGGAGGGCCTACCCAGCTCTTCCTGCTTCATAGAGCCATCCTGACAAATGGCCTCCAATCAGAGCTTTGCAACCATTTTCCCATGTCAACATCCTCCCTATTTCCATTCATTACTTGAATTTTGACAAAAACAGGTTGTTTTCCTTCTTGACATTTTAGCAAGTCATAAGTCAAAGAAATGAGTTCCTCCATGAAGATACAAATTATGAACAAAGCCATCTGCCCGCTTAACTAACTGCAGGGATGCTCTCTCACAAAGGGACCCCCCCTCCCCCCTCCTCGATCTAGGGAGTGGACGCAGTCCAAAAGGTAGGACAAGGAGCTTCACCCAGCCCCCGAATTAGAATCCAGCTAGTTTCCCTTGGACCACCTGAGTTTGAAAATGCTGTGAGATGTTCTGGATACTGAGGGAGACATTGCGTTTAAAGACTTTCTACATGTCTTCTGTCCATCAGATGCCTGGCTGCCAGCTCTGCGTATTATACACAGCAACTGTTACCTTGCTCAAGTTTGACAATACTTACAGTTCCAAGATCCTTCCAACTCTGGGACAGCAACCATTCTACATAAAATACCACTTAAAATTTGAAAACTATACACACAAAACACACCCCCTGCACAGTTTAACGTGTTTTTGGCAAAAAGCAACCCTGCATATCCATGACTTAAAAACTTGAAAAGGTCAGGTGTAAACAGGCAGGTGAGCAACTCTTGCTGATGTGGGCTCATTTATGAAGTTTCTTCACTCTTCAACTGGGAGACATCTGCCTCACTTTTCTACTATATCTAAAACTAACTGAAACATCAAGTCTCAAGAGCTACCATCAGATCTAATGCACGAGACCAGTGAGTGAGTAACTCTTATGGTACACTTCGAGCTGGGATGACCTACGAAGCCACAAATGGGGACGTAGGGACAAGACACGCCACTGCACAGTATTAGCAGTACAGACCCAAGCAGTCACTGATATCCCCTCAAGTTCCCTTTGAGACTGAGCAGAGAACCTTCCATGAATCACTCACCTGCGTCATTTTTGTTCTGAAATATGGTCATAGCTTCCAGATTTAATGCACACACTCCCCTCATGAATGCTTTCTTCATGGAGTCTTCGAAATGGTCTTTTTCCTGTTGCATTTTTTGAATCTCAGCTTTTGCATTTTCCAAAGCTCCAGATAGCTAAAGAATTACAAAAAGTGTGTGTGTGTTGGGGGGGAGGGGTTAATTGAAACACAAGAGAGATTACTGTTGTCAAAAAATAACTAAGGTTATACTTCGCTACTTATCGACTTATTTAATTTTTTTGAGACAGGGTCCTATGTGGCTTAGGCTGGCCTCTGTCTTGTGGTGTAGACGAGGAGGACCTTGAAACTGTCCTCTCTGCCTCCCAAGTGCTCAGATTATAGACCTGTGCTACAATGCCCAGCAAAATGTCACCACACACCATTTATATAGGACATTTAATAAAATGTATTTATACAAGCCACATTCCTTTGAGAATAAAAAACTAAATAAAATTCTTGTAAAATTAACCGATTTTTTGAAAAGTAAATGCTATTTACAAAATTTAAAGTACACAGTGAATTTTGGTAAACCTTACTTTCCCATAGATCAAACCTTGAAGGACTGTATCTGTTCTGTACACCACTTTGAATTGCAGAAATTATATATATTATACAATTTATTCATGTTTTTAATACGTGTTTGGACATGTCTGTATGGATGCACATGTGTACATGTGTGTGCATGTGGAGGTCAGAGGTCAACCTCCAGCGTTTCCTTCAGTTATGGTCCACGTTTTATGAGCCAGGCCTCTCACTGCTACAGGACTCACTGACTGCCAGGCTGGCTGCAGTGAGGCCATGGAGCCTCCTGTCTCTGCCTCCCTAGTGCTGGGATTACAAGAGCGCAGCACTGAGCCCAGCTTTGTAAAAAACTAGACTCTGAGAATTGAACTGGCTTCTCATACTCATAAAGTAAGCAGTTTGCTGACTGAAACATCTCTCTCTAAAATTTATTTCAATACTATTTAGTATTATAAGAATTTTTCCCCTTAATATAATTTTAAGAGGCCTTTGCATTCCCAAAGTCTATTTTTCCCTCACTTCATGATCCAATGATTCCCTATGGCAACAATGATAATTTTATTATTGAAAATCAGAGGAAAAGAATTCAATTTACATACATGTATGTTATATCAAACTTATAGAGGAGCATAGTTTATTTAAGTTAATAAATATCTCTAAATTTTTGTTCTTGGCTCTATATAAACACTAAAAGTCATAGCCAAGCTAATAGTGAGTTTATACATTTAATTATGTGAAGTAGAAATTTGAAAAAGTAGCTTACCATAGCAAGTTTGGCTTCATAGTCATTGGAGATCTGCACGCACACTTCTTCAGCCCTCGCTTGGCACGCCCGCTCCACCACGTCTTTCCACTGCCTTTGTACCACAGAACGCCAGCCCTTCCAGACTTTCTTCAGCAAAGTTCTCTGAAAGTACTGGTCAGCCAGTTTACCTTCGTAGATCTGAATAGAAGCAGCATCCAGAACACCCTCAGAACCCCTACCCAAGGGCAGTGCAACAAAAGTAACATGGTGGCAAGTCCACTAGCTCTGCTGGATGTGGGCTAGGGGAGAGGCTGAACCCCATTAAAGTAGGCTGCACAAAGTTATGCCTACAGGTGGCGCTAAGCTAAGTCTACACCAAACACCACCTGCATCGCGCTATGTGTAAGTAGGTAATGTTTGTTTACAAAGAGGCCCTGCTTAGCTGAGAATACACACACACGCTGCAGCCCTTAGTTAGATGTGTCAGAAGTAGAAATAATATAGAAAGCAAATGACCTGTTTAAGATATAAATTTTTTTTCCCCAAATAACTGCTTCCAAGGTCACATTTGTTAAAGAGTTTTATTACCAGGGTTTTTATAAAGTTAGGTACAATCCTTATTAAACGACTATGAAGCAGCAAAACGCTTTTCTGTCATAATATATAGTCCTATGTCAACACAATCTGAGAGGTATTTTTCTAAACCGCACCGAAATCAAATTCCTTTGAAGCCAGAGGACACTCTGACCTAATTTAGACTGACTCACTAAAACAGAAACCTTTTGAGCTTAACAAGAGCTCTTGCACATCGCCGGACAGTCTGCATCAGAGAAGCTGTCTCTCATACTTACCTCCTGTCCTGATTTGACGTGGCTGATTCTCCAGTGGAAGAAGCTTTTCATTAACTCTGTCCGTTCCTTTTGCTTGCCGATGGCACGAGACAAACTGGAAATCACCTATAAGCAGTAATTAGCCTAGTTACTGCAGTACTATGACAGCAGCAATGGACTGTGGAGGGCCAGAGCCTGCCACGTTTCATTCTCTTAAGCTAGACGGTGTCTGGCAGCTCAGTTTACTCATGTTCAGAAAGTGATTTTCTCATGTAAAAATAGATATCTATTCATCAATTAGCCTCTTTCCTTTCTTCTCTCCTTCCCTTCCTCCCCCCCTTCCTCTCTCTGAAACATTGTCTCGCTATGCAGCTTAGGCTGGACTCAATCTTGTGATCCTCCTCCTAGCTCAGAGTCCTCAATGCTGGGCTTGCAGGCATATGCTACCATGCTCAGCACAGACTACTATGACAAAGACCTTGTTTCCCATGTGAATATGGTAAATATCAATGAATGATGGGAAAGGGAAAGAAATCTTCATTGTGTGTATATATTATTACTCCCCAATAATGTCTACATGCGTGAAAATTAAGACACTCACTAACATTTAACTCAGGAAGATGAGTTCTGTTACACACACACAGTCTTTACTTATTTGCCTTACGAAAGGGGCCGGAGGGTTTGAAATGTTTTTCTAGTCCTTTTTACTACCTTGGATATAGAAGTTTCTCAGTATTTAATTGTTCTATGGTTTGAACAAATTTAAAAGGGCCATAGTTCTGTTCTAATGATTTTTCTTGAGTGACATTACTATCCTTAACAAAGCATTTAAGTTCTAAGAGAATTCTCTCTTTCAAAGACCTGAGTAACTGTAATATGCACGTGAAATGGGACACACTGAACAGACCTTAGTAAGCCACATACCCTTCCTGCAAGACACTTGCTCCTATCGTGTTGTTTTCCCTTTGAGGCAAGAGTCTTGTTGTATTCCCAGCTGGCCTTGAACCTGTGATCCTTCTTATTTCCACCTCTTAAATTGGAGATTACAGGCTTACCACACATCCTTGTTTGCCTTTTCAAAATAGAAAAGGGCATTCTAAGTTGTCTGCTACATTCTCTATCTTAGAGTGGATGGTGATATATGGCTGCTTATTTTATTCATTTTTGTAGGTACAACATAAGCATACTCATTTGATATGATACTTCAAGATCAGAATTAGAACAGTTTTGAAGTTAATAGAAAAAAATGGCAATGTTTCAAATAAAACAAACTACACAAAATGTTTGATTTTTATACTATACCAGTAAAGAGCAAGAATAATGTACATTTGAAAAAGTATCATCTTGCCTTGTGTGAATTATGTCTGTAATCCCAGAAGTTGGGAGAGACTGTCAGGAGGACTTCCTATTGAGAGGCTGGCCTGGGCTACATACATACTAAGTTGGAGGCCAGTCTAGGCTACACAGTGAGACTCTATCTCAAAAAGCTAAGCAATAACAAACCTTTTATCTGATTCATTAACCAGTGCATGCTGCTGCTTCCTGAGGCTTTGTGTGAAATCTAGCACACACTCACCAGAAACAGGTGGGAGTCAGCAGGGCACAGATTCATTTGCCCACTGTTTTGCTTAAGGTGTGAGATCTGCTTTTAAGATCTGAGGCACAAAACCTCAGACCAGTTTGAACTGTAGGATTTGAAATGCTTACTGTCATCCACAAGGATGGTTAAGAACATAGGTAATGCTGGCTCCTTGATGTTAAGACAGTTACAAAAGTGGTCAGGAAGAAAAACCTAGTATGTCTACTTTGAGAGGGCACTTAAAGCCCCAGGAAAGGCCAGAGCCTGAGGGCAGGATAAACCCTACCACACTCATGTCTACTAGGAATGAACCCGGGGCTGTGTGCTTAGTTTCTCTGAAGCATTTCTCTCTCTGTCTTATAGGAGCAGAAGATCATTAGTCCTCAGAATTAAATGTCCACTGGGACATCTGCTGAGGCCCACTCAAAGGGAGACATAGAAAAGAGGACCTCATCCTTCCTTCCGATGGAAATCTCAAAGGCTTTCTGCAGCTCCTTCAGGTCAGCGATCTGGCTGGACAGCTGCTTCACAATCACTGCGTGCTTCTCCTTTTCCTTTTGCATCTCCATTCGGTGCCAGTCAATAAAATTAAGTCTCCACTTACTTAGTTCAGACAAAACGTTCGTCTGAAAGGAAGACATAGCGAAAATAAGTAATTTGTTCTTTCAAACCACTTTTAAAAATTAAACTGAAAATAAGAATCACAGGACTATTAAAAATCCCAACACACTAATAAATGATGTTTGCAAGTTCATCAGCTATGGCTCTTCATGGTTCAGTCACTATACCAGGGATTTAGGTTTTTTCCCCATTTTATGTTACTTTGTATGAAATCTTATGATATTAAAAAAAAAAATCTGGTTCATTCACCAAATTCCTTTGTGTGTCCATAGACTTAAAAGTCCAAAGTAAAATAGACTAGGTGGTTCTGCAGGGACGGCTCAGCAGGTAAGAGCGCTGCTCCTCTAGAGGCCTGGGCGCAATCCCTAGCACCCACATGGTGGCTAGCCTCTGCAATGCTAGTCCCAAGAGATCTGACCCTCTTCTGGCTTCCCTGGGCACTGAAAGCATGTGATGCACTTTCATATCCGGAGGCTAAAGATCCCTACACATAAGATTAAAAAAAAATCTCAAAAGAAATTTAAACAAAAAATGGATCAGGTTTAGAAACAGGGGAGTATGGGCTAAGCTGAGGCAGATGATTGGAGGACTTAGAGGTTGTGGTAGGAGCTGAAACCATGAAACTGAAGTTTCCTCCAAAACAAGTTACTGCAATGGTTGTCTTACAACAAGGTGCTAAGGCCTTTAATGCACTGAGTGCACGAGTGAAGGACCAAGCATCATTCACTGGTCATCTAAAAACAAAACCCTTCAATAACAAATGCCGTGAACTGGACACAGAATAGGTTAATGGTCGGCTGCACAATCCTGCAACAGTTTCCACTACTGTCACAGTGTGACACCAGGGGACGGTGGTAGAAACTGCTGCAAGCTTTTTCAGAGTTTAAAGTTTCAAATAACAGGAAACTATGCCACAGAAGTCACATGATCATAATTTTCCATGGATGTAAATGTATAACTACATGCTTTGGAAAAGTTCATTATCTCAAGTTTTAGAATAGTTAAATCACATTACTTTAAAACATATCTATTTGATTTTAATTATGTGTAAGTCTCTGTTTGGGTCTATGAACATGAGTGCAGGTGCCACAGGACCAGAGGCTGGGGATGCCCTGGAGCTCGAGTTCCAGTAGGTTGTGACCCACTGACATGGTGCTGGGAATTGAACTCCAATCCTTTGCAATAGCATTCTTGTGTTAACCATGGAACCATCTCTCCAGCCTGTTCCATTACAATATTACCAAAAATTATTTTTTAATACTGTGTTTTAATAGTGACATTTCTGTAATGCTGATTCTTGGCAGGTTATTAACATCATCAAACAAAAATAGCTTTATAGATTCTTCAGACATACTGTCGCTGCTATATATATATCAGTAAAGTATATATTTTTAAACATAAAAGGTCCTCCTAGGTGTGTGGCCCTCCTCAGCTCCTATGTCCTCACTGGGGTCTGAAGAGACTGAAACACTGTCAGTCGTCACTGCAGGTTAGCAGGATGCGGGTGCTCTTCAAAATGCATGAAAAGGTGGTGGGACCTACAGTATTCTAGCAACTCCTTAAACCATGCCACTCTAAGTATGGTTTAGAGACCTGCAATGTTACCTGTGTGTGTAACAAATATACAATCTCAGGCCTGACTGAAACATCCTGAGTAGCAATCCACAGTTTAACAAGACACTGAGACAGTTCATATATGCATTTAAGATTGAGAGACATAAATCTAAGACACTGGATGGATCATCCCAGGAATCCAAAGGTTTAGTTTTTTTTTTTTTTTTTGGTTTTTCGAGACAGGGTTTCTGTGTAGCCCTGGCTGTCCTGGAACTCACTCTGTAGACCAGGCTGGCCTCAAAGTCAGAAATCCACCTGCTTCTGCCTCCTGAGTGCTGGGATTAAAGGCATGTACCACCACTGCCCGGCTAGGCTTTTTTTTTTAAACTAGAAACATTAAGAAAGAGAGAAAGAGAGAAAGAAAGAGGCAAGCAAACACACGAAAAGAGACCAGGCTCAGGTGTCAGACTACAAAGTGTACTGCAACTGAGCAACTGCAATACCTTAAGACCTGAGCTCCAGAGGTCAAGTACATTCTCCAACTTCTGGAAATTTTCCTCAGAGACAAGATGATCACCCACAATTATTTCATGGGCATCTGTCTGAGTAGAGAGAGAGGCTGGTGAGCAAGAGTCAACTAAAATATCGGAGCCGAAAAAGTCCATGACTGGGTGAGGTGGCTTCCTGGGTGATCCTAGAGAAAAAGCAGAGCAATCAGTCACACAGCAGCCAGTCAGATGGAAGTCGTCTAACTGGCAGAGTAATGTCAAAAGGCTACAAGATGTCTCCCAACTCTGGAGACCGAGAAAAAACCAGAGAAGTTACTCTTGAGGTATAGATACTTCAGCGTGGGCATTTTTGGTATTAGTGCTGTCATTGATTGATGGTTGACAGGCATGGCAACACCCCTTCTACACCCCTTCCACCCTTCACAAACAATTGCCATGGCAAACGAGGATGTGTCATACATACATCCTGGCCCAGCATGAACTGAGTATGATCAGCCACACTATCACATTTACATTAACTAAAGGCCTTTTATGTTTCTGCAATACAAATGTTTAAGGGTTAGCTCTCAACATGCGCTATCCTAAGAGGTAGGTATTTTCTCATCCAGAAGGGGAACACTGAGGCTCAGAGGGTTATTGACCATGGTGAGGCAGTTGTCTACAGATCACTCTTGCTTTATTTTCAACCTTGCTACTGCCCTTAACATTGCTAGAATTTGACAACATAAAAGGGCTAGTTATTAAGTTTATTAGATACGCTGTTAGCCTCCAACATGGAGATGAGAAATTTGTATACCAATCTATACACATGTGCACATATACATAACTATCACTTGCCATTACCCAGTGAGGCAGGGGAGAGCCAGAGTCAGAAAGACGACTGGCCTCTATCTTTAAAAAGCATAAAGTAGAAAAGTCAATATTCCACCACAGCTTTGCTGGAATTAGACATCATCCATCACTGTTTCTCACGGATCTCACATTAACTATGAAGGTTCTAATAACCAAGACTGTAGGCTTGTCTCTCGTCTTTGAAAAATGAATCAAGGACAGATGTACTATGGAACTTGTTACATAAAGCAAATCTTTCCAGAACTCCTTGCAAGAAGGAAATTATTCCCTAAATTGTGTATCTGCTATGCAATAGATGGGGTGTGGTTTGGTCACACGCGAGATGTCACCTACACGTTCTGAGGATGGTCAAAGAACCCAGGGAGCAAGGCAGAAAGAAAAGGTGCACTCACACCCTTACTGGGTTCTCCCAGTAGAGAGGCAGAAGGCTCTGCCTTCCGGCTCTGCCTTCCGGCTCTGTCTGTTTTTCTGAGATAGGGCCTCTGTAGCCCAGGATGGCCTTAAACTGGCTATCCTCTTGTTTAAGCGTCCTAACTGGCAGGGTTACAAGCATACTGCACATGTCCAATGGGCTCTGTGGTTTTAGTGTTGAGAAGTATATATATATATATTCACCATTTACAAAACAGAACCATATTCAACAGAACAGAGCTTGAAAGACCATCTGCAATAATATTGCCGGAGATTCTTACAGGCAAGAAACACAAAGGCAGACATTTCTTACAAAGTGGTTTAAATGGTTCTGCATTAGTAACGCCACACTGGAGGGCAAGGAAAGTATACATTTCCGTTGTTTACATTTATATGATGCAAAGTAAAAAGCCGAGGCTGGTTCTAGTAAGCCTAAGTCCCCCCTTCAGCACCAGTCTCTGCACATCTCTGACTCAACACGATAGGTGAGTCAGCAGCCTTATTTCCATTAGTTACCTTTGACATTGCTTCCTAATTGTGAAAAGTTACTGTTATGTTATACTAGGTAACAATGATTTACTTTAAAATAAATTCAAGCTAAAAGTGAACATTTTATCAATATGAAATACGATATATGATGTAGACCATGATATCACTATATATTTTATCACTATAAATATATGACACAGATCATTACATTGGTAGATACATATGTCTGAAAGTTGGGGAGCAGTATATTGGTTTATGCTTATGAAGGACTTAGTAATTGGCTGAACTAACTAATACCTCACTAAATCTTTAAGAATATCTTCTTTCTAAAGGCATTGTAAAGGATGCCATGCACTGCAATTACTAACTGGTCTTAGCTGCACAATTTTGTGAAATTGTTTTAAATATTATCATGTAAACTAGCAACAATAGCACTTTAAAAATCTGGTTAAGTAGTATGCTAACTTACTCTTGCTAATACACTGTAATGCTGTAATTAATGAAACAAACTAAGGAAAAGTCATCCTACCTGATTTTGAATGGCCTGAAATATTTAAATCGGATCCTTTTCCAACTTCCAGTGCAATTTCTCTTATAGGGTTATTTCCTGCCAAAAACAGATTTTAAAATTTAACTACTTAAAAGAAAACGTGTATACGTGCCATACATGAGGATGGCTTCATTGTGACATATTCATGTATGCAGATAACATACACAACCCTTCCTTACTCGGTCCTCCCTGCTCCTCTGGGTCCTCTTCTACTTAAATAGCACCCCTTCTACTTTATGTATTAAATGCATTTTAAAAAATCTGTATTCCACACATGTGGAAAACCATGCAATATTTGTCGTTCCCAGCATGGGTTGTTTTGCTTAACTAGACAATTCCATGTTCCTTAACCATTCCTCCGCTAAAGGGCAATGACACTGATTCTGTGCGGTGGCTACTGTGAATACTGCTGCAATAAACATGGATGTACAGGTATTGTATGCCAGCTCTCATGTTCACGAATGAGTGTCCAGGGCAGACAGCTGGGCCATATGGTAGCTCTACATCTCTAACATCTATGCATATTTATCTATACTGTGTGTATAGAGTTAGTCTGTGTCTATATATGAGAGGCATGCACACCCCACAGTATGCTTGGCCTCCATCTTGTTGAGACAGGGTCTCTGTTGTTCACTGCTGTGCATGCCAGCTACCTGGGCTTCGAGTTTCCAGGGGTTCTCCTGTCTCTGCCTTCTACCTTGCCTGTAGGAACACTCCAGTTACAGACATGCTATTGTACTGGCTTTACCTGGGCTCTGGGAGTCCATTCTCAAATCCCCAAGCTTACATGGCAGGCGCTTTGCCTGCTGACTTCTTCCCAGCCCTGGCCTGTTTACATTCATCAGCACTTTAGTTTGCTCAGTAGGAATTGCACATTAAGACACTCAGTGTAGAGCTGGGCAGTGGTGGAGCACACCTTTAACCCTCACACTTGGGAGGCAAGGGCAGGTGGATCTCTGAGTTTGAGGCCAGCCTGGTCTACAGAGTGAGTTCCAGGACAACCAGGGCTACATGGAGAAACCCTGTCTGGAAAAAAAGAAAAGAAAAAGAGAAAGATACTCAACGTACCTAAAATATGACTGACACCCTTGATGAACAGTGAATAAACCCAAGATTTATATCTCTTAAAGAAAATAAAATTTAGGTAGAAAAATTCTGCCATAGTAAATTATTTATCTGAAGTCATGGCACTATTGTTTCGGTTCAGCAGTCTGAGGGCAGGAACACAGTGTGCGTGTGTGAAGATCTACAAATACTGGGAATTAGGAAGAGTCTGGGGCTCTCACTTAGCAGAAGCCCAGGAGCTTTCTGCCTCTGTGTGAAATGCTCCTCAGGAACAGTTATCCTTGGAGGTAAGATAGCTATCTGATGGCTGCCCATGTTGGCTATCTAACCCTCTCAAAGAGTATTTATTCAGGGACCATGAGATGTCTCGGTAGGTAAAGATGCTCCCGAGAGCCCACACAGTAGAAGGAAAAAGAGACTCTTGATGTCATGCACACACACATGTACACACACATGTACACACACACACACAAAGACATGGAAAAAGAGGGTGCGTGTGCAGAGTAAGCAGTTAGAGCTTGCTCGTTACTGAATAAGACTGGAAGGGAAGGGCTTGCTTCCCATTGCTTCCTTACTGAT